>MU375921.1:0-404988 GCA_022495235.1 Xylaria curta | reverse complement strand
AAAAAATAAAAAAAAAAAAAAAAACTAAAAAAAAAATAAAAAAAATAAATAATAAAAAAAAAAAAAAAAAAAAAAAAAAAAAAAAAAAAAGCGCAAAAAAAAAAAAAGCACATTTATATAACATATAGCTTATGTTTACTTATTAAAATTAGCTTGTACTAATATTAATATATTATTATAATAATAATTTTTATAATTTTAATTAATAATACTAAAACTACTTATAATATTAACGTGCTAATTTATTTTAATAACGCTATTAATAAAATAATAATTTATTTATATAATAATATTTATAATAATATTATTTTTATATATATAGCTAAAATTAGCTATATTTAAAAAAAAAAAATATTATTATAAAATGTTACAAAATATTTTTAAAAGCTAAAAGTATAAAAGCACGGGCTTTTAGCCCGTACATATATATATTAGCTACAAAGTTTTTGCAGAGTAAATAGAACTTCTTTTTTTTTGTGCAATAACAATAGGTTATTACTGGAACTACCAGCGGTGTGAGCCGTAACACTGTATGGACAACTTAACTTTAGGCAACTTGACCCCCCGAAAGATTATATTCAATTCGAAAGTTTCAAGTCCCTGTTACATTTACGTACGCTATGAGGGATAGTAACAATGCGCAAATTTTAGTTCGAACGCTTCCAATGGCTGTCTTGAGGCGAGGAATGGTTGGACTTCGTGACAAGGGAATCAGAATCTTTTGGTTGACATGTGTACATGTTTGCGTCGAAACTCTTGTTATTGCGAAGCTAAGCCACTGTTGATGGGTCAACGAGGTAAGGGATGAGGATTTCTGTGCTACGCGAAACAATAAGACACAACTCTTCCCGTGGCCCTAATCGAACCAATCACCTACCTTAATCAATATTGTTTACTTACTTGAATTTGCCACTTGTGCAAACACGTTTTCCACACAACAACAATCACCTTCATCTACTCTTTATTTAACCTCCAGCAAGATCTTGCAACAAGTGAAAAAACAACTCCTGATCCATTTCTTCTCAAGTCGAATCGGGGCGCTTTCTATAAATATTTCGCTACCACTCTGAGCCTACCTGATTGTCATAATGGCACAGCAACGTGTGTATCTCGTTCAGTTGCCTCCAGAGCTGCTCATGCACATAGCTAAGCAACTTGGCATCAATGATGTCTCTTCACTTATGAAGCTGAATCGGCGCCTCAACTGCTTATTCTTCGACTACTTTTTCGACCGAGTGTTCGAGAAGATGCTTAAGCCGCATTGCCGTCCTGATGACACTCCAGAGGAGATCAGGGACAGTCAAGTTCATACATGTCGAATTATGATTCGAGATGCACTTGAGGTTGACTCTCCGCGGATTATGAATTATATTAAGAATCGCGGGGAATTAAGCCTGGATGAGTCGGGGTACGAACACGATGCCTTACCCATATCCCATAACTGACATGTTTCAGATTTCCGAAGCTCGATATTAAACCAAGCGAGTCGATGCGTAAGGCTGATATGAAACAAGGCGGGACAATGCAGAACTACTATCTTGTTTACGCCATCACTGAGGATGCGCCGAGGGTAGTAAATTGGCTTCTGGAATCCGGGATTCAAACGGTCCATGGGTTAAGTGATGAAAAGAATCAGAAGCTCATGCCACTCTGCCTGACATTATCGAAGGGTGACGCCAGCACGCAAGAGGAGCTAGACGCAGCCCTCGGGACCGCTTGTACCTATCTCTTACCACGCACTACTGGGCTTTTATTGGAGAGAGGGGCTAACCCGAAAGCTCGTACCTCGAATGGAACGACTGCGTTTGGTAGCCTGCGTCGGGCACGAGAGCGCTTCGAACTGTTTTATTACCCGGAGGATGAGGGGGACGGTTATAAACAAGTTGTCTATTGGGGTCGTCGCATGTATCCTGAAGATACGGCAGCACGCATGCTTCGGATTCTGATTCATATGCTTGACCCTCATGAAACAGGATGTATATCTCCGGATATAGCCGGCTCTATTTGATGAACACCAAGCCCGACTAGATCATCCTACGACTGCACCAAGTATACGGATATTGGCCGAGTCACATCCTGCGAAAGAGGCGCGTGCTATATTCAAATCACGGCTGTGCAAACGAAAACGCTCAACAGAGAGTCGTTGCTTAGTTATTGGATGTCAATTGCATGGGAAAACATCCGCTGGGGTCGCGTTTACATTATCTTTTTCACTGCTTCGCCGTCTCAATATCATTCGGAAGGCAAGCTGGAGAATGAATTACGGGTCCTAGACGCGTTTGGTGGAAGATAGCCCAACGAGGGATTCTTGAATGTGCGAAGTCTGCATCGGCATAGCTTGGATTGAAATGTCGGTTTGTTGGCGATCGGGCGAGATGGGAATGGGAATAAAAACCGAAATACTACAGTAATGGCCGTTGCCCAATATCTATTACTATGTACGGAGTAGTATAGCTCGTCATTAACAAAGATCACCACAAATTAAGGTTACTATGCGTGCTTGCTTGCTTCGACATGGACCTCTTGCGTCACGGGAGGATTAAGCGAGAGGCAGAAGTCGAATTAAAGCCCCCGCAACCCCAGTCGTTCTCGCGTTAGCTTGGTATACTAAATAGTAGCCGTCGCCTAACACACGTGGCCGAGATCCTCAGATTTCCGTATAAGCGAATAAGGTAGGTACCTAGGTTGGGGTAACTGGGTAGTAGGGCCTCTGTGCAATACTACCATGTATTTACAGTAAATCCGTAGCAGAGTAATATGTTTAGTGAGCGTGTCCTCGTGGAATCTCGGGCTGAGTCCGAGCCACGACCCAAGAGCTGTAGTGTAATGCTTATATGTCTTGGCACCAAGACCTCGTCCACGCTCTAGGCAACAAATTTGTTGCTCTCCCGCAGACTAACTACTGCTCACAATGATCGTAGTTTCCAGCAGCAAAAGATGCGTTTATGGTGGAGGTTCTCGCGGTTTTGACATTTAGTAAATTGTCTGGCAGCATGCCGCAATTTAATGCATGACCTACGGACTTTACCTTCAACCTTGGGCGGGCTGACCGTAGCTATTCGTTAGTAGAATGCTAACATGTATGGAGTAATAAGCTTGCCAAGAGTATGCCTCGACATGGGTTTACTATTTTTGTCGCTCTTAGTGAAGGCTCATTGACTCAGTTTAGACTTTCGCTCTTGTAATATACAGCACAACTCTATAGGATTTTGCACACTAGTGTAAAGGCACTCATTCCTCGTCCTTTTTTTCTTCAAAATATTAATATCTAATACTTGAACAATGACCGAACTTCCGAAGCCACTGGCCGGGATTGCCGCATGTCCCACACCTACGCTGATCCCCATCGCTGCATTCAATGAAGTCTTGGATTACAGGGACAATTTAAGGAGAAGCTTGGCTCGCTTGGCACATATTCGTACAGTAATCACCAGCGCAACATTGTATACTCGGAGCGTACTATATGTATGTCAAATATGTAGGACACTCATCTGGACTAGCCACTTCAAGATAGATCTACAATATGGGGATACTGATACTTTTCGGATATGCGTCGTGAGGCCTGCGCAGTAATATCTTGGCGGTTTATTAAAAGAATATATATAACAGCCGCGTTCCTCTCTGCCCCCCTTTGCCAACCAGTGAAGAGGATTTACTCTCCTTGAATTCTGCAGTCTTCCATCTAATTCTGAGCTTCTAATCCTTCTTTTGCTTCGATTCGATCAACTCACTCATTCAAAATGCGTGCCTCACTTTCTGCTGTTTTCGCTGTTGGCGCCGCTGCGGCTGCCTCCTCTGGCGCTGACCTCGGCAGCTGGAAGCTCATGTCGATCGCTACGGGTTGCAAGTTCGGCCGCTGCTTCACCAGCTACGTCGTCTCTGGTGACGAGGCCGTCGTCAACGGCGTGACCTACCCTGCCTTTGCTGCCCGCGTAAGTGATATCCTCTCTCGTTCGTAGACATTAGGCAACTGGCTGGGAATGATGATTACCTGCTATGTTCTACAAGGTTTTCATGGAATCTTTGATTAGCATATCTGACTAACATCATCGTTCAGTGCAAGACTCTTGGCAGCTGCAGCAACGCCGTCGAGGGCTCCACCATCTCCTCTCACGCCGACGCCGAGACTGGCAAGATCACCATCACCCAGACCGTTGGTGACGCAGTCCGCACCGCCTCCGCCGAGTGGGATGAGTCATCCGAGGTTTACATCGAGGTTCCCGTCGTCTCTACCTCTTAAGTGTAGAGACACTAGCATCAGGCTACTGCGACCATGTAAAACTATCGAAAAGAGCCATTCTGTGTATATATTGGTGCCCTGGTTACTTGGGAAATTCTGCTAGGCATTAGCCAGATGCCCTTCACCTACATCATAGCCCACTTTATCATCGCTGTCATAGAATAACGTTCCTTCTGTGCGTCGTTTCTCCCGAGCTGAATGGGCGCTCGCTGCTTTGTACATATGCGAAGTCAGATCGGATATATATACCCTTGCCTGTTAACAGTTAAGGTCTCCTTCATTATTTCAACTAAATGAAGGTGTGAATGAGTAGAATGAGCTTTTGCGTCCTGTGCTAGATCTGCGCCTCGGATATCCCTGATTCTGGTATCTTGAGAATAGACTCAATTATAATAGCACAGTATCTCTGTTCGTGGCATACGTAACTATACTACACGAATTCACGAAAAGACTCTTTCTGCCTGATGGAAGGTGCATATAGGTGCTACTACAACGCTATCATTTCAGCAATTCGCCTATGCCGTGGAATACATTCTGATAGGGTGGTCGATACTTGCAGTGAAGCCTATGTCGTGATAAGAGATCCAACCAAAATAATCTCGGAAAGGTATTAAAACCTCCTATCCCGCTTATGTCCTATCTCCCTCAAAAAGCCACGACCGACATCCCCTTCTACTCTTTCCCCTGTTCTACTATCTTTCCCACAAAACTCGTCTCCAACTCAAAGCTAGCCGTGAACCAGAAGCAGCTTGGGCAGCTGCTATAAGATCAGTAAGAATAGCAAGCAATACTTACCACAGCCCTGCACGCACGTTACATCACTAGTAATCTTATCACTTCTAAGTAAAGTCAGCTACCACCCTACGCAGCTCATCCACGGTGTCGCCGTCTATCAAGTTATAGTCAACTGCATCGCACGAAAACGACCTTTGCTTAATAAAAGGATTTGACATCTTCGTAAGAAAAGCGTACGAAACCAATATTAGTGGGAAATGTGCTTTTGAAAGCTGCCGATGGGCGACGGGATAGGATACCATTGTACCCAGCTGAGCCAGCCAAGACTATGGAACATCGGATCTTCGGATCTTCGGCTGCAGCAGAAAAGTTGGCTCTGAATATTGAGATAGGTATCGAGTCTTATACGAGAACGGAGTAGAGTTTGAGTTGAATCATTAAGCCTGCCCCCAGGTCGGCATTAGTTGGTTGTGTGGTATCATATATCATTAATTCTTACAAGAGTACAGATGTACAGACAGAGGCTTCGCTTGCAAACCACCACACGACGCAACGCACAGCGGAGTATTAGTTATTTTCTATGCATAACTTAAATATGCTTCTTCCACGGATAGCTGCGTCTGGTGTGTGCAAGCTCTTCAACATCGCTGCCACCTCATCCCTTCTTGAGCCTCTTTGAGCTCTTGTCACTGACACCACTCATTACACTCGCGCTCCTCTTGTGCCCGCCACTGCTTTCTGGTCGCGTATTCTTATCTTCATGATTATCTGTTTTGGGTTGATTGGTGCTTTCGGTTTCTTTCTCCTCTCCAAGCCCCTTCTTCTCACCATTAGTGATGACATTTGTGGATTCGGCTCCATCATTATTCTTCTTATCCGTTGACGTCGAGTCCGGGCCTCCACCATTAGCAAGAGAACCGGCTTTGTCCGTCTGTGCGGCGGCTGACTCTGATTGCCCATCCCCATTTGTAGAATTTTCATTTCCGACACTCGCACCCGTCGTTGCTGCTGTTGCTTTCTTACGATCCGCTTTTTTAGCTTGCTCGACGCGTATCTCCCCATCTAATTTGTCGTTGACCTTTCGGAGGTCTAAAAGAACACTGATCGAAGCAAGAAGCTTTTCCATCTCCTCGACAACACTTCTTGTCGGCATAGTGAGTCTACCTGGAATATCCAGTTCCGCAAGCGTGTTAGTGATTCTCTGGTGCTGAGCGTTACTCTTCGTCGTAAGAATTTTATTAATCCGCTCGTAACGGAACGTAGGACCAGAGGGGAGGCGGTCGTGGTGTGAAACACCGTAGATTTTCTCCTCCTGTTCGGTAAGCTTCTTGCGCTCTTGTTGTTGTGGCTGTTGAGCCCCTTTCTTGCTAGGCCGTTCCGGTCGGTCACCTCCGCCGATGGAGTCACGGTGTCCGCCTGCTGAAGCTGCAATACTCTCCCTACGGCTCTCCGAGACAGGTGTCGAATTAGGATGAGCTGAAGGTTGGGCGGAGCCTGGTGTGTTTGTGCCATTAACATCCAAAATAGACTTGCGCTTCTTCGATCTATCGACACTAGCGAGATTTTGTAGAAGAGTTGCCAGGCCGGTACTAGATTTGAAGCTTGTGATGTCCTGCTCCGTAGGCGGGAAATCGAGTCTGCGATACAAGTCTTGACGGTCCTGATTAAGCTTCTGCTGCCGAGCAACAATCCGCCGTACCTCGATAAGTAGCTGTTCTTCCTCCCGGGCTTCATCAACAGATCGGGTCAATGCATCCTGAGCAAACTTCTTGCGCTGTATTTCTGTTGCCGGATTGAAATTGGCCATCGTCTCGTGTAAGGAAAATTCGGCCTGTGTCATGTACTGCACCGGCTTCTGGACAGCCATCATCTTCGCAGCCACTTCATAATATCTCTTTTTCAGATCCTCCATAGTACGTGGCTGAGGGGCAGGTATCATGGCTGTATCTGGGTCTATGCCGTCCGCGTCCTTCTCCTCCTTTATATGATCCGGCAGCTGCGGCGTATAGTCGTATCGATCCCATATTAACGGCCAACGTAAGTCAAAATCTCTGGCTAGACTGAAGAGGTAATCTGTCTCTTCCTTAGTCCAATCGTCGTTGATCAAATTCGAGTTGTACTGGTCTTCGCTGTACTGAGGAACGTCGACTTGTACGTTGAACTTGGCGAATCCGGAATCATCGATTGCATCGGCCTTCTTCACCCCTTCTATGGCATTGTCTCCTGGTGTTTGACTATCGGATTGTGGTTGCGACGTCGCCCTCGATTGATCTTCTGTCTCCTTCTTCCAATGCCGCAGTTGTAATGTCTGATCTTTGCGGGCCGAGTTGCGAAAGGGGCTCAGTTCCCATCGTGCAGCCGGTTTTCTGCTCCCGAACCTTCTCTTCTTGAATGTCGAGATCTCGGGCACAATAGCGATCGGGTTATCACCTCCCAAACTCTGGACTTCTCGTGCTAAGCCCTTTAAATTAGGTCGCGGAGCAGCGGTCTTCTGCTTTTTCGTGGGTCGGGAACTGGCGCCATCGGCGGGGAGGTTGAGGACATCGAGAACATCGTGGGAAGCCATTTTATGGTGGTGGGAGGTTTTGCGACGCCAATGAGCGCCCAAAGATTTGGACAGACCCCGAAAGAATCAAGTTTCGCAACCTCGGCTGCTGCAAGTACCAGCTTAATTACGCGTAATGGCACATACACAGTGGGATATCATAGCAATAGTTTAAATTTTGTGATGACAGAACGTAGTTGACGCGGTGAATTTGATGGAATTGTATGGGCTATATTTCGAATAGGTGATGCAGGGCCGAAATGCAGGGTACAATACTGTATTATCGAGAGAAGATAATGGAGAATTTCTAGCTTAGCGTCATTGCTCCAACAAACTGAAGCTTGTACCTCCGTAGCTTCCTGTTAGCCTGCTTTTTGACACGTGACAGTTGATGGCTGACTTCTTATCGATAATAAGGAAAGAAGGAGCTGTGGCTTCAGGGCCGATTAACGATAACGGTACCTAGACAGCCCCCTGGGACAGTGAACGTGGCAGATTGGCGACGAAGGCCGTGAGAGCTTCACAAGGTCAATGCAACACCACCTTCGCAAGCCCTACGCCTCCCCGACTAGCGATTTCGAAGGCGCAAACGGCTACAATAAACGCCAATTGAAAATAGACCGAGTATAGGAGAGGATTGAAAGGAAAAATGAGGGCGATTCTTCCCCTCCTGTCGCTGAGCACTGTGGCTCAAGCGCTGTACTTCTTTATCGACGGCACGCAGCCCAAATGCTTCTACGAGGAGCTACCCAAGGACACTCTGGTTGTTGGCCACTACACGGCGGAGGAATACGACGATAATTCGAGGACATGGTCGAAGCACGATGGGCTGAGCATCTACATATCCGTTGATGTACGTTTGCGTCTCACCCTAACCTATCGCATCGCATTGCAACAATCACCTATTCCTCGATCATGATTCCCAGCGCATACGCATATTAAAACTCTACTAATCACCCCATTCTTACACAGGAAGTCTTCGACAACAACCACCGTGTAGTGTCGCAGCGGGGTTCTTCAGCAGGGAAATTCACGTTCACGGCGCACGAGGCCGGCGACCACCGACTATGCTTCACGCCAAGCAGCAACAGCGGACGCCAGGGCTGGCTGAACGCAGCCAACCCCAACGGCGGCGTCAGGCTGACGCTGGACCTGGCCATTGGCGAGTCCAGCGAGATCGAGAGCACCGACAAGACCAAGCTTCAGGACATCTCGCAGCGCGTCAAGGACCTCAACTCGCGCCTGCAGGATATCAGGCGAGAGCAGATCTTCCAGCGAGTAAGTCTCTTCTCTCCTATACAGGCATTATCTTACCTCTGTCAATCATCTGCATCCCTTCCTTCATACAATAGAATCGTCAGGCAAATCTCCCACTAACACTCCCACCAGGAACGAGAAGCCGAATTCAGAGATCAATCAGAACTGACCAACTCCCGCGTGATCCGCTGGATGGCGATCCAGCTCGTCGTTCTCGGCGTCACATGTGCCTGGCAACTATCGCATCTCCGATCCTTCTTCATCAAACAGAAGCTTACGTAAACCATTTGTCTCGGCCAAGAAAAGAAACTATTGTATTACAATACTAGAAACCCCCTTCCCTATCTATTGAAACAATTCGGGAGAAGGGATGGGAAAGTGGAGGGAAAGCAAGCAAGGGACGAATAAGGTACCAGGTAGCTAAGTGCGACATTTGGCTCTCGAGGGTAATGGCACTGTCGCACACGCTGCGGTAGTAACTCTCTGTAACGATATGCACGCAGATCAGAAGAAATGATATTTCAGAACGAGAATCCCAGCTAGCTTATCTTGCTGGCAGGTGTAACATGTGATGAGCGAAATCAGCCAATAACTCAACAACACATTTCTCCATGTGATTCTGTTCTCGAGCCGTGTGCCTGTAAAACTTGCAAAAATCCGTAGGCAAGTAGTAAATCACAAGCAAGTCATTGAAGTCATCGAAGATGCAGAATAATGTGTAATATGTCCCATTGTCTTCCTTTTCTATCCTCGCAGGAACCTAATCTCCCACACTTGGGTTTGCAAGATCACCTCACTATAGCCACTTCAGCCCGGCGGTCACATCCTCTTATGTGCTCCAGTCCTCCCTTCACCAAGTCTACATCTCTTCCTCCTCTACACTCTGCCTCGCTTCTCCCCGTCTCTCAACTTCGTTAGGATTATAAACAGTTATGTCAAGGATGTTGTTGTTGCCACACAGAGAAAAGTAGGAGGATACTGGATTTCCCAATGCTAGCCTGTCAAAAGGGCTCAAACTCCACCGGCGCCGTTGCTGCGAGTTGGTGTATTAACAGCCAGGATCTATCTCATCATAGCGAGAGTCATGAATAAAGAAAAAGAAAAAGTCAAGCAACAGTAGTCCGTATCCCGAATTACGCCGAGGTGAGATGGTGCCAAAACCCTTCCTATAGGTGTGGCCGTATTTCCTGAGTTGTGTCGAGTACATGTTCTCGGGTTTAGTCTGTGAGAGGCTGCACGAACGCAGATGGTATGATGTGGAAATAGACCTCTAATGTGTGAGCATTCGAGGTGCTCTCTTCGGGAACTGACTATGTGGAAGCTCCCTTGACCAGAGGGTTCGTAACTATAATGTCCTGGCAATGCATACGCTCTAACGTGAACAGATCCGGAGACTAGCGGGGGAGTATTAAGAAGCAATACGCATAGAGTTGGAAGTCTAGATCCAACCCTCTTAGTCTATATGAATTCGCTCGCTTTCCATTGTTGTATGTTAAATTATCCTATGTTTCATTAGTGGTGCGTACTTATATCAAAGGGGGGTTTCTACGACATACCGCAGCAAAGAACTTTCATAAACTTCTGGAACCCAGTGGGTTGGGGTTCGTTGTGCCCGTCATTAGCCATGCCTAGCTCAGGACTCATATTTGTCTGCTGAGTGATTCTCGGTGGCAGGTTCTGGCTGCTGTTCTGGAATTGGGCCTGAGTTGACCCAGTTGGGGTGGCCATATCCCGAAGACCCCCCACCGCGCTCCCGCGCTGGGCTTTCAAGCCGGCGGGCGCGTTTGGCCGGCGCGGGTCCGTCCCCTTGGCTGGCGACGGAGGTGGGGGCTGCGCGGCGTTTAAACGGTCGCGTGTAAGGTGAGGTGTGTTCGCGCCGGTCCGGGATTGGTTGTGTAACTCCATCTGCGAGGGGCCTGGTCGAGCATTTGGGTTGTGATACGCGCCATGCTTGGGCAGGGCATCCCAGCCTTTCGGGGACTCCTTGGTGATCTTCATCCAGTCGTATTCTCCATCTTCAACTTCTCCCGTGTTCTTGAGTGCCTGTGTGAAGAGTTCGCGAAGGTAGTCATAGTCGGGAGTGTCTTCGAAGCCAAGGTTTCGAACATAAGTGAGGTACTTATTAAACTCGTCAGGGAAGCCTTCACAGAGATCTTTGATAGCGGTTGTCTGCTTCTTCTCGCCAATCTTCTCGTACTTCTGCTTGTTCGTTGCAGCCTTCAAACCTTGCCAAGGGAGACCACCGCGAAGGAAATACATGAACACATGGCCAAGGGCTTCAAGGTCATCTCGGCGAGATTGTTCACGTCCCAAATGAGTGTTGATACTCATGTAACGAGCAGTGCCAGACAGTGATTTCCGTTCGCGATAGGGAATGTGCTGTTTGGTTTTGGGATCACGGTACTGCTTGGCCATACCAAAATCGACGACGTGGATGACATTGGCGGCTTTTGTTCCAGGACGACCAATTAGAAAGTTGTCGGGTTTAATATCGCGATAGATGAGATTCTTTTCGTGGATCGTCTGAACACGGGACAGCTAGATGGAGTATGAGCGATGCAACGAAAACTACACAACGAGGTGTCTCAAAATACAACATACCATTTGCTTCGCCACCATTACTACCGTCTTGATTGAAAACCTTCGGTTGCAGTGGTCAAACAGATCCTCCAAGGACGGTCCGAGCAGATCTATGACGAGGATGTTATGAAGGCCCTCTTGACCAAAGTAGTAAACATTAGGGATGCCGGCTAGTACGCAATTGAGTTTAGTAGTGAGCATAGCTTGTAGGGTGGAACAACGACTCACGGCAGCCGACTAGAATTTTATATGTACGGTATTCATCTCGAAGCTGTGGTGCATCACTCTTGCGCGGCTCCTATTACCATGTTAGCATATCCAGTCATTGCAAGTGCCAATAATTAAAGCTTTTTATTGACCCATGCTCGTCTTCAAATACAATGACAAGAAAACCCGCAAAAACTCACAAATTTGATGGCAACTTGTTGATTGTTCAACAAGTTGGTGCCTTCAAAGATGACACCAAACGAACCCTCACCAATCTTCTTGCCGACTCGGTAGTGGACACCCACAACGTTCGACGACGACGAAGCCATTGTGGGATCAGGGGTATGGACCGTGAGGACGCGTCAAATACGGGACGGGACAATGCGAATTCAGAGACAACGCGGTCGATACGGATGCACAGATGGCGGTTGTCGTTTGATGGAGTGTAAAAGGGTCGTCGTCGGAGAAACAAGCATCAGAGATACTTGTTAAGCTCGGAAGTCCCAAAGATCATCTCTCGAAGCCGTCGACGGGGGAGCAAGCTGGCCGAGAAGATCGGAAAGGAATAGAAGAGCCAGCCGTAGCCCAGAGAGGGCGATTTACGGGAATAGGATCGTTAAAACCCGTTTGGCTGATGTGATGATTGATAGTATGATGGATGGGAAGGTGAATTGGATCGGACGGACCGCAGGCTGGAGAATTGGGGGTGAGAGTTCGAAGGGGAGGAAAACCGAGAGAGGCGGTCGGGGGAGATTGGGTGGACTAGAAAGTACCCAGGTACATTTCTTCAGCACCTGGACATTCACTCACGTTCACTCGGCCTCCCTAAGCCGGCTACGGTAAGTGACCCAGTTTTAGTCTGAATGTCTGAAGCTGTGAATGGCCGGAGCCCCCTGCCTTCCATGCTGTCGAAGTTCTTGACGAGTGGCAGCGGGCCAACTAGGTTTGCGGGTTCTAGGGCTATTGGGGCGCTGAAAGGGGCCTAATTTTAGGGAGGCTTAGAGTGCTAAGCACGAACCAAGTACCTACCCCTTTCAGGCACTTTTATTAAGCCACGAATTCCCTGCTCAGCAAACCAACGACACAGAAGAGCGCAAACTAAATCTAACGGTTAGCTCCCTAACTCCCTAGTAAAGTAAAAGATGGGGCAGCCAAGACCACGGGCCCTGGTTGCTGTAGGTTACCCCGAGTCAACACCTGTCTCAATAATTGAGCCTTCTGAAGACTTTTTCTACTCATTACCAATTTCAAGTAATACTTATAGAGATCTGATTTCTCTTTTATCATGAGAGTCAATGCATATATACACCACGATACTGTACCGCAAATATCTTACTCAAAGGCATGTCTGTAGATTGGTATTTTGCTCTCCTCGAGTTCGTCCACTGTCTCCTAGGAAAGTCCTGGTACCCCATGAACTTTAAGTTAAGTATCCATCGCATTATCCGTGGGCTAACCATTTGTAGCCTAATTCAACCATGCTAGTCGCAAGCAATTACGGTTTCCACTGCCTACCTAGGTAATTAAGGAAGAGAATTAAAAAACCCGATGCACTAACAACAGCTTGCTTGCTAGCATATGATGCGAATGCGGGAAACATTCGTATTGTTATCGTGAGCTTTTTGTTGTTGTTCGATGTTCGGGTCCTCTGTGCCGTAAATTGCCTTGGCACCCCAGCATTTTCGTAACGATTTTGTCGCTTAAGTAAAGACAGATGCATACGAGTGAGCAGGCAGCGTGATTCCATGGATCAAGAAATTCGCCCCAAGATCATCAATGCGTTAAGTTAACAGTTGACCATGTAACGCGACTCCGATATTTCTGCCGATTCTCGGCGTGTTATCCAGGGTCGTCCAGGATATATCATACCCCCTGTCTAATCTGCGAATGAATACCGATCTATATGTTTGTCTACCTATATTTCCGGGCTTCAAAACTTCAAACGACATGCACAGGCAGATCTACCTGTGAGAGAGGGGATCTTATGTTATAAGATCCCCCTAAGTATGAAGATTCTATATCGGCTTAGAGTGACAGAAACAACTATGGGTTAGGATCAGTTTAGTCTAGCGCATAACAACCTCGCTACTTCGCTATAACTAATACGCAGGAAACAAATGGCCCGCTGTTCCGTGTGATGAAACATGATGCGCATCAAGATCTGAAGATGCGACAGATCCGTGAATCTCAACCTCGTGAGCATATATGGAGGTCAGTAAGCACTCGGTCTTCCTCTGCAGAGCGCCTCGTGTTTCAAAAAGCTTGATAACTCTGAACACAGGCTTCATTCTTGTGCCAACACAATACCTAAATGTATTAATGCAGGATTCTCATATCGATTTGGGATACCTACTACAAGTGACGTGAGCATTTCCTCAAATCCTGCATCCCAAGCTCTTGGCACAGCCACAAGCACATGATTGATGCTTGGAAGTTTACTTCCATGGCTCAGCCTTTAGCGAGTATTAAATGGCACTGCCCGGTTTGTTCAATCATAAATTCATTATTAATTCTCGGTATTTGAGAGCAGAAGCGATGATGATAATTAAGGATCAACAAGTTTCAAGTAGAAGCATTTCAAGCAAAGACGTAAGAAATGATTTACAGCTAGCCAAGCGGGAAACGGTGTCTACGGGGATTTTGACATGCTTTCCGATTAAAATTTAATTAATTGCAATTTTCTCTTATTCGATCTTTTTCTAAGTTGTGTCTCTGAGTCAATGATAGTGATATGCATCAGTGAAACCAATCCCGAATTTTCCCCTGGTGTTGTAGCATAAGCTCCAGTCAGATTGCGACCCTTAAGATTAACTGTAAGTTGTATCTGGTGGCAAAACACTACGCTTAAGCATGTTTATAAGCTTGCGATATCGCCAACAAGCTCTCCTTGACAGTATCAAAAGCATCCTTGTGATCCGCCCTCCAACTAGAAACAGCAACACGGACAGCAGGTTTTCCGTCCCAGCTAGTCCCACTCACGTACCACTTATTGCCGTCATTAATCCGCTGGACAAGCACTTTGTTGAGTGCATCGTCTTTGGCACGGAACAGAACTATAATGTGTACATCGTCTTCGATATTGAGAGGCGCGTTTGGCAATAGTTCATAGTCATCGCAGGATCGGATAGCCTTGGCAACAGCGCGTGCGGTGATGACCATCCTCTCCATCATTTCCGATATCCCCTGCCTACCCTCGCTCATTAGGACCGCGTAGACAGGGAGTGCGCGGAAACGTCGGGAGTTTTCGAGCCCGATGTTTAGAGGACTTTGGATTTGTGAGGTGCCGTCGGTTGAGAGATAGGCAGCGTTGGGGTTCTTGAAGACGTCATTTAGTATAGACGATTTGCGAGTAAAGAAAATGCCATTATCGTAAGGCTAATAGGTCGGTTGTTAGCTTGATTATCTTCCCTACACACGGGTAAACTTACCACGTTCAATAACTTATGCCCATCGATAGTCATACTATCGCACAGTTCCAAGCCAGCAGTAACCCTATGGAGCGAAGCATATTCATCCCGAGCAGGCAAAACTCGGGCGAAAATCCCAAATGCTATGATATAGTCAGCTACAATTGTTGCAAGCAAAGAGTTGGGATTATGCCGAACCTCCATCAACATGGATCCATGCCCGATATTTATCAGCTAACTGCCGAAGCCTCTTCATGTCCTCAATGCCCGTAGTCGCGAAACGGCCGGTATTGACCTCCCCGGCGCTGATGGCTATGATGCTAGCGACATTTTTGCGCTGGAGCTCTCGCTCTACGGCATCTATATCCAAGCGCCACGGTTCGGCATCGCTGAATGGTAATTGTTTAACGGACGCACGTCCAAGTCCGACCACAGATGCTGCTTTCGAGAGAGAACTGTGTCCCATGCTTGTCAAGACTTGGATTTCTTCAATACCTGCCTTGGCACAAGCTCGTAACAATCCGACCTCGCCAACTGAGCCAGAGCCCTCGGCCAGCCTTGACGTTATGACTGCCTCGCGACCACATGCCAAACCTAAGATGTTGCTGCCAGTAGCACCGGTAGTAAACGTTCTGCCCTCCCACTGATCTGGCTCTCCCAGCTGTAATAAACGTAGTAGCATCTTCAGAGCGGCATCTTCGACCTCTGTAGCTATAGTTTGAGTGGGGAGATGCACCTGAACGTTCTGGTCATAGGCGGTAACAATGTTGTCGGCGAGCTCGGCAATCGGAAGTATAGAACCAGTGACGAAGCCCCAGTATCGGCCGCTTCTATTCTCTCCATTGAATGCAGGCACGATGTCATCTATCAGATGATTGAAGGTGGCCTTTGGGCCAAGGCCAGAGAGATAGTTGTCAGCAGTGGCATCTGGAAGCGATGCCCTTGCGTGTGACAGTTTCTCTGGCCCGGGGAGCGTAGGCGCATGTTCACCTGGTGCAACAGAGGCTGATTCCCTGATGCGGCGCTGAGCGTGTTCTATGTCGCTGCTGTCCATCTTTGGCCGTTCTCCCTTAAACTGGGTGTTTAGTGTTCCGAGATGCTCGGTATGCTTACCGACTTCGTGACTCTATGTTGGCTTATTAATGAAATGAGTCACCACCGCAAAATGTTACCATCGACGAAACGCATTCTTTAACCATGCCTTTAACGGTGCGGTGGATCATCTGTTTGTCGTCCTTTTCGATATCGATCGCAAACTGTTTCCCAATCTTCACACCGTAGTTGTACAAACAGACACTAGCCTATTAGTTTGTTGGAGCCAACGTCTTGTTAGTCATTGCGTAGCCGAGTAGTGAGATTAGAGATACCGGCCAATAACGCTGGTAGTTTGGCTGACTATGTCTGCAGATGAGGCTGATGAGCCTCAAATCAAGGCGAACAGGCATGTTGGTCATCATCACTGAGGGTAGAGGAATATCTAGTCACCGTAACAGGTTCCAGGTGTTGAATTGTTACTGGGTCACACTGGTAGGTCGGGAATCTGTTACGAGTAACTGCACCGATTTCTAAGAGGTCTAGGCTCCGCCATCGATCCTGAAGGATTGCGGTACTTGAGATCTAGAACCCACCTAGTGAAGTACTTAAATCAAGTCTTTTAAGATCGCCAAATCTTTTGCGGTTTTTGCTCTTTAATCGGCTCGTGGACTATCGGGGACAGGTTCCGGGAGGCGAACTAGGTCCAGATATCCGAGGAAATACTTCTTCTGGCAGATAAAGACGTTGCATGTAAATCCCGTCCTGCATCACTATCACGGCTCTACGGTAGTGATCGTGTGGAATGATATCTACCTTTCCAGATTATCTAAGATCTAGGTACTGATCTGGCTATCATTCATCATTATACGAGCAGGTACGAGGTTCATATTGCCTATTTTGTCGGAGTTAATGCGGGGCTTTTAGTGTGTAAGCGCGATATTTCTGCACAACATCAACCGTACGAGCTAGCTTCGATTCGAATATCAATACTTAGTCATCTTTGCATTTCTTACATGCATTGCAAGCAATTACTGTTTTCAGCACAGAAAGTTGATACAGAAGAATTTTCATGACTACCCGGCCGAACCTTGAATGATTACGTGTTCAGCCGTGTTCCGTAACATAGAATACTAGTAGTCGATGGAACCAAATACAAGCGCTCCAACTCGAACAGCAGAACGGCGGGGTGTCTGCAACCCAGTTATCGTGCTGTTCTCTTCTAAGCTTAGTCTATCGGCACTAAACGCCGTTTCGAGAAGTTGTGAGTTGTGCTTTGCCTGCTCTAAAGTTTCGCAATCCAGGCTAGATAGACGATCCGTACTTCGTACAGTGGACTCGTCAACGAGCCGCCTGACTACTGCATGAAAATTAATCAATCACCGGCACTTCATGACAGCTTTCCTCGCCTTTGGTTGGCCTAAGCCCAGCCAAGACGTGCAACTTGATTAATTATATGGGTTTATGTTTCCGGCAGCTTGGTTCAGCCTGTCTTTTCTGGGACACGGCTCGCACCTTGCCCCTCCTCTGTCACATGCGTATAACTTCACAGCCAATTCCGTCTTCTCGGAACTTCATCCGCCCCCCACAACCCTCGCACGTCCATTTACTGTGATTTGGTTATATCTGATCTATCTTATTTCTCTGTACATTTTTCTTGAAATCTCTCTACAATTCGACACTCTCAATTTTTCCTCACCTTGAATTTCGAGCCCATATCAGACAAGAGAGGATTCATGTCTTCTTCACAATCAAGTAGCAAACAAGGCGAAGATGCCCACGAAACATTAGGGACTACCAAAAGTGGCTCTAATGAACGGACATACGATTCAGATGAAGAGCGAGTACCTGACGATGGCCCGCCCTACGATCTTAATAACTTTCCCTTTACATTCGAAAATGCCTCTCATTCTATCAACATCGAGCCTGATGTGAGAACGCCCATATCATAATAGAGGGCACCGTTCTATTATGTATATCTCCGCTAACCAACAAAAAAGAGTGACCCCTCTAAATACTCAAGTTACAAGTGGTGCGTTGACGTGGCGCAACTATGATATGATATAAGCTAAACGACTCCTAATAACAGGGATGGCGAGTCTATAACGAGCAGCGTTACGGCATATAGAGAAGAGAACGGCAGGACGTACCACGCTTATAGTGACGGATGTACGTCAATAACTCCCGCCTTTAGGCATTCTAGACGGCTAACTTTCTAGCGTACCACTATCCCAACGACTCTTTAGAGCTCGAGAGGCTAGACTGGCAGTACATATGCCTCAAACGCTTATTTAACGGCAAGAATTACTTTGCCCCATGGTCTCAGGAGCATCCCCCTCAGCGGATACTCGACCTGGCTACTGGAACGGGTATGTGGGCCATCGAGATGGCCGAGGAATTCGAATCGTCCATGGTCGTCGGAACGGACTTATCGCCCATTCAACCTGAATTCGTCCCACCAAATGTGCAGTTTTTTGTTCACGACGCGTAAGTTTGAGTTTGTTCCTTTACTGGATTATGCATGCTAGTGACTTGGACAACATTGATATAATATTTGGAACCTGGCTCGTAAACTTATAATTGTTGATCAGATATTTGTTTCGATACTCTTTTTTGCAAATGTTTTGAAATTTTCGTGTGAGATGATAAAGCCTCACTATGCATAGAATGTTGACCTGATTTGCATTAGGAGACTGGATGAGTGGTGGTGGCCAGACCCTTTCGATTATGTACATGGTAGGTGTAACCAAAACAGTGTGGTCTTCACCATAAGTCATCTGGGATTAGTTGTGTTAATACTTACATTCGTACAGTACGCAGATTCTATCTTCTTACACCTGACAGGAATGATAGGAGATCCTGATCTTGAAAGAAACAAACAATACCGACCGCCCTCCAGGCACATTTTTCACATGCTGATAAATTGGTGTCATAGATACGGATGGCCCTGGGCGCATGGGAGGACTTCCAGGTGGACGTGGCTCAGAAAGCCTTCGACCACCTAGAACCAGGCGGCTGGTTCGAGGCGCAAGAGCTGCTCCCGACCCTCGGGTGCGACGATGATTCGATGCCGGACGACTGGCCGCCGAACCTACTCTTTAACGATCTAGAAGGCTGTGCTAGGCAGGAGCACCGGCCGCTCGATATCGCCAAGACGTACAAGCAGGGTCTGATCAACGCGGGCTTCGTCAACGTCACGGAGCAGGTGTACAAGATCCCGATCAACGGCTGGGCCAAGAGTAAGAACTGGAAGACTCTCGGTGACCTGTGGAATGTGAATTGTCTGGATGCCATACAAGGCGTGGCTATGGCGCTTCTGCATCGCGCCCGAGGGCTGAAGCGGCATCAGATTGAGGCATGTTTACCTGCTCTGCAATCTCGAAATATGGGACTTTGACTGACTGCTCCGTAGATACACCTGATGGACACTCGACGTGCCCTTTCTGATAAATCTGTTCATGCGTACCAGAGCTGTTATGTTGTGCTAGGACGAAAACCTGGGCCACACGAAGCCGTAGCCACAACCTCAGTAAATCAATAACAATATTGAACTTGAACATACCCTTCTTGCAACCCTCATACAAGTGTTTATGATGCATGTGCATGTCTACGTCACAATACACATGATGTCAAAGCGCAATCGGGTCTCGACCGCATTCCGACTGTACTTAAAATATGCCGGTGGTTGGTCTAGCTAGTAGCGCATCCGGTTCTTCAGACTTGATTAAGTAGGTCTCAGGGGAATCCCGGCGACGGGGGCCGGCGCATGGGACCGGGTCTCTATTTCCCTAATTCCCAGTAAGCGGTGCAGCCCAGCCGCAACGTGGGAGCTAACGACCCTGGCTTGTTCCGTTACGCCCCCTTTTACGGGGCTCCAGTCTTCTCTTTTTTTAGCGTGGAATTTAACCTACTGCGAGTCTGCTGCGAGGGCATTGTATCGCATTGTATCCACTGGCCATCCACTGCACCTGACGCCGTCCTCCGTCGGAGTATCTATTTAGAGGTAAAAGTACATACTGCAGCGCTGCAGGTGATCAAGTACCGCGCTAGACGAATGCTGCAAGAGGGACACTAACTCATACGTCCAGTCTTCCATCTCACATCTCACCTGCAGCTGTTGATTGATTGACGGATTGATTGACTGACTGACTAATGTGAGGGTCGTCTGCGTCGAATGTTTTTGATTTGTTACGTATTTCCGTCCCTCCCTTCTTACGAGTCCAGCTAGCACTCCCCGTCTTTCCCGTCTTGACTTGTTGTTGTGCCTCTCTTTTCTTCCTTTGACTGCTTCGATGCAGATCGATGGTTGCGCCAATCCTTGAATCCTCCCCAGCCAGAACCACGGCGATCCCCCCAGTCTTCCGTGCAGCAGCAGCATTACGAGTGTACCCCCTTCGAGCGAGCGACTTACTTAATCACCTAGTGGAACACACGATCCTGTGTCACCCTGGTTTTTTGTTTAGACCTTGTACGAGACACTCACTGATAGACGGAGAGCTGGTCCATGTATGCTGCTCGAGCCTCACTCGTTATTAACCAACTGAATCTGTCACCCGCTTTCTCCTGATTTTGGTCGACGTTACCCCAATCCTACCGTAATTCCTCCCGCCGGTCGCGTGCGTTTTTCTTGGCGCTTGTATATATCTATCCCATTAAGCTCACCACCCGGACTGGTAATATTAATACAACGCGTGGCTCCGAGACGGCAAGCATCATGGCGGGACTCATGAGCAAGCGTCAACAAGCACGCAACGAGCGCGCCCTCCAGGACCTCGTCCACAGCGTTGCCGGCAACAACGTGTGCGCCGACTGTGGCGCCCGTAATCCATGTACGTTGTTCAATGCTGCTGAGCTCTTCCTTCGTTGTTACACTGCAAGTTCTGTTCTCTTCCATTCGACAGGGTATGCTGACCTATGTGCCGCTTAGCATGGGCATCGTGGAATGTAAGTGTGCCGAAATGCACTCGCACGCAGATTGCCCCCAATCCTCCGTCGTGTTGCCATCCTTCAAACCCTTGCGACGCCCAGCGCATGTACACCACCTGGTAGCATCGTATGGTGTAGCTGAGTAGCGGAATGCTGACAATCATGCCTACAGTTGGGCATATTTCTGTGCATGAGATGCGCCGCGATCCATCGCAAGCTGGGGACGCACATTTCCAAGGTCAAGTCGCTGAGTATGGATAGCTGGACCAATGACCAGGTTGAGGTACGACAATCATTACTACTACTAGCACGTGTCCTACAAACGGGGATTCTAACTCGAAATCGGGGTAGGGCATGAAACGGGTGGGAAACGCCGCCTCAAACAAGACCTACAACCCACAGAACAAGAGGCCGCCCGTGCCTGTCGACGCCGACGAGGCCGATTCCGCCATGGAGCGATTCATCCGAGCCAAGTACGTGCAGCCGCCGAGTCGAACCCCGACGAATGGCCCAACAAGACAAAATACTGGAAGTTCGGACGAGGGCACGCCTCCGCCATTGCCACCTAAGACGGGCACTCGGTTCTTCAAGTCGGGGACGCTCTCATTTCGGTCCAAGAAAGAACCACAAAGCCCACAGGGGGCCACATCTCCGCGCGGCGAACGCCATCTAAATAACAAATCATCCAAAGTCTTTGGGGCGAGCATACACCAGGATAGTGTGGAGGCCACCGCGCAGAAGCTGACACAGCTTCGCGATATGGGTTTTGCGGACGATCAGCGGAATGCTATGATTTTAAAGGGGGTCAATGGGAACCTGGAAAAGACGATCGAGGCTCTGGTGCGTCTTGGTGAGGGTGGTGGAGGCCTTTCGCCAGGCATAACGAGTCCTCGAGAGCCATTATCAAGATCTTTGACGCCGAAGCCAACCAAAACAATTACGAATGGCATATCGAACATTGGTCTATCAAAGCCAAGTCCACCTCTCCCGGTCGAGAGTCCATCGTCAGCATCTAACGATCCTTGGGAAATACAACCGCCTGCGCAGCCCCAATCGTCTCAGTCCACTGGCACATTGCAGAACAAAAATCCGTTCTACAACAATAACCCTTTCGGCGCGCCAAGTCAGCAGCAGCATGAATACGTCTTGAGCCAGTCTGTACAGAACTTATCTCTGGCATCACCGCAGCCACCGCTCTTCCCACATCACACAGGAGGGGCTCCTGCAACGCAACCCGTAGCCCAGCCTACATATGCGCATTCAATGACCCCGCCTGTGCCACAGATCTCGAATTTCGCTTCTATGGGCTTCCATGGGAGCCAGACATATCCTCAACCGGTCCAAGTGCCGCAGCAACAAGGATATAATCCCTTTTTACAGACCCCTACGACACCACAGCAGTCTCCATCAGTCAACACGGCCCCATACCAATATCAGGGGTCCTTGACCAATAATCCGTTTACAAGGTCGCCAACAGGGATGGCTTCACCTATGTTAAACCAAATACCCGAGCAATCACAGCAAAATGTATATAACTCACCCCAAACCCCATACAGTGCCAACCCTTTCATGGCAATGAGCCAGCCAGCTCAGATATCTCAACCTGCCCAACAACAATGGTACCAGCAAAACCAACAACAACAGGGGCAAATGTTACAGCCGGGCTACCTTCCCCAGCGAGCCAATAAAGACAGCATCATGGCTTTGTACAGTCATGTACAACCTGTACAAAGCCCAATACAACCTCAGACACAGGGCACTTCTAATCCTTTCGAGGGAAATCCAGCAGTTCCCGCTCAGCCGCAGATGCAGGCACCCACACAGCAGAGTCCCTCAGCTGCAACAACCAATCCATTTTTGAACACCGTTGCCGCCCCAAAACCTTCTCCGTTTGCGCCTACTAACCAGGCGGCCTCAAGTGCGAGGAGCCGCGAGAGCATGATGCTCGGGATGGAGATGGCCTGGAATAATGGCCGACACAGCCCGGATGCATTCGCGAGCTTGAGCGCGAGAAGTGGATAGCGGCAGCGGACCGAGTCTTATTTTTGCCTGCCACATGTGTCGGGGAATCCAGGGGAATCCATGTATATTGTATGAAACATATCGACGTATGATGTAGGTGTAAGGTATTATATAATGAAGACCTCGCCATCGAGGGGAAGGATATGGCAGTAATGTCTTATTTGAAAGTTTTTTCATACCTAAAAAGAGCAAAGACGAGTGATTGTATCATTCTCTCATTTCGCTGCCTAACTTTACGTACTTTTTACTGTTCCTGCTTTGTCTCACTTGTGAATCTCCTTAAGCGAGAACTCCTCCCATGTGACCTCTTCCAGGCCATCGAAGGTGCCCTCGTCGACGCGCACGACCTCGCTCCATCCCCGGATCAGCCCTCGCCAGTAACACGTCTCGGCCGCGGGACTGAGATACCCGCCGCCTTCGAACAGGGCGCGCTGCCGCCGCGCGATGCCTGACGCGATCCCTGGGTGTGCTTCCAGCCACGCTACTGTTGCCTCCAGGTCGCTCCAGTCCGGCGCCACGAAGACGATGTTTGCCTCGGACGAGGCCGAGTACGACGTCGGCCAGGCGGTTCGCACCCACGGTGCTGGGTAAGGCATGAGCTGCGGCGGCTTTTCGATCTCGCCGAGGGAGATGGGGTGCCGCGGGAGACCACCTTTGGGTTCTTCTCTCTTTTGTGATTTGGACCGGAAAGAGCGGAAGGAAAGTCGAGACGAAGAAGATGAAGATGGCTGTGACGAAGAGTCCGGCGCATCGGGATCCAGCGCATAGCTAAACACGGGCCGAAGAAGATGCGTCAGATGCTGGATCCAAGCCACAGGCGGCGTGATCACCACGCTGGCGCACAGATTATGGAATTGAAAGCGGCCGCTGTACGTCACTCCTTCTGTATGGATGATGTACTTATATCTGCAGAAATCCTCGATAGACAGCGCGTTCGTTGCGTTTCGTTCTCCTCCGCCCCTATTTCCCTCGACGACTTGGCCGCCCGCCCAATCCAGCGCCTCGATGTCTGCCCATTTCTTGGCGCGCGGGTTCGTGCCGGGATTAGATTCTGCTGTCCCGAAGGCACGGACTAGGTTCTGTCGCAGACGACCTGCTCGCGCATTGTTGAACCATGTTGTTCCGCGCCATATGGCGCGCGGGATCTTAGCACCAAAAGGGAGCGTGGCTTCGATGCTGGCGATTTCTCTCGCGGCGCGAGGAAGGGAGCCGATGAAGGGGAGCGGCCAGGCGTAGAAGCTGAAGTGAGGGATGGGGAAGAATCGCTTTGAGGATCCGTCTTGGGTTATTAGGAGCTCCGGGTCTGCCGGGCGAGAGTACGAGAATGTGCTTGCTGTTGGATCGTCGTGGTGGTTGAAGGCTATGATTGTGTCGGGGATGTGGGAGGTGGAGGAAGAGGAGGAGGAGGGACGGGGCCAGGTTAGGAGTGCGTTGTAGATTTGGTGGAGGGTTGCCGAGCGGTGCGAGAGCATGTCTCGGCTTAAGTCGCCTTTTCGTGCTGCGGAGAGGATGTAGAGCTGTTTTTGCTGTTAGTGAGTGGTCTTATTGTTCTATTTCGGGTTCTCGTCTTGAGGTAGATCTTCGGGGCGGGACGGGACGGGACGGGATCTTACCTGGCCGTCCCGGATCCGTAGGATCGTGGGACCTAGATTACTCGGGGACCGCTTGAGCTTGAACGGACCCTTGGCCACCTCGTTGTCCACCTGCTCTAGGATGCCCGGAAAAGTGGCACGGCATTGGTCCTCGGTCAGGAAGCGGTTGTTCAACACTTCCGGGGGTAGAGTTTGATAATTGTCTTCGTGTTGCCGGGACGGAGACCGGTATGCCTCCGGGTTCGTTGACCGTGAGCTATCCAAGCTCTCCTCCGGTACGAGCAGGAAGCAATAGATGGCAAGACAGATAACGCAGACGACGATGATCTGCCGCAGACGAGCCGTCTGCCTCGCGCTGCGGTGGTGCAAGTGCGTGACACCCATTGTTTACTAATGGGGATCCGTCTGACTTGAAACGAATCGTAGTTAAGACTTTAATCCGACCTTTCTACATGATTCGTCTTCCCGCCCGCAAAGATCGGGGTTGATGTCATTCGGCAGCAGAAGCTCGTGGAGCTTAGTTGCGTTTCGATGCCGTCCCGCGATGGGGATCTGCGACTTATTCTATCTTATCCTCGCTTAACGGGAGGACTAATATGTAGCCCGCACCGCCAAGAACTCACTACTTGAGGAAGAAACCGAGAAAGAAATAAAGAAAGCGGAAACTAAAAAGGAGTGGAGTTTTTCTATGCGATGCGATGCGATGCGATGCCGAGCCCGCATTCGCGAAAGCATCGTCAGACGGACACGAGTGGACAGATCTGAATGAATGTCGGGCCATTTTCTTCGTCTTATAAGTGTCTCCGGGACATGTGCCTCCGAAACGGGGGAATTGTGTGGTTCCTGTTTAGTCTCTCTCTCTCGTCACTCTTTTTGGTGGCTCGTTCCTGGATTTACTCGCGTCTGCTTCTCGAACCGAGTCGCATGCATGATGGATCGACACTACAGGGCTCCCTCGTGGGGAACATTCATTCATATTTCCCCGCATTATAGAATCTATTGCTGTTCCACTCGGTGTAGACGTTTATATATAGCTATTAATGGGGTCTTTCCCCAATGGTCGAGATGAAATAGAGAGTTGTCATGCCAAGTCCTGGAGTATATAAGTTTGTTATAATTGAGGTTGTATCACCGGCTCTGTTGTACACGACGGCATGTCCTACAGTCACGGTACCTAGGTAGGACGAGGAGGTCTAGTCTAGGCCCCACGAGGTAGCCCTGTTTCCCGTTGAAGACGTCTGGATCTGGATAGGACTAGGAAGAAGTGCCCGAATTTCCGTCTTATATTCTTCCGATTATGGTAAGTTCCATTTTCCAGCAATCCACGTTTGATCTCTAGCTTTGCTTACACAGTAGACATTTGTTTCTCAAACACGCTAATCTGATTCTTAGCAGCTTCAAGCCTCTCCTTCTCAACGTCTCTCTTCTCTGCTATAAGTAGCCTTGCTGTTACTGTGGGCTCTTCGCTGAGATATGATTCGAGCATAGGGGATGGTTCGTGGATTCCACCCCTGTGACTAAGGCCCAGTCAGCGTTCACATCACTAACAAGAGGGCTGCGTCATCTCGCTAATCTCATGTAGTTGGGGTCCAAAGATGCCTACTTACAGCTCATTATCGGTGGTGAACGCAGGCGATGGGGGGATTGAAGTCTGCGACATCCTATCTGGCGTAACAGTGCCCTTTTTCCTGGCTTATTGGCTGAGTATACCTAATCTAGTAAGGTATGTTTGTTGGGGGTCTTGTATCTTTGAGCTATTGAACGAGTCGTATTGATGACACGAGGGTAGATTGAAAACATCTCTGTTGAGACCGTGAGGTTTATATAACATAAGTCTTTGCCAGCTCCTAGGTAAATAGCGAATTTGCGAGTAATAGTCCTGAGCAAATGTCCTGGAATTGATGAGCATTGAAGGCCTCGCGAATACAGACCTTGAGCATGACGACCAACTCGTCCTGGGGTTGCCGGCTGGCCAGGACTCGTTATGCGCACCTGCGCACAGCCCATAAACCTGTGGTTTTGCTAGCGCTCGGATCCTTGCTCTTACATCTTCAACTTTCAAGTCCCTCCTCGTGAACAGTCCGTTCGGCATTAATAGCAAGCGCTCTACTGTCGTCAATTTCGAACCTAGTGATAAAAGGTACATACAAAAGATCGCTAGATGTCATTGAAACTACCATGCCTGCTAACGTCGAGGACTCATCTAGACGGCTTACCCTGCGATTTTATTCCCTCCTAGGTGGCCAACATCATCATTGAACCCACGTATATAAATCATCTTGTATCCTACGTATTTACAAGCTATTGGACTGCAACCAACCGCGGCTAAGCAATTTCAGATCATTCAACCTCAAGGTAGACACAAGCGTGCCTCTGACAATGCTCCCAAAACCCTCCACACCGCTGCCACCGTCGAAGGATGCACATGATGATGATAGTGGAAGCTTGATTTCCCTTCCTAGCCTTACTACGGGGGACACCATAGACCCCATCTCGGTTCTGGGCGAATCTCCGGAGAGGGGGCGCATATCTAAGTCACAACAACTTGATAGCCTCCCAGCCTTTTGCCGATTCGATGAGACAAATTCCGATCCTGACATTTTGGCTGGCTTTAATGACATTTTGGCTGCTTATTCCCCTCCGTCGAGGCACGTCTACGATAATTATACCGAAAGCCTGATTTCCGTTCCTAGTCTATTCGAGACGGAGAGTACCGAGGATTCCATCTCATGGGAACCTCCAATAGAAACGGTTAGTATGCGATGCAGCGTATGCGACAAGCCAGTGAAGACGGAATCAGAGCTAAAGTTTGTCTCGCTTACCTCAACCAATATTTCTCCCATAAAGCATCTGAACTAACATCAGGTCCCCAAGGAAGCACGATCAACGCCATAAGAAACCATTTAAATGCGATGTAAACGACTGTGCCCGAAGACTTGAGGGCTTCAGCACGCCAAATGACCTTGACCGACACAAAAGGAGCGTACACCGCAAAACCCAGACATTAAATCGTTACACGTGTCAGATCGGCACTTGTAAGGACAAAACCAAAATTTGGGCAAGGGCAGATAATTTTAAGGCTCATCTCAAACGCGTCCACTTAAAAGACAACATGTCTGAGGAAGAACTTAAAACATTTATTGTCAAGTGAGTATTGCAGTATAGTTTCCTACGAATGCACTCCTGATTGTGCTCTACAGGCAACCAATCCAGTCCACACAGTCAATGTCCCTCGACAAGCTTGGCGAATCTCCTGCCGACCCTCCTGCTCAAATACCATTAATTGATACGTCCGAGAGTCAATATAATAGCACGTTCAATAGCACGACTGGGTCATTCCTCTCAGACAAGGACCATTCTCGGTCATTGAGTTCGATGGATTCGGTGCTCCAAACCTTCGGACATGATTCCCAACACGTAGTGATACGAGACAACGGCAATCTAACCTTTGGCAACGACGACAATGCCGTTGTGGCATCATGTAATCTATTTCGTGTCATTATATTACCCGGGCACAGTGGTATTCAATACGCGTATGCAGCTGAATCTGAAGGCGAGAGATGCTATATCTCTAAAGAGTTACTAAAGCCCTACAACATCGACACAGAGGTCGATAGGGTGCGTATCTCATGGCAGAAGTTTGGCGAATTCAGCCTCACACATACATGGTTTGAAATTCTGAACAAGGATAGAATTGGTGGCAAGGCCGATCTTATTCTAGGGAGAGGCTATGAAAAGCAACGCCCAAATATTGGCGAGGTCCTCCAGTACGCAAGAGAGTCAGATCTGACGCACCACGAAAGCTTCAAACTAGAATCGCCTTCCACAGTCGCTCCTCTTCAAGATATTGAGAGTTCGTATAATGAAGTAACTGAAGGGGAGTGTTCATGGGCATCGTCAAGCGATGAAAGCTCTACTACCTCAAGAGGACCTGTTGAAGTACGAAAAGAGAAGATGATTGGAAATATTACATTGACAATAACTCGGTGGCTTCGATCTCAGTTTGCACGGGTGCTCACGAGCGCACACGAGACCACAGCTGGTTCCTACGAAGGTAGGAGCGCACCCGCAAGTGGATCAGTCCAGAATCAGAAAGACCAAGTTCAGCGCGCAGGCAAAAGAAGACTGAGCAATATAGATAGTGATGGAGGTGAAAATGACGACGACGATACCGTCAGACCCCCGTATCCAGGAACCGATAACATAAAAGGCAAGGAGAAAGAGATAATGAGATTTGCTTGCCCATACTTCAAGTACAACCCAACAAAATAAAGGCAGTGGCCAATCTGCCCTGGTCCGGGCTGGCTGGATGTTCATCGAGTGAAGTAAGTATTGCCGGTTGGTTTCATAAAGGCTTGCGACGCTGACGAAAGCATCCAGAGAGCATCTATACCGCAAACATCGACAGCCCAAGTTCAGATGTGTGCGTTGCTGGGAATGCTTCGACTCCGAGCAGAACTATATCGATCACCACAGGGCTCTCGTACCGTGCGAGCTGGGAGAGAGGGAGCCGGTAGAAGGCTTCGACGCAAATCAGGAGAGGCAACTTCAATCTAGAAAGAAGAAAAGCCACATCGTTTCCGAAACCGAGAAATGGAACGCTGTTTATCAAATCTTATTTCCACATGTCTCGTCAGACAATATCCCAACCCCTTGTGAGTATTGCAGTCAATAGCTTTAATGTACTTTTTTAACCAGGTCAAAGTTTACGAGTATGAAACGCACACTTGCGAAGCATTGACCGAGTGCCAAGAATACGTTCTCCGCGAAATCCCACTACGGCTACGAGAGATTCTGGCCCTAGAATTTGATAGGGACTTCCAAATTATAGAGCAGAGCCTCCAAAAGCGAGCTATCGAGTCTACAAGAACCATTATAGCAAATTTATTCGAAGAATTTCGAAAACTACACCAGCAAGGCCCCACCCCAGCTATGGCACCGAAGTCAAATGAATCCCAAGACAATGCAGGCCCCAGCTCGACGCAGGTTCAACCCTTTGGGCTTGATCTTACGGAATTTAGCAGTATATTCTCGGATCAGGGGGATATTGATTTTAACTTTGCCCTCGCTCCGGATGGAAACTTAGCTCTATTTGGTGACGTCCAGCTTCAAGACATTCCAGAAGCACCAACGGAATTGGAAAATTGTGTTCAAAAAAAATCCGACTCTGGTTATGAGTCGAACAACGTAGAGCAACCTGATGAACAGTGCACGAATTGAGTGCGTCCTACGATCAACTCTCTTTTCTTTGAATACTTACATAATACACACGGTCACTTTGGTTGTATGATCTTACCTATACAATGATCTAAGCGACTCAAGCATCTAATAAAGCTGTCAAGAATTCTCATGAGCAATAAACCCTTATTTATCAACATTTCATGCCGATATGCTAACTGAAGTGGTATCAGAAGCCAAACGGAAAGTTCTAGGCCAGGGCAAGCCTAACAGAACAGAACAGAACAACTAGTCATGCGCTTACTTAGCTTAATATCGAATATCGAATGGCTCAATGTCTAGTTCTACTCTGGTCTCTGTGATTTAGCTGCATGTACTGCTACTAATCCTTTATCACTTCATGTCCTTCAGACACCGAGCAACTGGTCATTGAGCGTCAAACAAGGATTGTGCGAAAGCGAAAGAGTTCCGTAGGCGATACTATGATCAATGCAAGGATTAGCAAAAGTATCGTGTCCCTTTTTCTCGTTATGCCCAGCGTGATTGGGTATTGAGTGTGAAGGATCGGATCAATAATTAGTGGGCACATGGGACCCCTATTTCCTAGCCTCTTGGGGATGTATTGAAAGTGCGCTCAGTTGCATTAATATCAATAAGTCTGTCCAACATGTCCATACTGATTTGGATGCATCAAGGAGTAAGTTCTGGATTGTGAATTAGGTGGGTATAGTGTTACTAGAATCTAGCTCGAGTACCAACTGGGTATAGACTCGACTAACCATAGGAGATATTACTAATAATAAGCGGGGGAGGGGCCTCTTCACCACTCTTCATTCTTCCATACTACAAGGCTTCTTCTCAGATATTCGATATACCGATTACAACAGCTCACACCATTATCTTACAGGGACCTTAACGGCATTGAAATCTCTACCAACTCACACATACTTTTATCCCGCCGAAACAAGATGGTATACACGATCGTAGTCCACCTCCGCGCCAAGCCTGGCAAAGAAAACATCGCCAAGGTCCACGCGAAGCTCAACGAGGCGTCGGCCATCTACTCGAAAGACAAGGAGACTATCTCTTGGTTTGTCATGCAGAGCGTGCACGACCCGCAGGACTTCACGATCGTGGAGAGATACGAGAACGAGGGCAGCCAAAAATACCATCTCGAGAACCCGTACTGGAAGACTTTCGACCCGTTTGTCGTGCCTCTGCTGGAGAAGCCTATGGATCTGAGGAGATTCGAGGAACTCGCACCCGTGGAAGGCGAAGAAGCCCTGCTGAAATAGCCTGGAGGACATTTATGGTTCGCTGAGATGGACATTTGAAAGAACTTTGTAGCTATTCAGAATGCGAGGAAACGTCTTGGCACGAAAAATAACTAGAGGCTGTTTTCTCGTCACGTAGCACATCTCCTTTCTACTCAATACTTATGCTGCTTATGCAGACTTTAGTGTTTGTGAGGGTTGACTCATCATTGGGCTCATAAAAAGTCCTGGCAACGTATAATCACTATAGCATACTTAGCTGTACTCTTCACTCCGCAACTTCGGCAAACGGAGTTCAATCGTCGAACGTATTCTGTATTTTAGCTGGCGACTACAGTTATCAGAGAAGAGTAAGTATTATACCGGAAAATTATGTAATTTATTTACCGACACTCTCAGCTCTTCAGCAAAATCTAACCTAGAAGATGGCCCCGACCTAGAAAGGGTCTTCCCAACTTGGATGGCCCTTCTGATTCGACTAAGGGTCCTAAAAGCAACGTCCTTAACTACCCTGCTACTTTACGGGCCAACACCGACCTTCTCTCATTTCGACTATACTGTCCGCGATCACTAACGCCGCGTAAGTTACTTTAACTGCCACTTTCCAGTCGAGGATAAATTAAGCCGAGGATCTATTTGAATTGGCCGCCCTGAAAAGTGGTCCTTTAACATGGCAGATGTGATTCCCCGGGTTGCCTTGTCCTTGATTGGCATCGAATCGTCGTTGTGTTTAGATTTAGTGTTGCCAACAAGTCTCCATAATAACATAATTGCGTCCCTGCTGCGAAAAGACCCGGCTAATTTAGATGCAGTATCGCGAAGATGGATTAGAGCGGCATTTGTGCGGCTATCAATCCCATGTAGCAGCGGAATAAGTGCCTCTATATCATCATCCGGGGCAAGAAGAAGAATAACCCAGAGCTCCCTCATAGACACATGTATAACAATTTCTGCTTCACACGGTGTTACTAGAATTTTTTGCATTCTTGTATGGCGTGTTTGCAAGATGAATGAGACCTGGGCATCAATTACAACATGCTGCCCATTATGACATAATAAATTCAAAATGTCCGCATACCACACCTTTTCCATTGCCAACGAGACAATTTCGTGAGGGATAGTATCCAATCGCTTGTCTAACCTAGCGAAGTAGTTGTGAAGGACTTCTATAGGCCACCGAGATGACTGAATCAGGTGTCGCAGCACTGCCGTGGCTAAGTCATTAGGAATCCTGATAAGTAATTCCACACCCGCAATGTAATCGAAAATCGCTTCCTGACTTTGTTTTGATCTCAATAAATACGCTATGACATTAGAAGCAGGTGTTCTCAGGTGACCCACAAGCGTGTCAACGGTCTTGATGTGTGATAGAAAGCTGGGGAGGTATGGACCATATATATGAGCGAGAGCACGTTCAACAACGATTCCTATCGAGAGTGTGTAGTCCGGTGTTATCGATTGAGCGTTTTTCCTGGTCTCGCAAAGTCCAAGCAAAGCATATATTCTGTCGCGCTCATCTGAAGCTTTAGATAACCCAAAATTCTGTAGGAGACATGCAAGGCTCCTTCGAAAAGGGATCGCTCTAGCACATAAAGGTCTGCGCATCAAGGTAAGGATAGCTCGTATATGCGGGTTCTGCGCGATTCCTAGCAATGGAGGGCCCATGGCAAAAATGTGCGCGGAAATAGACGCTGTTCCGCAGTATACGGAAGATCTACAGACACTTGCAACTTCTTGCAGGATCCAGACACGACTGAAAAATGAGCAGTTTAGGAGGTACGTTAAGCCCCGCATTTGTAGAACATTAGATCCAGTCGGTAGTTCCCTTCGCACTTTTTGCCAGGCAGAACCCCATCGCTCGTCCTTAGTTGGCCAGTGAGTGCCAGCAACCTTCTTCTGGAGTAGGGTAAGGGATGCCATAATGACCTGCACAATGTCGGTATAGGGGCTGAGATAGAATATTCCATGATCCGCACGCTGATAGATGTCTTTCATTTGCTGCACTTGATGCCCTCGCTCGATATTATCGTCTTGATTAATACAAACACCATCGACCCACAGATACCTATCGATGTCTGGGCGCCTCAGGTCGTAAAGCACCTGCCATAGGTTTGATGTGACGGGTAATATCTCTCCTTTGACATATACATGTCTTTCTCTTTTTAGCGCTCCCCAAGTGTATGAGACAGCTTCGTACGGAATGACGTTGTCATCGAGTGTCGTATGAATAAGTTCACACTCTATCATTACTCCGTCGCCTTTTTGTAGCCGCACGAGACGAAATCCGGAACCTCTGAGGTCTAACCTTTGGTATTCGAACATGGTACTTTGAGGGGTATAGAGAGCGGCCGCTCTACTATTTGGTGCTAGTAAGATCGTGTGCGGGATTAGGGAGCGTCATCAAATGACGGATAGCCGAGAACGGTTCCTTCACGTCTGATCGGATCTAGGGTCGTATATTTAACAACCTCCGTTTTGCCTGTGCAGATCTTTTGATGTTAAAACTGATAAAAACATAGCTGCTTGATTCTTCTTACTAGTTCCAATGAGTTGTTGAGGGAACACTCTCATTCTCCGCAGGTGAATGTGGCTGTTCAAATGTAGAGTTGCACACAACTTGCTGCCCCTGCATAACCAAAGGTAGGCTGTGCAGGAAGGCTTGGAGCAAAGCCCATTTTGCCGCTTAACAGACACTTTGCTGGGCGTACCCCATAAGCTGAATACAACACGCCCGAGGTGGATGTGTGTGAAGTCTGCAAGGCAGCTAACATGCTTGACTGGGTAGCAAAGACACTCTCTTAACTCAGTCTACCAATCTTTAGTCTCGATAGTTCCTAAGGCCGATAAACATCTAATAATTCAACCAGAAAGATATCCAATGCGAGAGGCGTATATCGAAGCGCCTCGTCACGAAATGAGCGACTCTCGCTATTGTCACAACTCTTTATCTTAGACAAAGATGATTCCCTAAGTATTCATGCCTGATCAAAACCATTACGATATCATCACACTTTCCATATACTACACTCCAGTTAGTATATCATCACAATTTTTCAACGCGAGCCAATAGTTACCAGTTGCGCAAATCAAATGCAAAGAAAATCAGTACTAAATTCTCCTTTTTGGTAGTTTTGAGCTATATTCACAACTAGGTTGGACAATACAAGATAATCAATCACCACTTGCAGTCCAGTTACCCCTTTACGTCCTGTAAGGGGTGTTTCCCGACGAGCTTTGAAGTGCAAAGAGTGATTTTTAGCCCTCTAATTATTCTATAGCGACTTCGAAGCCCAGGAATCACACCAACCTAATGATGGCACCCTCTATTTGCAGTCGTGACCTAGCTATCGTGGTAGAAATATTCAAAAACCTCATTCTCTTCTTGCACACCCCCGACCCAATTCGCCATCCCGTTCATCGCTACTGTCACTTCTACCGCCTCTGCCGCTTCCACATCAAGATCATTAAGTGTGCCGTCCCTTACAGCCTCCAATAGACGCACGACACCGGGTCGTCCGCTATCCCTGGCCACTTGGAGCGCTGTTCGACCATCTATATCAACGGCGTCAGGGTCGGCACCTTGTTCAAGAAGGAAACGAATGACAGGCGTGGTCTCAAGTTCTGCGGCACAGTGTAAAGGAAACCGGCCATCATACCCTACTATATTCATGGAATAAGCCCGTAAAACATCCATTATGGCGCGGTTGCCATGGTGAACCGCGAGGCTTAACGGATTGGGTAACTTTCCAATCACTATTTTAACTCCTGTGTCGAGTAGACGCCAGGTGGCAATCGCATGCTGAAAATATATGGCGGAATATAGAGCCAGCGAATCGCTCATACCACATTGGTCAAATCCTGCGGGCTTTCTCACGAGCAGGCCCTGTTCAGTCCACATTCTTCCATACATCACCGCCATCGTGAACAGTGCCCACTCTTCGAATCCATCCGCCTTGTAACGGTCTGATTCCGTTAATTTCTTTAGAATTGTTTGCTCTAGAGCGTCTACCTTTGATTCATACGGCCAAAGATCGCGTCCGAAAATTTCTGTGGTCTCCAAGCTTCGTTGTTTGGTGACGTCGTTTAGATAAGGCCCTGATGTCAGACAAATGAAGCGATAGACTTCCTTTCGCCGATCCAGGACTGCCGGATGTGTGGGATAGTGGTCAGAAAGTTGCATTATGGAGTACAGTCTGTTGAGGAGGTGACCGTATATAAGAATATACAACGAATGCTTTTTCATGCCAAGCTTCTTCCAATCATGAGAATCCATGTTTCTAAGAATATACAACGAATGCCCTTGCATGACAGGCTTCTTCAAACCATGATAATCCATGTTTGGTATATCATTCCTGATAGGCCGGTCATTAAGGCCATTGTCGTATTTCAACGCAAGACTCATCATCTCGAAAGCAATAGGTCTGTCTAATGTTGCGGCGTCTGTTATATGTACATTCGCACTGATAAGGCCTTCAATATGCCTCGTATTCATCGGATGTTTATGATTGATAGCATTTGATAGATCACTGAGAAAAATGCTGATCGGTGGAGGGCGAGCTAATGATAACCATTCTGGTCGGGAACCGAGACTCCTGGTCGTAATGTATGTAATGGTGGCACACACAAGAGCTGACTCGGTCTGGGTATAATCTGGGACTACCGCTTCCCAAACATACGGGTCTGCACACAGTCCAAGTAACGCGAATATCTTGTCGTGGGGTTCTGATGCCTCTGACTGACGAAAATCGGCTAGGATTTGATAGAGGGATCGATCTTCGGTCTTGCGTAGGGCGTTTCTGGAGTACGTTGGCATGAGTTTAAGGACAGCTCTAGAGTGGCTGTCCAAGTCGACACCTAGTAAACTTGTGCTTGTGACGAAGATTGGTACAGGAATAGAATTCCTTCCGCAATATAATGATGCCTTGCGGGCACTTGCAACCTCCTGCAAGACCCAGACTCTACGAAACCATGGTCGCGTCAGAAGTTCCTGAAGGCCTTGTTCCTGTATAGGACCGTAGCGTGTTTCGTTGCCGTAGCGTATTTGGAGCTCAATTTGTGCTCTCTCCCATATGGGACGCCATCTCGAATCACCAGACTCCCAGCGGTAACCTGAGGCGTGCCTTTGAAAGACAGCTAGAGAGCTCATTAAGATACTTATACTCTCAGTCGTTTCCCCGAGATAACAAAGTACACGCTCCGCACCACTATAGATTGATTGCATTCGCCGAACTTGGTGGCCCCGCTCAAGATCATCGTCTTGATTAATCGATATAGCATCAATCCATAGATAGCGATCTGTGTCGGCTTGACGTAGATCGCGTAGTAAATCCCATAAGTTAGAGGTAACCATGAAATCTAAGCCTTGGACCTTAATACGACACGCTTTCAATGATGTACCCCAGGTATATGAGACTGCCTCGTAGGGAACGACATTCTCGTCAAGAGTGGTATATATGAGTTCGCACTCGACGACGTCTTTGTACCTGTCAGCTTTAAGAAGCCGTACGAGACGGAAAGCAGAGCTCTCTAAGTCTATTTGTTGATATTCGAAGATATCCATATTCTGGTATTGGCAGATCGACTTGGACAGTGTTGGATATCTAGAAATCCATCATGAGATGAAAGTCGCCGATACTGGCCATGGAATAACCTACTTGTGATCTGTCGCAAGGCTGTACACAGGTGTCAAGAAAAATATTTCTATCTGAAGCTTCGAATGAGCCGTAAGGGTGAAACCGGAAGGGATCAAATTTCCGCTTGGTGGTGCCGAAAACAATATAGTTATAACGTTACAAAACCATTTCCAGTTTTTGTAACGATGTTGAGTAGAAAAGCATTGATAGTTTCGGATAGTCATGATGAGACGGGGAACAAATACAACCCACCTGCTACCAATGAGTGTGGCTTAGCTGCTATTATATGACTGCATTACAGCCTGCCGTGTGCGATACCACCTGTAGATACATATGTGCAAAGCCTGGCAGGGAGCCAATTAAGTCGTCAATGAGATCCCAGGATGACATTCGATGCAAAGTGGCTTTTAGAAGGCAGATTTTTATACCAGGATGCGTGCTCACATGGGTCACATCCTTCTGAGCCGAGCAGACGGCTCCATCCAATTAAAGAGAACACCAAAAAATGACAACCGGTATATTCGACTTGTAATCCGGAGCTCATAAGACAAAGAGAGGCAGTGCAAGTGTTCGCGTGCATGTGCTGCCTCTGCATACCCGGCAATCGATTTAATAACATTCGCATTTATAGGGCATACCTGAAAGCTTGATATACTGCCGTTAAACAGTAGCCATAGAGGTTAGGTAAGCCTTTTCTTTCGGTTCTTAACTACCTGGTACTATATTTATGCTAAGGACGGGTTTATATTCTAAGCTCGTTAGCTACCGCTTCTATGCTTCTGTTTCACCGTAGTCTTAAGAAAGTTTCGATCAAGTTTATAGTGTATTCGAGGATGTTTATTTGCTTAGATTTATGCGCACTTAAAACACCTCTACTGTACCGCATTCTGACGTGCCTAGACACATGGTAAATCCGACGAGCTCAGGGCTCCTAACACCAATAGGTAGTATTTAACGGAAGACACATATATAACTCACTCGCTCATGAACTGGGAAGCTGCTTCTTTTAGATAAAGGTTCTTCAAATTCGCTCATTTTGGCACGTTTGGCTCATCGAACTGGATCTTGCCCTTATTCACATCGGGATAAACATCAAACCGCCTCTGCGATGTAATGGGAATGTTCTTCCTCGTCTCCTCGATCTTAGCACTATCTAGCTCCCAGCTCACGATAGTTTCGCTCTCCTCCGCCTCGACAACGACCTGCGCCATGGGGTCGACAATCAGACTATGACCCCAAGCATGGTAAGCAGCGCCCATATCGCGGGCGGGACTGCAAAGAGCGACGTAGCACTGATTGTCCATCGCGCGAGCCTGTCCTTGCAGACGCCAATGTAGCGGGCCGGTGGTGAGATTGAAAGCGCCCGGGTAGATGAGAGCGAAGGCACCTCGGCGCGCCGCGATCATAGCCAGTTCAGGGAATCGCACGTCATAGCAGATGGCTACGGCGATCCGTCCGTACCCCGGCAAATCCACCAGGGTCAACTTGTTCCCCGCCGTCAACACGTCGCTCTCCCGGAACGTGATCTTGCCCGGTATATCGATGTCGAAGAGGTGCACCTTGCGATGGCTGGCTAGTAGTGCGCCGTCGGGCCCGAAGGTGAGAGATGTGTTGTAGTATTTCTTGTCCCCTTCCTCGCCTTCGGCCTCAGGTATCGAACCGCCTACTAGGAACACCTTTGCTTCAGCTGCCATAGACGATAGAGCATGAAAAGACGGCGACTGCTCGCGCGAGGGCGGCGAGGGGAGAAGAGTCTCGGCGTACGAGGGGAAGTAGTCGCATCCGTAGGGCGAGTTGAAGCACTCGGGCAACACGACGAGGTCCGCGCCGCCGTTGGCAGCCTCGAGCACCTTATCGCGTGCGTGGGCGAGATTCGCGGCCTTGTCGCTCCCGCTGGCGAGCTGGACGCATGCCAGTTTGATGGGCTTCTTGAGAACCGGCGAAGGCGGGGTTGACGTCGCCATTGTACGCGCGAAGGGCGGGTGTGCGAGGATCGGGTTGATTTGCGCGAGTCGACAGCTGAGATGTAGACGCGAGGTTGGGGGGAATTTGTATGATTTAACGAGTAGACTTAAACTGCTATTCGCAAATGATCTCATGGTAGTTACATCACGATAATCATTGGGCATCTCCTAAATTCCACGACCTTGGAGCTGGGTGCGAGATCGGGTGGATTGGAGTAGCTATTGTGGGGGTCTTCGTGGGGTAGGATGAAGCTGAGTTGGGGTAACGAGGGGTAGCTTAGGTTCGTTCGTGTGGTTATAAAAGAACATGTAGATTCATCTCGTGAGTCTGAACATAATTCGATATTTCTTTAGCGATTAAATTCAAAATATTCAAAACATGTCGGATTTAAGTGAGATAATACCCATTGTGAGAGATAAATCTATACGCTTCCCGTAGTGCTTCGCTACAGTTTTCCTTCCACATTAAGATGCTCTTGAGTTTCGTCATATTTACGTCTCTAAACATGAAATCTCATTTTGATTGAATGAAAGCATTTTGTACTTAGCCGAAGGCTTGTATTCGTTGTATGATTCTGGTAAAGGCAGTCGTCATCTTGAAAGGACGTGGATTCAAATTTCTACTCATAATCCTATTCAAGGTAAGAAGAAGTCATACCGTTCGTCAGTTGCCTACCACGTAGGTCGCTCGGATTATGTGTGTAGATAACCATGAGCACAGACAATTGCCTCTAGATAGTAGCTTTCCACTAGCTTTTTTCTATCCCCTGCCAATAAAGCTAAGCACCATGATATCTACCAATCACACGCCCCTGCAAGCAGCTCAGCGAGCTTCTCTAAGAACTTCCGATCGACTTCATCAAAGCCATTCAGCTCCGCGCAATCGATATCAATAATTGCCACAACCTTCCCGCCCACAACGATAGGTACCACGATCTCGCTCTTGCTATCCCCGTCGCAGGCGATGTGACCCGGGAACTTCTCCACGTCGGGGACGAGCTGTGTCGTCTGTATTGACGCCGCGGCTCCACAGACTCCCCGCCCAAACATAATCGTCTGGCATGCTACCTTTCCTTGGAACGGGCCTAGGATAAGCTGCTGTGACTTGGTCGCATCGAGCGTGTAGAAGCCTGGTGTTGGCGTATCAGTTAGGTACCCGAGAGGAACGGGATGAGATGAGAAGAGAGGGATTGGTCTTCTGCAGCAGAAGATAGGATGACGTACCAGCCCAGTTCACCTGGCTGCTCGGAGCCGGCAGGGATTTATATGCGTGCCAGAGCAGCGAGGCAGTGTTTGCGAGGTTGCTTTCACGCCAGAAATTCTGTCAGCTAAGGACGTTATATATATCTCGTAATCTGTTTGTGATTATACGTACCAAACCTAGATCAAAGAGTGTAAGTATCAGTAGGTGTTGAGACGGAGAACTCGGAATGTAAGGTATGCTCACCCAGTTCCTCTGGCCATCGAAGAGACCTTCGGCCTGTAGGAGCACCTGCTCATACGCTGCCTCTTTCGTCACACCTTGCGCGAAGTTTGAGGCATCGGCGTGGACCTGTTATATAGAATCGACTTATAAGTCATCAACCAGCTTTAATTGGGTTGCGAAGTGCATACCATATTTGAAAATTTTCTGACTGTTCCTTGCTGGGTTCCCAGTTACCTTTTATGATGAGATTATCCCAGTCCTGAAATCTTGTAAATGCTTTGAATCACCTTTGCTTGAGTCTCAATTCCGGTCTATTGGTTTGCTACTGGGTATGTGGGCTCTAGAATCGCGCAGAAAATTAATATTAGTTAAGCACGCGATTGGTAGGGCGCCTAGAATCATCTTGCTTAGTGTACCCAATTCTACACAGAGGCCCTAACAAGTAAGTCCAAGTTGACTCCGATTTTCAAAAGTTTAAAGAGCATTCATATTGGCCTCCTTAGATCTACTTATCTAATATTGACATTCGTTTTCCGATTATAGTAGTTTTCGAAGCGCACATTTCATTTCGACCCCGCCGTAATTGAAGTCTGTGACCTTGGCAGTCTGGAGACTGAAACGCCAGCTGGCAGCATCTGAAAAGGAAACGAGTTCCATTTGATTTTCAACCAAGATGCCAAGCGACGTTGGTGATACAGAACATACTTAACATGTGTAAGTAAGGTCTTGTCTTGTTGGGATTGGCGGACTTGTCTGTTACCATATCCGGTTTTACCCCTGGTAAGTAAGTAGGTAACGACCTATGAATGAACATTTTGGATTACACCACCTAATCTTCTTACTACTTACGTACCTATATCGCAAAGGGTGAGATTCTTGCATGTCAAGCAGCGAGAAGAGTTTTCCTTTTTCTAGATATAGACGGTAATAGAATGAATTGATTGATTGGGGCAAACCGTCATGAGACGGACTTTACTTGGGATTCGGCAAGTTCCTTTCAACATGAAGCATGACAAGAATGCCAAGGATTGTTGCCATCTATTTATCATAAGATAGGTGCATTAGGTAAGTTGACCTAACATGTGCATGTACATACAGGTAGGAGGTTAGATACTACATGTGTTATGCGAGGGAAAGTACGAGGCACAATCTATTATACGTACTTCGAGACAACCCCTCACGGAAACTGCCATGTAAATTACCCAAGCTCTATCCTTTTTTTACAACATCAATAGCATCCCATATATGGACCCCTCATGGTGGATATTTATTTTGGCGATTACTCCATCCTCTCTACAACGTCGAATATCCACTTTGCTACGCAACGATATACGTAAACTCACCAACCTATATTATTGCGTATGGCTCGCACGTGTGTAAGTATTCGATTTCTATTGGTCAAACGGATTTGAGCACACTAAACCTCTTCAAGAAACCAACGTCCCTTTCTGCATCGCTTGAGTACGGTACTTTTTACCTTGACACAAATACAGTAAATGATCGCGTGACTTTCATTCAAGGACTATCAGCGTTTTTCTGTTTATTTCTTTTACCCTGTATATGCGTGGCACAGCCCACATTCTACCATTGACGGCAGCAAGTCTCGTGCCCAACGTGTGCTTCATGAACCCCTGCCTACATTTCAGGCAAGGTCCTCTGAAAACAGAACAAACAGAGACGATCCCGAGGCCGGTCTAACAGCAGTCTTACCTCTGGTGATATACCGGTCTCAAGGTCTCAACCCGTCATCGTGGGGGTAGCAGACACCTCAGTATTTTGTCAAATCTACCTCGGGAGGAATGTCACTGGCCCGACAGGACAATAGGTCCAGCTCCTTCTCGAATTCTCAGAAACTTATTTGTTTAGCTGGCGCTTAATAATTTGACCGCGGGAGCAATACGCCTCATATAAGACGGGAGCATCCGCGGAAGTTAGTGGCATCGAGATTAACATAGCGCGCTATGCAAGGACCCGCACTCTACCAATCCGCGGAGTATTCGGTAAGTACGCCGACGTGAAGCCTTTCTGTAATCACAGGTCTAGAGGTAACTTCGACGGACACTTATGCATAGTCGGTGTCCGAAGTCGTGAAGCGATTCAACGCCATGCAATTTTCGGATGGGCCGAGACACTCCGGGCCATAATATCAACCCCAGAAACACGGGATTGGTCCTCGTCTGTCCCAGACCAAAGTCTGGTAGCCTATCAAGAGACGACCTCCTTTCCAGCGTATAGTTCAGTGCTCCAACGATCTACTGCCGTTCGTTATCTTATAATACCTTTCGAGTTCCAACATGGCAGGTAAGTAATTGATGTGCCTGCAAGGCGCTCGACGCGGCGTTGAAAATAATCGATCTGATATTTTAGTCTTATGGTCGGTTGTACAAGACGATAACCTGTTGGAGCAAAGGTAACTCTTAATATGGCCACGGAAATAAACCGGCCGCCCATCTTGCTTCTGTGTAGGGATGACTATATGCAAAATCATAAAGACACGCCATTCGAAGTGACTAATACCAGACCATCGACTAATCGCCCAATCAGCCGCGCAGGATGTCGAGGAACTCGAATGCACATCGGTTTCGAGCAAGGGTAGGTAGTGGCTTACACTACAGGCCGCACTTGGCGACCCGTGGTCGCGTGCGCTTGGGATCTGGGAGATACCGAGCAGAGCGAGAGAAGCTCCGAATGGTTGGGGCGGGGTCTATGCGGCTGCTGGGGTTATGAGTAGGTAAGTAGTGCTCTTGCAGCTAATCTCCAGTCTAGCATAAGTGCTGCCGTTACCGGTGAAGGAGTTCTTATCGCGAGCCCATCTCGATCTTTTCGCGAGAAATGACGTTAACGTTAGGAAGACATGTCATACCATGCCGTGATTTGACGCCAGAGCGTGCATGACCGGCCTCAAGTTCGTCGTAGCACTACCTTAAGTACTTGCACAAGCCAAGCACTCCATGAACCAGATTGGCGGTTCAAAAAGGATCCAAACTCAGTGCCCGTTGCACAGCATATCTACAGCGGCCAGATATAGATGACTAATTGATACCGTTGCCGTGAAGAAATTCAGGGTTTAGCCTGTTCCAAGCCCAGCGAGGGTTAGGAACAGGGACGCCGTAATTTTACTAACCTAGTACATATCAGCCGCTTATGTATTATCTGTTACGTGTCGCCGAAAATGTGCGGGTGACGAATCAAAAGGCCTACCTCCAGCAGTTATGCTGTTGAATTTGCCGTCGTGCAGAACAGGACGTCTTCCAATACGATTGGCAGTGTATACTTGTGATGGTGTCCGAGAGAAGTGCCGGTAACACCATCGGGCCAACCTATTCAGCATTCCGCCGGTGCTTTGAACTGTCATGTCACATGGCAATATACCCAAGTTTTACAGCTCGTCGTGGAGGCGGCTCACAATGGCCAAAAATGGCAATGAGTCGCGCGATCAATTGCTATGTGTGTACTGTACTATCTCGGACCGGGTGGATTACGGGTGGATTACGGGTTCTAGCCATATGCGGGATGCATGTCAGATACACTAACACTAACACTAACACTAACACTAACGCCAACGGCGCCAAAGAGGGGCGATTCATCATTGATTTCATTGGAACTTTTCCACTATCAGCAATCTGCGTACCTACGCTGATACTTATCTGTTACAGATTTTATCCCAGCAACCGTTGGAGCTGCGAACGGCGCCACCTGATTGGCCAATTGCTTCCCAGGTAGGAAACCCTCCCATGGTAACTTAGTACCGAACCGTTGAACCGCGGGGCTTCCTTGCTCCTTTCTCGCTTCGGGCCAGTCTAGCCTCTGCAGGCTGCCCAGGATGAAAGGGGATCCCAGCCGGCAACGAGGTTGCCAAAAAGCCGTGCTGTAGTCTAGCAAGTTAGATACGAGGGATGGGATAGCTATATACCTGGGGTTATCCTTGCTTGAATGTCAATGTCTTCGTCTGTCTACTCTATTTCCTCCCTCTCTTTTCACTTGATAGTATAACCCAATTATTAACCTTTTTTTCTTCCTCAGGGCAATCTGGCAGCGACCTTGTTATTGATAGTGGACTATCTATCTCCTTACTAGTAGTCCACGGCATCCACTTAGTGAGTACCTTAGCCCGAGTGACGGTGCTAAGCCCGAGAGGCCCCAACTATAAAACTCAGTTTGAACGGGGCTGATTGGGAGCAGCGAGAAATACCGAGTTTGCTCTTGCTCTGCCTCTACTCTTGAAGAGAGTAAGTACGGGGCGCACTACTAGCTACTACTATTCAATTTCCGGCCTGTGTGAAAATCTGTGTAAAAAACTGGGTGAAAAGTGAAAGTGAAAGTGATCGGTCATCAAGCGATACGGGACCCATGTCACCACCTCCGTCTCCATCACCATTAACGTCATCGCTGTTTCTGTCTCAAGCCAAGGTTGCAACTCCAGCATTACAGTACTTATAGCATCACCACCGCCCCACCCGGACTCAGCACGTGCGAAATTGCCTCTCTCTCTCTTTGTTTCCTATACCCGGCTCGGTTACTCTCTCCCCTCTATAGAACAAAGAAAGAGTGAATGGACACAAGGAACAGCAAGCGAGACGATTTGCATCTGCCTGGGAGAAAGACGAGTTGACCACGGGGTCTGACACCACTATGCGCACAGCACCAAGATGAAATTCGGAGAGCGACTCGAAGAGGCCTCGGTGCCTGGCTGGAGCTTGCACAATGTCGACTATAACTCGCTCAAGCACCAGATCAAGGCGCACACCTCAAGGGACCAGGCCACGGCCATGACCATCCCCGGCCAGCAGGATCATGCGCTGCGGCGGTTCGAGGACGCCTTCTACCTTGAGCTGTGCTCACAGCACAACCGTGTCGGTCTCTTTGTCACGAGCAAAGCCGACGAGATCTCGCGCCGCCTACGTAAGTTTATCTTCCTATTTGCTTTTCAAAACAACGATACCCCCGCCAAGTATTTAGCTGTCAGTCAATTGACGTCCCGTTTTGCTTTTGTTTTAGGCCATCTTTCGGGTCTAACACACCAATTGATGCTTAAATGTGCCGACACACGTGGCTTGTCAACTAAACGTCAACGTCGCTTTGCCAAGTATCAGACACAAATCGAAGAATGCGGTCAGGATATTCAGGCACTCGGCCGGTTTGTGGATGCGCAGGTCACCGCATTTCGCAAAATTCTTAAGAAGTACAAGGTATGCGCACACTCTCAATTCCGATCTAGTTGCATAAGCATGGCATATACCACAGCATTGCATCATATGTCTAGCATATGCCACCGACGTATGCATTGGATTTCAAATGCCCCTCCATCACGTCACTCATGCAAGCCACGGCGCAATGCAGGTCTTGGTTGACATGTGGCACCCATTAACAGAAATGGACCGGTTCAACGACGCTAGGCAGCCGATTCAAAGACAACGTCCTCAGCAATCCCAAGAGTTTCACCCACTACAACTTCGCTCCGCTTCGTCTGCAGTATCGCGAGCTGCGCACCGACCTCGACGCTGCTTCGCCCCTTAATCTTAATGGCAACCTCGCCGAACCGCGGCCGACCGAGTCGCGGGACCCCGCCTATCGCAAATCACGGCGCGATTCGCGCCGCTCTTCGTACAGTATTCCCGCCACCACCCCCGCCCCGCCGCCAACGACGTATTGGAACGAGTACGACCACGGCAGCGAGGCCGGCGACCAAGAAGACGACACCTACGTCATCTACATCGACCCCAACGCCGACGACGAGTTCCCGGGCCTAGCGTACGTAAAGAACATGCTCGGCGGCAAGGTCGACCAGGTGCGGCACTGGCTACAGTCGCAGAAGTCCAGGAACGCCGCTGCCACGTCCGCCAGCGTGTCCTCGCCCTCGGAGACGCAATCCCTCCTCACCTCAGGGGCGTCAACGGACTATTTTACCGTTGCGGGTCGACGACCACCTACAAGTGAAGATGGGTACCGCTCCTCGTCGGATGAGGGCGGGCCTCATCAGACGCAAACTCTCGGCTTCACGCACACATACTCGTACTCATCCACCTCATCGGCCATAGATCCGAAGAGGCCAGGGAGTTATCAGGATCGGGTGTTGACACGGGGAATAGTGCTCGCTTTCGTCGCAGCCTTCGTCCTATTAGGAGTCTCAGGACTACTGGTCGCCACGGGGCGACGACACCTGCGGCTCGAGGTCGATGCGGGCGCAACCCTCGGCTCCGTCGTTAGTCTCTTCTGCGCGTGCATGGGCCTCGGCGCTATGCTTTACCGCCAGTACCCCGCCGGCTACCTCTACTGCCTCGCCGTCTGGGCCGCTTTCATAGCCGTTTGTGCGCTTAATGGCATATTGCTTGTTTTGATCGCCAGTAATAGTAGCTTTTGAAAAGTTGTCGACTCATATCTAACTTTCCTCACTTTCTTTTCTTAAAGAGAAGAGAGGAGAGGAAAGATAAAAGCAGGTGATTTGTATTCGTCTTAATTTCTTCGAGACGATATACTTGCGTTTTTATTTCTATTTAGACCGACCGGATGGATTTGCTTCAGGGCATGACAGACGTATGGGCAGGATGGATTGCATGGCGTTTCTGGAGCCAAGGTTGATTTTTGTGATTTGCTAGGACATGCGATGTGCATGATTTGCTTATAGATGTATCTACCTACGAAAAGGTATGTACGTCTTTGACTGGGAAGGAAGCGTGTTGGGATGATATGGATCACCTTCACGCACTTGTGTATATATCGCACAGGGGGACGGACGAGCATATCACGGTATACTCGAAAAGTTGGCGTTTGGTCGACTGCGAACCATGGACTGTGTATGTAGGCTGTATATAGCAGAATGACACATTAGGTTATCACCACGTTGCAGAAGATAGAAGACACTGTGATGATCACCCTAAATAAAGAGTATGTATGTATACAGAGACTGGTCGATGAAGGTGGATATAGACCTCTTCGCGCGTCAACAGAGCGCATACGTACCTTCATACTAGAGGTTCTGATAGATATCACTACGTCGTACAGACTCTACGCCCAGAATGAATAGCGTTTCAGTTGTTGTTCATGATAGAATTTCATTTCTACGATGGGGTAAGGATAAGCCCTTGGTTGGTACATCTTCCCCTAGTTTACAAATCGTAAACCTTGTGCGTGGGCGGCACTCATATGTGTGCGTCAGACTACATATGGATATAGATATCAGGAATCACCTTTCCATCCATCCATCCATCCATCCATGAATTCGAATGCTTAACGTATCGCGAATAAACCCCCCCAAACGTACCTATTTTCACCCATTGCCGTTTTCCCCTCTCAAAATTTTTGCGTTTCATTCATATGAGATTACTCGTATTATAAAATAAAGAGAATATCTTCTCTGGATTCTGAAATAACTCAAGTTCGCGCTCGATACGCCGTTACTCCACTTTGTTTTAACGTTTCTGTCATGTCGTCCTTTGTCCGATGGGTATGACGATATATGTTTATCGTTTTCGTTTTCTTCTGCGACAACTCCTGTGTCTTATTGTTTTTGGTCGCTGTTCGTCGCAATCTTGAAGGCTCCTGGGTAGATTCTAGAGACGCGAGTGCAGGTGTCGATGAGTACTAGATAGGCTCCCGAATGCGCATGAATTTCATGGTGCTAGGCATTTGCGTGGCCTAGGTCGCGTTCTTTACAGATAGAAGAAGACTAACTGCTGACCTCTATTTTCCTTGGTATATGCCTTCTGTTTAGTGTTTGGTAGTACAGCAAGGGCTAAATCATTATATTGCTGGCAGGAACCTATGGCTCATGGCCGTAGCCTGATCGGATGACAAGACCGAGTGGTATGCGTGTTGCGCATTTTCTCCAATAATGAACTGCCCTGGTAGGCGTTCACGGGACATCACCTGGCGCATCTTAAACAGCTTGAATCCACTTCAAGACGTCACTATATCGGCACGCAGGAGGGTTGACACCGTAGATACTTCGTAGAACATAAGGATTGGTATTCCATTTATTGTTCCTGGGGCTATTATTGTTCGTAGCCCAGACCCCGCGGTGGTGGCGCAATTGATGTGTTCCTTAGATATACGTCGCGGTTTACTATAAAAAGTTTTGTGTCAGTGTACGCCCCTGAGACACACGCCAGGGCAGAACAGCGAAGGTTTATCCTCAGCTACTAGAATTGGACGTAACAGCCAGACGGTGGCTTTGATAGGACTTACTTCCGGTTTTGTTTTCAAGCTGTCTCATCATCTTCTCTGTAACCCTCACAGTCAGTGAATTGCCCTGTTTCTCGGAGAGAACCAACAAAGTAAAATGAGAAGAGACCGATAGAACTTACCAGCAAACCCCCACCGGAAGCTGAACAACCAAAGACTCTCGAACTTTTCCGTGATAGCCTTCTGGCACGCCTCATACTCATCCGGGAAGATGCGAGACAAACAAGCATAAGCGAGGATTACCCTATAACATGACGCACCGGCAGGCGCGCACAAGATTGCTGGCGAGCGCGAGGTCGAGTCGAACACTGGGTTGACCTTGCATGAAATCTCGGTCGACATCTTGCAAGCGAAGCGTAGCGCCGTCAGCGCCACGGTCAGGTCGGGATCCGTCTCGATAGCTGCTGGCGTGCTGTGTTCTAGAATTTCTAGGAAAGGGGTGTATAGAACGAAAAGTGCGCTGCGGCAATGACGTTAATTGTAAGGATATCAGAAGACAGAGGGTTGCAATCAAGTGGTTTTAGAAGTTTCAAACGTACCCGATAAGCATTGCAAAGCAGTCCAGCTTCGTTTCCCAGTCAAGACTCTGCTGCAGGAGGTTTTTTGTTGCCATCCTGATTTCAATGTCCAGATCGTTAAAGATGCTCAGTAGTGGTTTTTCGCGCGGCCGACTTTGTCGCTCCTTATCAATCATCAGTGCCCTATGAAAGATGCTGGCGGTTTTCGCAGAAACTTGGAAAGAGCCAAGCTTTTGTGAACCAACTTCTACGTCAGTGGTTAGTAGGCGGGAACTTGGCAGTGTCGGTCGAGGAGATGATAACGCTGGCATAAGGGAGTTGCCGGGTATAGGAGTCACGACTTGTGGCTCGATCTGTGACTCTGGTAGCAAGGTCGTTCTGGTAGGACTCTCAAAGACAAATGGCAAGTGTCTCATGGCGTCATCCTGATGGATAAATCTAAGGAGATATTAGCAAGTTTCTAACCAGGTTGAAAGTAACTGCCGTGTCATCGACCACAATATCGGCATATTACGGCAGAATGCATATGCAGTTGGCCCAAGATAAGTTTGGACTTACTGTTCGAGAATAAACAGCCCCCACCACAAACAATTCTGCTGTTCCTCTACGAGAGTTAAAGGTACGTCGTCGATTGGGCTGTCTCCCTTTTGCCGTGCGGAAATGCCCAGAACTCGAGCTACAGGAGCAGTCTGACTAAGAGTCTGATACGCTGTCTCGATTTCTCCGTGACCATATTCATACAAAGCCAGTAATGCACCGCATTGGACCAGCTCAACAGTCGGGTGAGGACCATCGGCGCAAACCATGAGGAGTAAGGCGAGTATACGCTTCACTGTGCGGTATGTCTCGTCGAACATGTGTTGCTCACCAGCAGCGGTAAGGCGCATACGGATGTTCAGGTTCATGAGAACAACCAGAAGAGCAAACTCTTTGGATGCTAGTTCTGGGCTTCCGGTGCAACTGGACTGGCTTCTCTGGCCCGTAATCTGATTATCCGCCGTACCATGTGAGTATGGCGACGATTCCATATCTGGCGGAGAGCGCGACTCGGTTGATCCAAGCATATTCGGTAGTTGCCGGTAAAATAGGGTCTGATGCACAACCCCATACCAAGGATGTATGAAGTTAAAATAAAGGGCTGTGGAATGGGCGTAATCATGCTGAACCGCTCCTGAAGTGGTATCTAGCGACACCAGAGACAGAATTTGCGAGACAGTGATGCCCTCGAGGGGTTCAGCACCACGAAAGAGGATATCACTGGCCAGAGAGTGAGACTGTTGTAAGAAAACAACTTGGGCATTATTGGGGTTTGAGTTGTTAAAGTTTTGATCCTGGATGTAATGGCACTTGGCATTCAACCTAAGGGATACAGTTAGCATCAACTATGTAAGCTTAAATCTACACGAGTGATTATAAAGTGCAGATAGAGTCATCGTCTTTGTCCAATGAAAGACAAGAAGACTCCCGAAGCGAGCGGCACAATGTTTAACACGGGTTGGCAGGAGAATAGAGGAGCGCAATGAAAGGTCAGGCCTACCTCTTACATCTGTCACAAGATGGTAATTTTTTGTCGCATTTTCTTTTCGATGCTCTACATTTCTCACAAGCTCGCGACGCATGAACGTCGGATGCGTCCGTCATGACGGTGTCGCCACTAAATGAACCGGCCGACTGTCCATCCTGAAGAGGTCGCGATCCCGGAGACAGACCAGGCGAAGAAATGGCGAGCGACGTCGCCTCGGACACGGGGGAATACCCCATGAAGCCTCCGTTGGACTGCATCTTGCTCACACAGGAGTTGCGATGCGGCGTTTATAGTGAACCCAAGCCCAGACCGATGACAACTATGATAACCACGAATGAGGAAGACGAGCGCTAGTCACTCGGACTTTATAAGCTGCTATGCTGAGAGCGATCGCCAGATTTGTTTCCAGCAGATGGGGTATTTGGTGGCGATGAGCGATGATTGTAATTGAAATGAATGCAACAAGGCCTGTGGCTGACACCCGTTCCAGCCTTGCTTACAGCTATAAGACGCAATCCGACAGTGCGCTAAGGGACGATGTGTGCCACCTATTTTATACCCCCCTGAGCTGCAAGGCCGATCCACTCTCTCCCGGCTATAATGCCAGAGACACGCGATTATTTAAATTTGTGTAGCGTCTGACAGTGCGCATGTAATGCGATAAATGCTCGGTTGGCAGATGTCAAAGCTGTGACAGGCCAGGCGATGTTCAGTGACGAAGGGACGAAGTTAAAAAGAGTGGGACATGAGGCCAGATTATCAATCTGGTTGGTGTCGCGACAACACGGGCTGTCGTCACTCGAAACTCATTCAAGGTGGCACTACTGTGCCTTAGGCACCATTCCAGGAGGTCTGACCACACGATGGCGTTGAGACGGAGGAACGGACAATGGTTGATCCGTTAGGTGACTCAGGTTAGATGGTAAATCCCATTAAGGGTTCTGGAGTATTGCGTGACTTCGGAAGGGAGAGTTGAGGTTTGTTTCAGTCAAAATGAGTTGGCTCTCCGCATACTACGTGAGACTGCGCGTTGCCGCCTTGGCTGGCCACTGTGACACTCAAATCGCAAATTAGGTCCAGAATACACTCTGTCCTACAGAGTTGACGTAAATATTTAATATGAGACTATACTCAAAATAAGAAACGAGGGACAGATCGATGGATGTTGATGATGGAGTACAACGTTCGTTTCTAGAAGCGGGCTATATAGGTCGTGTGGAGCATCCTCTAGGCCTTTCACAAATACCGTATACGGCTTCTAGCTGAACCTGGGATTAACGGCAGTATTAATGAGGTATACCAGAATAGGAGGAGTAAAAAGACTGATGAGCCACCGTGAGGGGTTCTCATGTACACTGTTTATTGTGTCTTTCCACGGGGCCTAGCACAACAACGAGCAAGTCCCTAGGAAGCTAAGGTAGCTCTCGTTAAGAAGAAGAGAGAGCTGATGGTAACCTCGTCGCACGATGCCTTAACTATTCCCTATGAATGATAGGAGTTCGTTCGAATAGTATACCTACAGTACACTAAACATATAGTGTAGTAATAAAAGCCGGCCGTAAGAGAAAGCTAATCGGAATGACGCGACTAGCTGCCCCAGAAAAAGACCGTGAGGAACCACGGATCATGACACCACCCCCAGGCGAGCCAGGCAACTAGTTAACCATTCGCAGCTTGCTCCCAAGTTAGGTAGGCCTAGCTCAGGTACCTACCTATCTGTATGCTGTCCCCACGACAAAACGTGTCTTTCTGGCCTACGGCGATTACTCAGCCGCGCTATTATAGCACAGCGTTATTAATACACAAATACACCGCTAACATCCAAACAAGATGACTTTCATTAGCTGTACCATATTCTTCTTCAAATTTCCTGGCCGTCGTGAGAGGCTAGTGTACGGTACGAAGAGGTAGGAGGAGGCTCAGAGGCTTAGAAAGACCACGATAGGATCAGGCCACAGGGATGGCGTCAAGCGGGCCCATAAATTATGGGCGAATAGTAACCGCGATGATTATAATAAGCAGTCCTACCTGGATGAGATGATGGGGCTGATCAATCAGTGGCACTCACCAGAAAGGCAGGTAGGCTGGATCACGGCCTTGTTGTCCGATGGTACCGAAGAGATGTTCGTGTCGATAATTCATTTATAGAACCGTATCCAGACCCGATTGATGTCATTTCAGTTGCGATATACGGTAATTCTGAACAGGGGACAAATAATATCGTTATGTCTATACGTAAAGTAGAGACAGGGTAGACTTAAGGGGCCATTGGAACCACGCACGCAAAAACACCAATGATGTCTCATTCCTACAGGAATAAGCTGCGCTTTTAGGCATCGAACCTAACCACAAATCGTTACAATACGCATCATAAGATACTTTTGCAATGCAAAGCATGCAAGCAAAAGCGACTAAGTCAATCTATAATAAGATCAAACTTACATACTTATGCACGATTTCAGAATGTTCAAGTAAGATGCGGTGACCCCTCAGCTGTTGTACTTTTGCAATGTTTATTTTCTCACAACAAGACAACACAGCGATGATTTGCTCTAAACGATGAGCTGAGACGCCACGCCACGTAAAATGGGGGGAATTACATTGACGCGAGTTTCAAGACTACAAACGCCGCCCGAGGACGGAGTTAAAACAATGTCAATTGCGGGAAACGAAATCCTGCGTCTCAACAATAAACAAGCGACACCGCCTTAAAGGGGTGTATACCTACGATCGTCGCGCATTCTTGCGTACATACGTGCATGGACCAACTGCTGCTCAATCGTTCGCTTTCAAGAAACTCGATCGCTACGTATATGGCCTAGAGGACAAATACCCAGTTCCTGAGAATAATCACAAGCTTATTCATTTCGTCAGAACTCCTAGGATGTGAGGCAGACAATGAAACCACATTTCTGCGGGCGGCTGTCCGAGGTCGATTTTGGCCCACGGACCGGCCTCCCGTAGTGTCTTCTCCGTCTCTCGGCACATCTCGCAGCCGCCGATGAAATGCGGCCACACGAGGTTGAGGAAGCCTATCACACGGGTGGATGTTAGCGAGATTGCGGAAGAGATGCCGATGCTGTGTTGCAGCATATGCATCATGCAGAGAAGAACGTGGTAGATCATGCAAGGCTCGGCGGGCAATAAAAAGGAAGTGATAGATGCCGTGTAACTGAGAAAACGCAGTATAAAGCCAGAACTCACGCTGATACAACCGCATATACCAACTATGCTGTACCCTCACGTGTTCATACACGTACCAGCGACCCCCGGGACGGAGGAGGCTATATAGCTCGCGAATATGGCGTTCGGGGTCAGGGATGCTGCACAGACAAAGGATCGAGACAATACAATCGACAGATCCCGGCTCGATATTTCCATCCCACTTCTTCGTCTTGCCCTCACCGGAAGAAGAAGACAAATCCTCAATTCCCACGGGAACAATCTCATAGACATCCTGCAACCCCGCGTCATCAACCGCACGGCGCAGCGCGGGATGTTGCGCGGGATTCGGCTCGACGCCATAGACGCGGGTGATCTTCGTGCGCGCCGTGCCGCTAGTGTCCCGCGACGCTAAATAGCGGTCCGAGAAGACCTCGACCCAGAGACCGCTTCCGGCCCCGACCTCGATGACGACGCCGCCCACGCCGGGGCCCGTGGGCTCGTCCGTCACGACGCCCCTAGAAGTGCGTCCGTCTAAGAGCGGGATGACGCGCGGACCCGCTCCTTCTCGCACCTGGGGCCCTGCGAAGGCCCAGAAGTGTCCGAACCATAAGTCTCGGAAGCGCGAGGGCGAGAGCAGGATGGATAATCCAGAAGAAAAAGGGTGCGTTGAGAAGATGTGTCGTGTTGTTTGCGGGATGAAGCTTGCTGAGAGCTGGAGGAACATCCAGGGGTCTAGAAGACCCCAGAAGGCTTCCTTTGTGCGGGTTAAGAGGGTATCGCTCATTTTTGTTTCGTGGCCTCAGGCAGGGGGATGGGGATAGAGGAAAAGGGAAAAGGGGGAGGTAGGGAGTGAAGCTGTGGTATAATCGTCGACGAGGAATACAGAGAGGATGGGCTTATACTGGATGGTTTAGCCAAGTGTGCGTATTCTTCTTGGCAATTGGTCATAGGCAGCCCGAAGCCAAGTCTCTCCTAAAGAGGATGGGAAATAAGGATAGTAACGGAAAAGGGGGGAAGAAGAGGAAATAAGTATGGTGGTGTTCCCGAAAGAAAATATATATAGGATGTAAATACATTATATAATCGGGAAAGCAAAGCTAAGGGCCAGCCTGCCTGATTGGGCAGCCGTCCGGGGATGTGTGGTACGCAGTTGTGTGGTAGGGCAACTGACTCACGCGTCGTTATCTCCCACCGTGAAACGAGAAGTATCAGTATAAGAAATATATATAGCCGTACGTGCTCCCGGTATAATTACCTATATTGAACTCTTCGAAGCGTTTATGAGAGACAGAGCCTTACCGGCTGCTGCTTAAACCAAGTTTTATCTTTCCAGCCCACATCTTAGCTCCGCAAACCGGCCCTCGGCTTGATGCTCTGTAGCCAATGTCAACTTATCACCCTTTCGAGCGTACTAAGAGACCAATGGTATATCTGCTCATAATATACTTCGTACTTCAAAAGACATTCCTTCAAGCCCCACTAAAAAGAAGGGGTTTCAAAAATACTATAGCTCAAAACAAAGGGGCGAACAAATCATGGTGTCATTTCGTCTATTCCCAGTCTATCGATCATATAATACGTCCTCCCATATTCATAACTCATCTTTCTTCTCGTGTCCTGAGCTTACTATGGGCTCATCTGGCCTTCCGCTGTCTTTGTGTAAATCCACGCCAATCTTCCCCCGCCATTTCTGCCATACGGACCAGAATTCCTTCTCCATGCCCGATTCCATCTGGTCGGGGAGCACCACGACATATTGGACATATAACTTGCCAAACTGATACTGGTGATAGACCGAGTCGCCCTCTTCGCTCCAAATGGGCATTCCCTCGCCCTGGACGGTATCCACATGGCCGGGCTGCACTACCTCGCCGCGTTTCCGTCCCAGCCTTACAACGTGGCCATCCAAGTGTGTGATGTTTCGTGTCCAATCGCCCATCCAAGCCTCGCGCAACGAGAGAACCTCTGTCCAGAAGAGATCGTCGCCTTTCCGTCGGAAGAACGTACCGTCGACATGATCTGGGTTATCTGATTCCATATCGGGCTCTTTCTCGGTAAGCGTCACAATGAGATCACCGGCAATATAATCCGGGCTCGCGTCCGCCTCGTTCTCGTAAACAACCTTACTATCTCTAGGCGCACCTCGTCCGACATTGAGCGTAACTGTGGTGGGTTTGCGGAGGACACGATTGCCCTGACAGACCGGACACTTATGCTTAATAGACTTGCCCCGCCCACCGCAGGCGTCGCATTGAGTCTGTACCTGCTGGAACATGCCCGGCGCCAGCTGGTGCTTGACGATGCGCACACCGTGGCCGTGACAACGAGCGCAAGTTTCAACAACACCATCGGCGGAGCCAGTGCCGTCGCACTCCTCACAAATCTGCTGCTTTTCCCACTGGAACTCGGTCTCGCGACCATTGTAGAAGTCTCGAAGAGAGAGTCCGATCTTGATCTCAATGTTGTGGCCGCGGGGCTGTCCACGCTGATAACGACCACCTCCACCGAAAAAGTGACTGAAGAGGTCGAAGGGGTCGTGATGGTGGCCGCCCCCTCCCTGCTGACGCTGCTTTAGCCCCTCGTGTCCATATTGGTCGTAGATCTTTCGCGACTCAGGGTCGATGAGGGCTTCGTAGGCCTCGGAAACCTCGACGAACTTGCCTTGCGCCGTGTCGTCGCCACTGCAAGGAAGTGTCAGTAAGCGGCCAATTACCACGTGGGGTTTGAGGAATATGAGGGTAGAACGCACGGATTCTTGTCTGGGTGAAACTTCTTGCTGAGTTTCCGGTATGCCGACTTAATCTGTTTGTCGTTTGCCTGGCGATCTATACCTAGGACCTGGGCACACGATAACAGTTAGTAAATCTGATGTTGCAAGGAAACACGCAATCGTGCGTAGTTCTTGAACGTGTGTACCTTATAATAATCTTCGGCACATAGTATCAGTTGTGCAAAGAGGCAGAGCAGCAGGAAAGCTGCCCCATGAAGGAGCATAGTGGTAACGGAACAAACACCACAAGCTTAGAACTTGGGCGCTGTGATGTGGAAGCTGCAACTATTTTTTATTCTGATAATATGTTGCTGTAAGTGATATGTCTGAGTGTAAGGGAATAGATAGACAAGCTACCAAGAAGACCTGAGCAGCGTAGTTGTCAGTCGGCGCAGATAATCGAGTCGAGTTGTAAATGCCACTTTTACAAGTTACCATCATTAATACACCAGCATGGTCAACGTGTTAAATTGTAGAATGCCCGCTGTACCGTCCCAAGCTGCAGGGTCAAAGTGCGATAAGATAAGACATTACGCACTTAGCTTCCTCTTGGCGGCTTGTCGGTCCGTGATTGGCCGTAGCTCTCTAAGATGTACGAAAGTGGGCATGTCCCATACTGAAGGGCCTGTTACCTGCAGGTGCCCCGTCATGTTCCGTGAAGCATGTCTGTTGTTCACTGTGATGATGATATTCTGCCCATCCAGTCTAGCTATCTGATCTAGCTACCTAGGACCCCACGAAGCGGCGCCTCAACTCAACTTGTATGGCTATTTCTGCGCTTAGTTACTGTGTCGATTGGAAATGAGCTTGGCCGGTATCTTAAGGTTTTACGAATCCTTGCTTCTCGCAAATTGGGCTTGCAATCTTCAAGGCAGCACTACCTAGCTTCTTTTGAGTCATTCGACAACGTTTCAAACGCCTTCGTTGTTGCTCTCATAGCTAAATCGCAGTCATGAGCAAACGATATGCCTTCGTCCCCATGGACGAAGAGGAGGTCGGCCCGCAGAAAGTCGAATCAAAGTCTAAATCCCGGCGACGTGACGAACGCGACCGCAACCGTGACCGTGACCGCGACCACGATCGTTCCCACCGCCGTCGCCATCGGAGCCGCGATCGCTCACCTCGCAGAGACACCCATGACAAGAAGTCCAAGTCGATACGGAAACATGGCGAGGGTGACTACGACGATCGTTGGGGCGATGAGGAGCCAGAGCCCACCCCATCCGGAGATGAACGCGCGGACGAGCCTGAGTTCCAGGAGTCGGCCCCGAAACGGGTCAAGTTGAGCCATGATGATAGATCGGGAGACGAGGATGGCGCAGGTTCCGACACAGATAAGGACAGGGCTGAGAGGGAAGCATTCTCGCGGCGATTAAAAGAGCGCGATTCAGGAAAGTCGAAGAAGACGGAGGGCAGGGCCGAGAGAGAGCGCCAACGTCTGGCTGATGAGATAGCTGCTAACCGAGCCGCGATGCCCGATTTGCGAGAGCGTTCGCGACAAGATTATCTCAAGAAACGAGAAACGGAACGACTAGCGCTCCTGCGCAAGCAAGTAGCCGAGGAAACTGCTGAACTGCGGAGCGGCGTTCGGCTGTCAGAAAAGGAGAAGGCCGAGTTTGCGAAGAACCGGGAAGTCCTGCGACTTGCCGAAGAGCGCTTGCGAATCGATGACCACCGAGATGGTTACTACATGCCCGAGGATTATATAACGGAGAAGGGCAAGATAGACAAGAAAAGGAAGGAGGAGGCTTTATATAAGCGCTATGTTGAAAAAGATGAATATGGACAAGAGAAGTTCGTCACCGAGCATGATGAATGGGAGCGAGAACAAACCCAGAAAGCGAAAGCCCAAATCAACAGAGCCGAGCGCGAGTACGAGGGCGATTACGCCCCGGTCCTTGACCCTGAGCAGTACATACAATGGAACTTAGGGTCGACATTGGCTGGTGAAGGCAAGCAATTGACCCAAGAACAGAGATTTCTTGAGGCACAGATTGAGGCAGCAGAAAAGAAGGCCTTGTCAATACAGGAGACGCGTAATAGCCTTCCTATATACAAGTACCGAGACGAATTCATCGCTGCTATTGAGCAGTACCAGATTCTAGTTCTCGTTGGTGAGACTGGAAGTGGTAAAACAACACAATTACCTCAATACCTCCACGAAGCAGGGTATACAAAAGGCGGTCTCAAGGTTGGCTGCACACAACCCAGGCGAGTCGCCGCCATGAGTGTAGCGGCTCGTGTGGCTGAGGAGATGGGGGTCAAGGTTGGAAATGAAGTGGGCTACTCAATCCGATTCGAAGACAATACCAGCGACAAGACCATACTAAAATACATGACCGACGGTATGTTGCTACGGGAGTTCATGACAGAACCCGATCTCTCTGGATACTCGGCCATAATGATTGATGAGGCCCACGAACGGACGGTTCATACGGACATCCTTCTAGCTTTAGTGAAGGATCTAGCAAGAGAGCGGCCAGACCTGAAACTTCTTATTTCTTCAGCTACCATGAACGCTGAGAAGTTTGCGAAGTACTTTGATGATGCTCCCATTTTTAATATCCCAGGCCGGCGATATCCTGTCGACATCTATTATACACCAGCTCCCGAGGCAAATTACCTGACAGCGGCGATCACGACTATTTTTCAGATCCACACATCCCAGGGGAAAGGAGATATCTTGGTATTCCTAACTGGTCAAGACGAGATCGAAGCAGCTGAACAGCAACTAACTGATACGGCAAGAAAACTTGGAAACCGCGTCAAAGAGCTTATTATATGTCCTATCTACGCCAATCTTCCATCAGATCTACAATCCAAGATTTTTGAACCCACTCCTGACAACGCCCGCAAAGTTGTGCTCGCTACGAATATTGCGGAGACGAGTTTGACGATCGATGGAATCACCTATGTCATAGATCCTGGCTATGTCAAGGAGAACGTCTATAATCCAGCGACAGGCATGTCGAACTTGGTGGTTGTCCCTTGCTCACGGGCCTCTGCAAACCAACGTAGTGGTCGTGCTGGACGTGTAGGTCCTGGAAAATGCTTTCGACTTTACACCAGGTACGCATATATGAACGAAATGGACGAGTCGACAACACCCGAAATTCAACGGACCAATCTCAACGGTGTTGTTCTGCAGTTAAAGTCGCTCGGTATCAACCAGCTTCTGGAGTTCGAGTTCATGGATCCACCTCCTACTGAATCTCTAATCGGAGCTTTGAACCAGCTATTCGCACTTCAGGCTCTAAATCATAAGGGTGAACTTACCAAGGTTGGCCGCCAGATGGCCGAGTTCCCCACGGATCCCATGCTTGCCAAAGCTGTCCTAGCTGCCGACAAATTCAAGTGCGTCGACGAAGTTCTATCCATAGTTGCTATGCTCAGCGAAGCGTCTGCGCTCTTCTTCCGACCGAAAGACAAGAAGATCCATGCGGACAGTGCGCGTAATCGATTCACAGTCAAGGATGGCGGCGACCATGTGACTCTCTTGAATATCTGGAACCAGTGGGTTGACAGCGATTTCTCGCCAGTCTGGTCGCGGGAGAACTTCCTGCAGCAACGCTCTCTCACCCGTGCCCGCGACGTCCGAGACCAGCTCGCCAAGTTGTGCGAGCGCGTCGAGGTAGCGCCTTCATCTTGCGGCGCCTCTAATCTTGAGCCCATCCAGAAGGCCCTGACGGCCGGCTTCTTCCCCAACGCGGCACGACTGCAGCGCGGCGGCGACAGCTACCGGACGCTCAAGAACAACACCACGGTCTACATCCACCCCAGCTCCGTCCTCATGAAGTCGGACCCGCCCGAGAAGACGGTCATATACTACGAGTTGGTGCTGACGAATAAGGAGTATATGCGGAGTTGTATGCCCATCCGGCCGCAGTGGCTGAACGAAGTCGCACCACACTTCCACAAGAAGAAAGACCTAGAACAGATCGAGGAGAAGAAGACGTCCAAAAACGTTGGGAGGTAGTTGTGTTTTCAGGATATGGATGGATTAATGATGACGATTTAGCATTGCTATGTAGGTTGCCTGGGAGGAAGTGGTATTCAAGATATGTAAATATGGACATGGGAACGAACAGAAGGGAACACTATCATCAGATATCCAATCAAAACAACTCGAATCCCAATTCCGTAGAGTAGCAATATCATCATGTCTGTGTAAACGATCACGTGGCTGGTTATAGAACTGGCCGTTATTCCTGTCATTGGGATAAATATACACATGTCAAAAATTCATGATGACACGCATAGTTTTGATCCGGCAGTGCAGACAAGGCTTGTTGCGAATAAGCTTCTCCGCCACGCTCGGCGGCTTTTCGATTTCTGCAACGGGAAATCAAGGGGTTGTTCAGCTGGCGCTGCTCCTAGTTTCTGCATTGGTCCTCATAATAGACAATAACGTTTGGCCTGGCATGTAAGCGGCTAGCCCTCCCCTTTCGGCCACCACGACGAATCGTCCCGTGAGACGAAGGAGATTTAAGACATGCACAAACGAACGACAAGAGCACCTGTGAGTCACATAGTTATATGAAGGAACTGTGCCGCGGACTGATCGACGGGCTTGTTGGTGTAGGACAGGATATTTTTGGTGATGAGGGAGATAACTGCATATCATTGATCAATTTTGTGTCTCATATTATAGCACCTTAAGCACGTAAGTAGATGATGTGAGTAGGAACGGATGGTAGGTTGGGAATATTTTATTACATTCAAGGGATACCACATGATGCTGTCCCCGTTGCAACGTGTTTTAAGCGAATTGTATCGTATTTTTTCGTTTTCCCCATCGAGCTGAGCTGAGAAGAGAAGAGAGCAGCAAACACATGTAAAGCCGAAAGCAAGGCCGATTTCTTGCTCGGAGAACCGAGACGAGACTTATTTTTTCTCCTTTTTCTCCTCGCTCACCTTAAGCATTGGGACGATTGGACGACAGGCTCTCTTGTCTGCCTGCCCTACCGAGTACGAATACCCAAACATGTCCACATATGGGCCGAGTCTACCCTTTGGGGGCTGAAACATGTTACTCGAGAGAAAGCGAATAGTGGTAAGCACACTTCTAGGTAGGCAAGCCGGCAAGAAGGAAATATTATGTATGCATGTTTGAGTTAGTTGTATGTAGGTAAATAACCTATGCATATTGGATCGGACCCACGCGCGGATACCTCCGTGCCGAACATGCCTCTTGTCTCTTTACGTGGTGCAGTTGTATGTATGTATGTACCATACATTAGTGTATTGTAGATTAGTATGTAGGTTATATGTAGGTAGCTCGATGTGGAAGAGAGGCTATGGTTCCTCATAAGGCTGGCTCCGGCGCAAAAGCAAAGGAAAGTCCCGTACTTTATGCGAGTTGCCGACGGCTTTCTTTCCTTCCCGCTAAGGTACTTTTCTGTTTGAAGAAAGAAAGAAAGAAGGTGCCGAGAGACAGACGCATACCGTTGCCCAGATTCTAGACTAATCAGTTCCTTAAAACTAAGAACCGCACGTGGTGCGCACATGCTTATTGATTGCCGCAGACCGGATGCATGCTATGTATGTATGTATGTGCTACAACCAACACTATCATATAATATACGACGTATATGATTGATTGATTGACGTTGTCTTACTTACAGTAGTATGTATGTAGAAAGGGCGGCGGCGGGCATCCCTCCATCTTCATTGGAGAAGTTGGGGAGGGGCGAGAATGTGACATGCGAACCGGAACTTTTTTTTTTTTCTCTCTTTCCTCTTTCAAGTCATGAACGAGATAGAACAGCAGAGAAGCGGACGAAAAAAAAACGTGGTGGTGGAGAGTGAGATGAGACGTTTGATTCGGTTTAGTGAGCTCAGATGGATGGGATTGAAGGATCGCGGGTGAGTGGGCGGCCACCCGGCATTACGCCCGGAGCCCACAGCTTATTACATACACGATCGCTGCTGATACCACGGTCGTATCCGTTGGTCATGGACTCGTGGAACGAACGGCCAGGAGGGGAAAGTCAAGTCAGTCTGTCGCTGATGATGATGACCTTTGCCTGGTGGTGCTTCTACCTACAAGCATCGCCGGTTCTAGGCGGATGGAATCGTGGTGGTGTAACGACGTACTCAGTAAGCCATCCCCCCATCAGCGTATTTCTCTCGTGGCAGTGTATGACTAGCTACCTATCTATCTATTTGTTGTCTGTACTTGTACATATGTGATGCAAACCCCAAGATGTTAACACTGACGTGTTGGGGGACGAAGGAATGGCGGGGAATAATAGAACGGCGGGAGTATTGCCCGGTTATTGTTTTCGCTTATTGGACTATGCCTGGTCGCTTTGTCGATCCGGTACCTAAAAGATAGTTCGATACGGTCCGACATGCAAAGGGGAAGGATTCCCTTAGTTCGACACATGATGGAAGGATGTACCGGTTGGTGGTTTAGTTATAAATTAGCCCGCCGCCGAGGCCCAGAGTAACGAAGTAATAATAGATAACGTTACCGCCAGTTTCGCGTGGTTATGTAGGACCGCAGAGGGGAGCATACCGCCGCTACGGCGACCGCCTGCCTGCCTGATTGATGGATGGATGGACGGATGCTATATCTTACGATTGATTGTTGGGATCGGGACATTTATTATTTTTAAGTTTTTATCTTGCTGAGTATGGCTGCCCATTACTACCCTTCCTCAACGTTTCTTCTTCCTTCTAGATGCGTAAAAACGTGGCTCAAATCTCCAGGGTAGTAGTCGTAACTCCGTGAGACGTTTGGCGGATATGTCGGAGTCCTGATGGTAACGAGTAAAACATCTAGAGCTCGAAAAAGGCTACAGATCGATATTAAAAAAACGACAATACAGCTGCAACTGCGGCCGGCATGACGGCACTCCAAGCCCAATCTGCCGAGACGAGCCCATTCATCGTGTTGCACCTTGCCATAGCCACGTTAGTGATAGCTCCATGTTACCCTGTCGATGCCACATGCGAAGAAGCCTGTCAGCATGGTTTCTGACCATACAAGTACTTTTTTTTTCACTGCGAGCCATGTGGGAAGCCTGTAGCTACTGAGTGATGGGAATGGCATGGGCTTACCCGGGCAGCGGTCGTGATTCGTGCTCGAGGTCATTTCTCCTTGTGATTGATTGCATCCTTCCTGTGCGACGACCGAGATGCCGAATCATGAGCCCGATTTGCTGGTTTTCGACTATAGGAGGCTTGGCTTGGGCTTCCCAACCTCATCAACCCTTCCCTGCCTCTTCTGCTAGCCTACCTGTCGTGAATTGTGGAGTGTAAGTATGTGTAAGCTGACGCTAGAGAATTGCTATAGGTGCTAGCAGCGATCCTTTTTCACGATATCGGGTTCGTTGAATGCCCAGCTGTCAATACAAATCACGCAATGCACTATCAACAGAGGTGGACCTGCGAGGCTTTGGGCAAGGCATGCACGAGCCAGCAATCGGCTTTCGCGACGAGATTCGGGTCTGATTTGCGTCGAGATGAGATAAGTACCTCTGCGTGAGCGTGGAGCCGTCTATTAGCGTGCCAAGTGGACGATATGGGCAATTTCTACTGGAGATGACCATGGTGCTATGATCGACCACGTTTTTCTATTCGAGATCCGGCGGATACACTACTTACTACACTAGTAACGCTACTGTCGCCTCCACAAGCCTCTTGGGTGTTAGAGCGATTTAACAAGGGTCCAATTCCTCAGAAGAAGTTCTAAAAAGTACCAAGGCGGTTATTATAACGCCACACTGCATCTCAAGGCGCCGTTGGATGGCGGAGTTATCGACAGGCTCTACACGTGAATCCCCAGGTAGTTGTAGTTGATATTCTTGACAGCGAAGAACCTTGTAAAGCAACCCATGAGCAACGGCATCCTTTACTTATGGGGCTCGTAACGGATCGTTCAAGTGTAACACAATTACATACATGCTGGTAGGTGAGGTCGTGCAAAGTCAGGGGTTGATTCTGTGGAGCCGTTTGGCCCATATGTTGCAGGACCGACCAGCTTGGACAGGCTCTGGACAAACGGCCCTGGTTCGGGTGAATTTGTGCGGCGCTGACAGAAACAATACATAGTACCCAAGAGCAGAGCAGAACAGAGCAATAACCGCGCCAATTTCTGGGGCCGAAGAGAGGGACGTGCCCCGTTGGCGGACACCAACTTGGGCCAGGCTAAGTCGAGTAGAGACGAAGATGCTACGCCAGGGTAGCATGTGTGCGACTTGGGGTCGTGACTTGACTATCAGACCGCACTTATTTTTATTCTATATGTTATAGCTAACTCACCGAATTTTCAGGTCCCGCCCCCCTCCGCTTCGAAACATGTAATACAAAATCAGTTATACTGCAGCTTAGGTAGGCAGGACATATACTCTCGCCTAAGCACGACTCAGGGGGTGGATGATTGATTGTCGTTGTAGATGCCAATCATGGCCCCCTACCACTACCACGGCATACGACATACAACGTTGAGTACTATCCACTGCCGGCTTCCTCTAGATAGACGTGCAATGTTAACTCGTGGAATTAAGAATGAAGCCTGGCGCTCGGTAACCTGTACCAAGAAAAAAACGTGGCCATGAGGCTCATGATGGCTATGCTAGACCTTGTGTAGGCTACGAAAGTAACAGAACGGCACTTGAGGGGGGTCTTGGGGTTCAACCTCGATTGGACGATGTTTTAGCTTACCCGGTCCATCTTATACCTTATCGGAAGCTGGTTCATACACTTCGTGCATAGAACCCCTATCAGCTGCGCCTCGTCCTTCATGTCTTTAATTGATCTAATGTCTTAGAGGCGCATAGTCGAAAATCCTTACATAGGCAGTGTTACCACAAGACATCTTCAAATTACTGAGATGAGAATATCAATCTATCAATCGCTTTGACTGCTGTGCGTATATTGTCAAAGCTCGCAATAGCATGAACGACCAGACACATGTAGGTTCGTTAGCTTACGTATCATGTTGATAGCTATTTTACCTACTTACCTACTTGGGTCGTTGTTTCAACTTGGCATTACGGGGAATATCGTAGGAGTTCTAAATATATACCTAACAGTCGAGTTACAGTAGTGTCGATGCTCAACGGCGATAAACGGGTAACTAAAGTCAACTACACTAGAACTGTCACATACCTAGATGGGCAGATCGTAACTCCCAAAAGAGGGCTTAGGTCCGACGGTGGAAGCTAACGAACCCGGTTATGTTACAACTTCATAGCCTCATCGCTCGTAGCGTAAGGCTGATAATAACGAACGAGCTACCTGTTATACTCAGGTAGCCGGCAGAGGATTATCTAGCAACTATATCATGAACATCCCAGATATTATCGAGCGTAGTACACTATTGTCCCTAATCACATTATAATATGAGGTAATATCTAACCTACTGTACCTCTCAGGGATCAAATAACCTAGCTTGCCAAGGATCGCATACACTATGTATCATGCTAGTAACGCAGAGAGTCCTGTGCAGTAGCGCTCACGCCACAGCAGGAGGGATTTTGCACGGTGTATAAGTGTAGCGCGCTTTGGTAGTTCTCAGGTATTTGTCACGGCGTTGAAACACTGCCCAGGTATAAGACATAACTGGCAAGACTCAAAGGGTACTTGAATTTGAGATGTTCGGCAGTTTCTCTGCCTCTATTCTCACACTGGCCTCAGATAGCCCCCGTAGACAACATGAAATTGCTGGGTTAATACCAGTAGAGGCCCCTGAAACATAGCCCGAGTCCGACAGTGCCCCATAATTCCGTGTCTGTATGAAGCTACTACCATGCCGAGGATGTTGGATCTATTGAGTGAGCAATTACTAATTGCTATACCATTTTTTTAGGGTCTCTGGCTGCTAGCTGTAGGCTGTCGGCCACTGTTTGCATTGCTAGTTCACTTCAGTTCGAGTTCTTTGGGGTACATGCTTGGACATGCAGCTCTGACAAGAGATACTACCTCATACATGCTGCGTAGGACTTACTTCAAACTACACAGGTACCCACCTAAGGTTGCCTACATCATAACTCCGAGTCAGCTTCGTCTTTACGGCCCAATCTCGTTAGGCCAGGACGCGGGGTGCTTGCTTGGGAGGCATGAGACGCCGTAGTAATACCTAAAATAGCACTCAAGTGGACGGAACTCCACTGAAGTGCCTATCCTCAGGTCCTGCTCAGGTACCTACACGAACGGTTCCACGCTTGGCCGTAGACCTGGAGTGGATAGATACCTGGAGGTACTGGTTAGCCACCTTGCGGGCGGTACCGCCATGCCCTATCCAGACTCACGATCTACCTAGCCGTAGTACCTCGATATACGGTGCTGTGGTACCCAGCCTCACCGTGGTCAATATTCACCACGGGTCACCCACCCTCCGCTGCACCCGATAATTTTTTGAGAGCTTCCTCTTTCGCCAATCGCTTGCTCTCTCACCCCAGGATCTCCCTCGAGCCTATCCACAGCCGCAGTGGCGGTAGCAGCAGTAGCAGCAGTAATAGTAGCATCGTCGAAAAAGTGCTGAGTAGGCCGGTTTGGTCATTGCCACTAATAACATCCTTTCCGAACCCTAAGCGGATGACCTTCTGGCGATCGACAATCCGGTAAATCGACCGAGCCAGCGAGAGACGGGCCATAGCTCTGTTATGTATTGATTTGAGGGACTAAGACTGCCACTAACAAAACGCCCGTCGCCTTAGTGCTCTAGGCAGGATCTAGGTGGTCCACTATCTAACTACAAGTACCTAAGCCATTGGGGGTTGCTCTTGGGGTGCTGCTGCTTCGGGGTTCTCTACAGCACTGTACACTGTCCTCGCCGTGCACTATTCGACCCCGACTCCCCTAAACACAAACCCAGCCACTTACACTTGGCTTTCATTTACCCGTCTCATCTCATCTTCTCTAATTCCAGACCATACCAACAACAATCCCAACTTGATCCGACACCGACTTACATCACAGCATTTGCGGTCTGTGGTCTGCTGCTTGCTGCTGCTCCTGTTTGTTGCTGTCAGCTATCTGGTGCTGTCCTAGCTCCAGCTCCAGCGCCAGCGCTAGCTGCATCGTAGTCTTAATTGCTCTCCTTCGCCTGCCTGCGAGTTCACACCCTCTCTCGTGCGACAAACAGCTCGAACTCTATCGTCCTCGAGCGAAACTGGCCAAGGTTCCACTTCTCAGCCCCAACACCCGGCCATTCCGTCATAGACTCGAGGGGAGAGCCTTTAAGAATTAAGGCTTCTCGGAATTGTGGTGATTTGAGTTCAGTCAGGCCGAGTCAAGCCAAAGTCAAAAGTCGCTGCTCCACCGAAGACCCTCGGACAGACGCGTGGTCTTCTCGTCGCCGAACCCCTAATACCCCACGATCCCACGAGCCTGGTCGACCTCACACCTAGAAAATGTGCTTCGGCAGCAGGAAGACGGACGAGGCCGGCGATGCTCGCTCGCGCGAGCTCGACAGGGTCATCAAGCAAGATGAGAAGCGCATGGCCAAGGAGGTCAAGCTCCTTCTACTCGGTATGTAATAATTCAATAGTCCCAACGGCTCTGCCGCTCCGGTATCTCACCTCTCACTTTATGCTGTCGCAATCGTCTAACGTTGGTCTGTTTATGCAGGTGCTGGAGAGTCGGGCAAGTCTACTGTTCTCAAGCAGATGAAGTTGATATATGCTCAAGGCTTCAGTAAAACGGAGAAGCTGGAATGGAAGCCCGTTGTGCTGATTAATGTCATACAATCCCTGCGCCTCATCTTTGATGCTATGGAAGATTACGCAATTGAGTTCGAGCGTGAAGAGAACGAGGTTAGTCCAATTCAAGCATCGTCGTCATCATCGTCTTGTTGTCATCGCTTTGCTTCGCCATGCGTCCGCTGGCGATTTCTTGATGATTTCATCGTGAGGATGGATTAATATCGCAGGCGCTAACTTGTCACGATCCATAGAGAAACAGGGAGTTGGTCCTCATAGACGTAGAGATAGGGCCTAATGATCCCTTACCTCAGAACTACCTACAGCCGATCAAATCGCTTTGGGCCGATGCTGGCGTACAGAAAGCCATCCTAAAGGGCAATGAATATGCTCTTCACGACAACATCGCTTAGTATGCCTCCCTTCTCTGGATATGTCTCGCACTTTTACTAATGCGCTCAAAAGCTTTTGTGATGATGTGGATCGTCTCTGGGACAAGAACTATGTGCCAACAGATCAGGATCTATTGCGAACTCGATTAAGGACAACCGGTATTACCGAGACTGTTTTCGATCTGGGGCAATTAACGTACCGAATGTTTGATGTTGGTGGACAAAGATCTGAGCGAAAGAAATGGATCCACTGCTTCGAGAACGTCACCTGCTTGCTATTTTTGGTCGCCATTAGCGGTTACGATCAATGCCTTGTAGAAGATAAAGATGGCGTAAGTTGGGGTTTTCTGCTGTACTCCCCGTCCGTCGAACTTAGAACACTATTGTTAACGGCTTTGCGCAGAACCAAATGAATGAAGCCCTGATGCTTTGGGAATCGATTGCGAACTCCCACTGGTTCGCCAAGTCCGCGCTTATTCTCTTCTTGAACAAGATGGATCTGTTCAGAGAGAAGTTGGTCTCCAGTCCTATCACATCCTATGGGTTTACCGACTACCGTGGCCCTCCCGATGACCATAAGCAGGCGAGCAAGTACTTCATGGACAAATTTAAGGCGCTGAACCGGAATCCCGAGAAGGAGATCTACGGACACTTCACGAACGCCACGGATACAAACTTGCTGAAGATTACCATGACGTCTGTGCAGGACATGATTATACAACGGAACCTGAAGCAGCTGATCCTGTGAGTTCACCTGGTTCTCCGAAGTTACCCGACTGTACCTTTCCATATTCTCCTGCTTTTCGCTCCCACTACGGCAGATCCACGCCCTGCCACGGCCCGTCGTTCGGGACTTAATCGGGGCCTGCGATCGTCGTGGGGTTCCTCCACATACCCACGTCCATTACGTGCGAGTCCCTACGGCTGAACTTTCTGGAGCATATAGTATCACCTGAGGGATTGTGTTCTCATTACGTCTACCTACCGTTGAGTCGAGTGCACTCTCCCGAACCTTATTTGGAAACGACGCGGAGCCACCTCCGAACACGTACATTCTCACACGAAACCGGGGCTTTTACTATTATGCCACTTCCTTGTCCGTAATGTGTATCATTGATGAATCGAACGAAGGACGAAAAAGAAGCAAGTATGGACGGACACTTGGATACTCTTGACAGCGGGGTTGCGGAGGATATATACCAGAGCGCCGGAGCCGCTCGCCACACCACGGCGGCGTTGGCCGTCTAGGCGGAAGAATACGAAGGGCGCCGCTGCCCCGGATACTCTAACGACTTGTTGCTGGCATCGGGCGAATCGGGCGAAATTTGTTTCTTTATTATCTCAATACTTCACGGCTATTGCTTATGCACGATGGATACCTACCTAGTATACTGAGTTTGGCTTGAGAATGGGTCGGAAGTCAAGTGGGGGGGCGATGTCGAGAGGGAATTGGGGAAGTACCGGCCAAGTGCTTCCGACATGTTATATAATTATCGCGGTGTGCTGTACCTGGGCTTCCAATAGATGAAGCCTGGGAAAGCAGTCCTCAATCATGACCGAAGACAGTGGAGATAGGACAATACTTATATGTAAGTGTCTGGCTATGCACATTATATATAACTTTACATCTACCTACGTGCCTATATACATGCACGTCTGGGGAAAGCTCCGTCATGTGGATATCGCATTCGAATACTCAACTCTTAAAACAACCAGCTTTCAAACAACTAGGCAATCGAAGGGTATCCCGGCAGATATCTATTGACGGGCAAACCTAAATTACGCGGGTGGTTGTTAGAAGACTTATACGCAAATACGCGGGATTTAGTTTGGAGCATGAACCTTGAATACCTACATGTCCTGCATTTTGTCAACTTGTCACCATGCATAGCAACTTCAGGGTTGCTTTGACAGGGCCTGCCAAGTGTGGGTGGAGTTCGGTACGGGAAGTAACTGGGGAAGGAAGACTGGTGGAGTGGCTAGCTAGTGGCCTGGCAACAACGACGCTCAGTCTGGGGATTGGATGATCAAGTAGGTAAACAAGTACTATATCGATTTTGATTGATGTAGCGACAGCGCACTTATGATTTATCGAAACGCGGTTATCATCGAGTTTTTAGGCATCTCTAATCTCAGATACGTATAATTGGGCAGAAACCGACAATTTCTCAAAAGGACTTCTACTTTGCACCCAGCATCGCGCACTCACTCAATCAATTACCTATCGCGATAAAAGGGCCCAGGTTAGCCTAAATCATTGTATCAGGTGTCTCAACGACTGGCCGAGACGAAGAGAAGAATTCGGCCTGATCTCCCTTGGATAGTTCACAGAAACATCCCACGTACGTCATAAATTAAGGTTGAAAAGAAAGCGGCTGTCTCGTATTCAGTCAGTCCTGCACGTCGACCCCAGGTGGCCGCTTCGGCCGACATAATGCTGCTGTTCATTTCATTCCATTAGAACAGACGCTTTTGAAACATCGACATTGAACAGTTTTCCTCAAGTCTTTATACGCAACATCATCGTATTATCTCCCGGTTTTGATAGAGTCGATCTTACAAAATGGCTGGTGAAAAAACTGAATTTATCCCGACTACTACTCGGCCCAAGGGTCTCAAGCAACGCTTCCCCATCCTCCAGAAGAAGCGCGGCAAGGCTCTCGTTGCAGCTCTCATCATATTACCACTTCTCGGCCTCCTTGGTCTGCTTGCTCTGCGCAATCGCCATGGCGGTACTTCTGCTGGCGGGAACGGGCAAGGGGGCGAGTTTGTTGTTATGGACGATACCTACTTTTACGGCCAGTCCGAGCCTGTGTACCCCTCTCGTGAGTATTTATCCCGATAGGACATTATTCATACTCCGCGCTTTTTAGATATGGATTTGTATAATCGGAACACAAGTTAACTAGACATCTACAGCGCCAACCAATGGCACAGGCACGTGGGCTGATGCATACAACAAAGCTGTCAAGTTCGTGAACCAGCTCACGATAGAGGAAAAGGTAGGAGATTTGACCTAGTGACTGAATAACGATTAGACCATATTGACATGTGGTATAGGCCTCGCTGGCTTCTGGCGTCACTTCCTCCACCGGAACCACGGGCACCTTGAACGGCTGCTCTGGGAATATCGCCGCCATCGATCGTATGAACTTCACGGGTCTATGTCTTACAGATGCAGGCCAGGGCGTCCGAGCCACCGATTTCGTCAGCGGGTTTCCCAGCGGCATCCACGTCGGCGCTAGCTGGAATAAAGAGCTCGCCCGCAGTCGGGCAGAGAGTATGGGTTTGGAATTCCGTGTAAAGGGGGCAAATATCGCTCTTGGCCCTGTTGTAGGACCCGTTGGAAGAGTAGTCACTGGCGGCCGAAACTGGGAGGGTTTCTCGGTTGATCCCTATCTCTGTGGCGCGCTCGCTGCGCAGACTGTAGAAGGAGTCCAATCTCAGGGTGTTATCACCAGTACGAAGGTATGGCTGCCATGGTCTATTTTGAGGAGGCTTGCTAACGTCGTTGGTGAAGCATTTTATTGGCAATGAGCAAGAGTCCTATCGCAACCCTACCGCAGGCGACGTCGAATCTGTTTCAGCGAACATTGATGATAAGACAATGCACGAGCTATATCTTTGGTAGGATATCTTCCGCTATCAATTTTTCTATGTTATTGACTAGAGTTAGGCCCTTCCAAGACGCGGTGTACGCCGGGACTGGCAATGTCATGTGCTCATATAACCGTGTCAACAACTCCTATGGTTGCGCCAACAGCAAGACGCAGAACGGACTTCTCAAGACAGAACTTGGATTCCAAGGCGCAATCACCTCGGATTGGGGCGCACTCCATGCTGGAGTTGCCACTTCCCTCGCCGGCATGGATATGGTTATGCCAAACTCGGACCTCTGGGGCGATGAACTTGTCAAAGCAGTCAAGAATGGTTCAATTCCCGAGGCTCGCTTGGATGATATGGCCACAAGGGTTATCGCCTCCTGGTATCAAATGAAACAAGACCAGGGCTTCCCAAAGCCGGGTGTGGGAATCGCGCCTGATCTCACAAAACCACACCAAATCGTCGACGCAAGGAATATATCATCACGAAAAGTCCTGCTAGACGGGGCTATTGAAGGACATGTCCTTCTGAAAAATATCAACAATGCTCTCCCCCTGAAGAAACCAAAGATGCTTTCAGTCTTCGGATATTCAGCTAGAAGCCCAGATCAGTGGAACTACAAAGCGAACGCTGGCGTCGGCGCTTGGACTTTCGGCGGAGAGTCGGCTTACTTCGGGCGAGACACAATAGCTGGCTTCGCCGGTGTAGTCGATGCCGACTTCTCGCAAATCGCTCCCAACGGGACCCTTTTCAGCGGTGGCGGGTCGGGGTCAGTTACACCTGCTTCGTCCAGCGCACCATTCGACGCACTCACACAGCGAGCATATGACGACGACACGGCTCTCATGTGGGATTTCTACAGTCCCGATCCAGATGTCGTCAGCACCTCCGACGCCTGTCTCGTCATCGTGAACGCATTTGCCTCGGAAGGATTCGACAGGCCTGGTCTCCACGACGACTACACGGACGGACTCATCCGCCACGTAGCGGATAGCTGTAACAACACCATTGTCATCTTCCATAACGCCGGCGTCCGACTCGTCGACCAATGGATCGATCACGCGAACGTCACGGCTCTCATGTTCGCGCACTTACCAGGCGAGGCATCGGGACGCGCTCTTGTATCGCTTCTCTACGGTGACGTGAATCCCTCCGGCAAGCTACCGTACACGGTAGCAAAGAACGAATCTGACTACGCGCATTTCTTGGGACCAGATAGGCCGGAGGGTATGTTTGCGAAGTTTCCGCAGTCTAACTTCTCGGAAGGCGTCTACATCGACTACCGGCACTTCGACGCTCGAAATATCACGCCGCGGTACGAATTCGGGTTTGGGCTCTCGTATACCACCTTTAATTTCTCTGCTCTAAATATATCTAAGAACGGCAGCGTCGACACGGCTGAGTTTCCGTCTGGGCCGATCCGGCAGGGCGGACAGGTTGATCTCTGGGATGTTGTGGCGACTGTTTCTGCCACTGTGACGAATGCCGGATCTGTCTCTGGCGCTGAGGTCGCGCAGCTTTATGTTGGGATCCCTGGCGCACCCGTACGACAGCTTCGTGGGTTCGAGAAGACTTTCCTGAATGTCTCGATGCAAGATACGGTTAGTTTCGATCTTACGCGAAGAGATCTGAGTGTTTGGGATGTTGTTGCGCAGAAGTGGGCTTTGCAAAAGGGGGATTATGGGGTCTTTGTGGGGTCGAGTAGTCGGGCTTTGCCTTTGAAGGGTGTATTGACTGTTTAACTACCAAGGTTAGGTAGATGGGATTGGTTTTTAAGAAAAGGTTTGTGGTATGGATGGATGGATGGATGAGTGATGATACCCGGTAGGAAGGAATTAATGAGGTTAAACTGGAATTAGTTCTGAGGAACTGGACAGGTGTATTCTGGCGGATACTGTATATATAGATTGCGATGAATAAATGATTATAAGGACGTATGGAGAATAATGGTATGCGAGCGATGATTCGATCAACGAAAGGGGGGTAAGTTAACCCCCCCTGCCACGGGCCGACGCCCTACGGGCCACCTAAACTGTACGTGATTCTCATACAAACCTTGAAAATTAAAACCTCACAAATAAAATCGGAGAAAAATCGGAAAAATAAGCGGAGCACTTTAAAAAATCAAATAAATTCTTTTTTATAAGATATATTTTTTTCGAATTAATTTGCTAAAGGGTTATTTTTTAAAAATTATTCTTTATTTTGAAAAAATTTTATACAGTGACAGCATGGTGGCTTGTGTGGTGGCTGTGACCCACACCAGCCCCATACTGCCATTCGAGAATACTGCCGGCTTTTACCGCCTGTATTCACTGCGCTGCGCGCGCACGCGAACACTTACACCTGCGTGTGTAATTCTGTAGAATAGTTTTTCTTTTTCTTTTTTCTTCAGCTTAGATTTTCTGTACAATATAGCATACTTGCCGCGGAGCCCTGCCTTCGTTCGTGTGCCCAGTGCAACATATACTAACAGATTTTATATGTAGATTGTTAGTAAATTTGTTAGCACTGTGGGTTATTTTAAGAAACACTTTGTTTTAAAGATTTTTTTTGAAGCTAATAAAGTGGGGCTATTAAAATTTTTTTTAAATAATAAAATAATTTAAATATTAAAATATTATATTTTTTAATTCTTTAATTTTTAATATTTTTTCTGCAGCTTTTATTATTAAAAAGATTAATTTTTTAAGATAAATTTTTTGCAAAATTAATAGGTACTATATAAATACTGTGTATATTATACATAGCTAATATATAAAATTTTATAAAAAAATATTAATATTTTTAATAATAAAAGCTGCAGAAAAAATATTAAAAATTAAAAGATTAAAAAATATAATATTTTAATATTTAAATTATTTTATTTCTTAAAAAAAGTTTTAATAGCTTTACTTTATTAGCTTCAAAAAAAATCTTTAAAACAGAATGTTTTTTAAAATAACCCACAGTGCTAACAGATTTATTAACAATCTACATACAAAATCTATTAGTACAAAATTTTTTCAAAATAAAAAATAATTTTTAAAAAATAACCCTTTAGCAAATTAATTCGAAAAAAATATATCTTATAAAAAAGAATTTATTTGATTTTTTAAAGTGCTCCGCTTATTTTTCCGATTTTTCTCCGATTTTATTTGTGAGGTTTTAATTTTCAAGGTTTGTATGAGAATCACGTACAGTTTAGGTGGCCCGTAGGGCGTCGGCCCGTGGCAGGGGGGGTTAACTTATTACGTTATTCACGGCGTGTCTGGTACGCTAATTCTGACGTGTAAAAAAGGAGAGAGAGAAAGTTCAATTATAATCCTGATCTTAGTATCACGCACTTGTACTTATCACAATACCTAGTCCATGAATTTCACATACTTAAAAAGTCATGTTCTTACTATCGCGCGAGAAACAAAACGTCAGAACACAAATTATCACGATGCCAACACGAGGATACCAATATTGAACGTAATGATGCTTCATTAGGAAATGTATTTATGATACACTAATCGGCTAGCTCGCCGTGGTCATTAACTCATAACTAACGCTCTTTTCCCATAATTATTTATAATTTTACAATCCATGCTCAACCTCCTGGTGCGACTTCAGACTGTGTCTGCGCTCACGACCATGGTGAGCATCGTCGTGCATGACAGTAGGCTTGCCAATGGTCTGCTGCAAGACAGAAGGAGGGACCTGCGCGGCATCCGTGGGGTCCTTGTGCATGTGTGATGAGTGCGTGTTGTCACTAGTACCATGTTAGGATATTGTTGTGATGAAGGGAGGAGGTGTGTGGTGCTCGGGCTTGCCGTACAACTTACGCCCCGTATGTCTTGTTGCCTCCGACCGTGCGGCTGCCGTCGAGGTCAGAGTCCACGCGGGGATCGGCCTTGTTCATCATGTCGGACTTGTGAGGACCGGCCGTGTTGGGGGCCGGGCCGGGGGCGAACTCTCCGCCCATCTGCGAGGTGGGGTGGTGGGTTCCGTGAGTACTGTGGGCACCGGTGGTGCCGGCGGTGCCGGAGCTGCCGTAGGTGTTGCCTACGGTACGGCTGGCATCACGGTCGCTGTCGACGCGGGGGTCGGCGGCGTTGGCCATGCGTGAGCTGTGAGGTCCGTGGACGCCCTCTCGTCCGCTGCCGTACTGGTCGCCAGCCATGTTGCCCATGCGGGCACCATCTCGGTCAGAGTCGATGCGGGGGTCCATCTTGTTTGCAAGGTTGGAGCTGTGGGGTCCCTCACGAGCACCGGTGGTGCCGTAGGAGCCTTCTGTGGTTCCGTAGGCGCCAGTTGTTCCTGTCGATGAGCCGTAGCCTTCCTGTGCGCCGTAGGCACCGGTTGTTCCAGTTGAGCCGTAGCCTTCTGTGCCGTGTGTGTAGTTGCTACCAGTGGAGTACTCCTGGGTGCCACCAACTGTTGAGCCAGGGGCCGCGCGGTGGTCACGGTCAGAGTCGATTCTGGGGTCAGCGGCGTTGGCGGCGCGGCTGTTGTGGTGGCCGTGGGTACCCTCGGGCTGGGAAGAGGTGTTGTGGTGGCCGGAGACGGCTTCCTTGACTTTGTTGACGATGCTAGACATGTTGGATAGATGTGATTGTGTATATAGCTTGTTGGCTGGCTGTGGTGTTTAGGTAGCTGTTGATGCTTAGGAGTGTGGTTGTTATGGTTGTTTGTATGATATTAATGATAGAAATAGAAACCGACTGAAGGGTCCAGGAAGCAGTCATTATATAGACATCCTGAGCCATATGGAACTTGCCTCTCCCTCATAAAAATATGCGGTACATACTTACATGCTTGGTAGTGATCCAGTTCACATCGTGGCTAATGTCATCATCGGTGGGTCGTGATATCTTGCCTTGCCTCTGGATTTTAGACGGCAGCTGAACCCTCATTGGCTGAATAAGGTAATCCCGCGTTGTGCCTGAGAAAGGTACGAAGCTAGTACGTAAGAGCACATGCTAAACTAGTCAAACGGACGTGTAGAATCAAGGTCTTGGCTTTCAAAGGATGTCGCGCCAGAAGTCGCGCTTGTCCCTCAAGTGTATGTCGTCATAGCTCATCGTCAGAGTCCCAAGACCCTTGATCTTGCAGGGCCGTGTTACCCAGATCTGTGGGGGATGCCGTTTTTCCGTGGTCCGTCTTTCAATACAGCTGCTACTATGATCCCCCGTGCATGTCTTGGCCCATAACTTAATATTAGGACACATCGTAGACTCCATAGATCTATAACCGTTGACACACGAGCCTCTCCACAGTTGTCAAAGAAACGCTTGTCTCTCTAGCCCTATTGACTGCGCCTGGGCCTTGGTTCTTAACGGCTACAGGGTTACAATGGTGTCATTTCCTCTTAGCCGTAGGTCTCATAAACGGTGAGCGTCATAAAAGAAAGCAAGTGACCCGATGCGGTAGAATATCGTCAAATCACATGGCAACGAGGCAAATCGATCGAACCGTACGAACGGGAGAACGATAATTGCATGTCCGGAAAGGATAATCATGCCTCATAGAGAGTATTGGCCTCAGAGTTCCTGTTTGTGCCAGGCCGAAGATTGATTGTCGTCTAGAAGGCGAGATGCTCATTACCGTATTAGGAAGTGTCAAGAGCAGATCCGGAGCAAAAGATGAGCATGCGGCTCATTATTCCCCGCAAAATGACCCTTGTTGTGTGGCTGGTGACGTGTGAAGCTAGGGAGTGTGGCGTCACCTGCGCCAAGGTAAGCTGTTTTATGTCGTCATAGACTTATCAAGCCTTCCAACTTTATTCCTCCCAGACCCAATCGGCAAACGGCAACTACCTTATTATTAGACCGCCCGTGTCTTACCTATTCTAACCAGCTGTAGTCTAGCAACGCGGGAATTACGTGGGTGGACGTGGAGGTAGGTGAGACATGGACGAGTGGCTGTCTCTAGTCCTATCAACTGTATCAACTGCATGTCACGAACGTTTTGCCAACGCAATCGGTACAAGCCCAGAATGTCGTACACAGATCGGCGCTTACTAGCAGTCTCAAATGGCCCGAATTTATGTCTCACAGTATGGGTTCCGTTCTGTGTTTTCTGTGGTACGACCGGCACATCGGGACCGGAATATTGCATCGTGGTACAGTAAGGAAAGTACTTGGATCATGACTTAATTGAATGTTTGATTGTGAACGGAATTTTAAACATTCAATATTGTAGACTTGAGGGTCATATTGGACTGGTCTGTGAGAAGAAATTTGTCAAATTGGATGTATAGAAATCAGTTAGACAACATGTACAGTAATCCCTCATCCTAGCGGCATAGCCCCGGCCATGCTCTCTTCACTTACATACCTATCAAGGTAGGTAGGTAGGTAGGTCGGCTCAAGTATCGATGACGAGCTTTTACGATTACTTCCACGCCCCACGTACTCAATAATATTGTAGAAAAGGGTATCAATTGTATTTTCTCATTGCTCGCCTCCATGTCCAACGCCAAACCAGAAAATCAACGACATCTCATCCATTACCACATCATCGTCGTAGCATTATCATTTTTTTTTTCGTATTCTCGTTATGCAAACCCCCACACAGTAATAATCGCGGAACACATATCGATATAATACAGAAGTTTTCCGGTACAGTCAGAACTGGAACCTCGTTGGGGTTGTCAGGTTGTGTACAAGCCCTTAGACGCGGGATCGGCTGCGCCAAGTACGGCGATGATAGGTTTGACGTTCGCGATCATGGACCCAGATGAGTCCAACAATAGCCGAGACAAGCCAGCAAATAGCGGACAAGAAAGAAAAGGCCATCACAGCCTTCCACTTGCCGCATTGGTCACCTCGGATGATGTGAAGATTATTCCAGTCGAAGACGGCACCGCATGATCCACCGAGTTGCTAACGCATACAATTAGCTACACTATTGTCATTTCCAGAGATTGCATGACTTGGGACTTACATCCACCAAGAGACCAAAGGCCGCGAACCAAGTCACCGAGATGAGGAAGTCGAGAGGCCAGTGCACGAAGGTCCCCGAAAAGGGGATCAGCCAGATGAGAGAGAAGAAAATGGCAATGCCGGCGACAACCTCGGTGTAGATGAAGCGACCTTGGTCCCAGCTCGAGGTATTACGGACGTCGTGGAGGTAGTCGCCATTGATGCCAGCGACGATAGTAGCAAACGCCAGCTCCGCGACGCGGAGGACGATGGACGCGACCCTGGCCAAAACCATATTTGCGGTTGCCTAATGGTGTGTTGTGCAATGGTTGATGGTGTTGATGGTTGGCACGGAGACGCTGATAGGCGATCTATATTGCAGATGGGATATGCACTTGTTGGAGGCAAAGGGACGGAGAGAACGACAGTTGGGTAGCACGTCGGCATTCAGGTATTTATTCACACAACTATCCCCTGGGCTACTGCTGGCTATGATGTATGGCCAACTCACCATCGCATGACCCAAATGACGTCCAGAGAGGTTCTACGTTCGGTGACTGGCTGGACCGCACGGCCATGTCATAGCACCGACATATTATAGGTGTGGCTAAAATGAGTCGGATTGACAAGAGAATCTTGTTTCACCGTGTACATTATCCTTTGCCCGAGGGGTAGGCATTAGGCAATCGAATCAGTTTAACCCGACGCCAAAGCAAGATTCCATGTCAGGCCGTCACACCATCTATTCGATATCCTGCCGCCAGCTTGCCGGTAGAGGCCGGGGGAGCATTTGTCGGGGAGACATACCATTTGGCGGCATCTCGTTGTAGGAAGTCCCCAGAACAAGTCGACGGCAGGCAATTGGTCAAAGAAATTGCCATGTCACACCAGAACGGAAAGGAAAGAGCCCAATACAGAACCCAAGAGTTTCAGGGTGGTAGATGAAGTCATAACGCTGGTACCTTGATGGGGAAAATCAAGGCAGGCAAGCTCAACCACTAGCGTGGTATGACAGGGATTGACAGGAGATCAGCGCCGCTATTACCCATAATTCTTCAACGTTTTGCGGAGCTCCGTAGTGCTGTTAGACCGTTGTGCTGGGAGCGCCCGGGCCACTAGGTTCTTCCCAACTGCCGAGCGCTGGGTAATGTGACCTCTGAATGTGTGTGAGTGGCGCCATTTCTATCGAGCATCTTATGTCGCCCAATTGTTGTAGCCAGAAGCATCGAGCATCTCACCTTTCATACCGACACACGCAGCGAACGGTGGGATGCACACTGAACGACCCCTTGCTTCAAAGGTTACCCATCATCGAGATCTGTGTCTTAGTATGTACCATCGATGTAACCTCCACATCCACTTCTCCTATTAGCATTTATGCACTCCTGTGGGCCTTGGATGGTAGATAAATATTTTGGAGAGACCTTCATGCTTCAGGGGTGGCTATCTGTTTCTATCTAAGTAGGCAATTCTCCTAGTTACAAAATCGAGGGCATCAATATTACCTGCCACCCAACGAGCAGCTAAGGAGTTCAAGGGTTCATTTATACCTACTGTTTTTCGAAATATACGTAGGAGTGAATATGAAATAGATGGCGAGATTGAATTTCTGCTATATCATCATCAATCAAACGACCAATTTCATTATTTTTGGGCTCTTTTCTATAGGGGAATTGAGGATATATGATGAAGTTGATATAGGTGGCTTGCTGCTGCACGAGAACAATTGGGTGTCCTGAGCCGACGAATGGTATATGAGATGCTTTCTTTGTTCGGCAAAAGAGTAGTTTCATGATAACTTTGATTACGTTTCTCGCCTGCATGTCAAGAGTTCATGCATATTTAATCAAAAGCAGTGCGTGTACATATAAGCACCCCGAGCACTGGCTGGGTCCTCTTCCACGTGGAAACATAAGACCATTCGGTAATAGTACATTAGGACACTCTCCTTTGCTGTCTAGTAAATCGGAACTGCTCTTTCCTACCTGTTACCAGCGACGATGCAGCTTCCCGATATCATAGATGCAGGAATGGAAAGATCGAAGGGAGGATATGAAATGGCTGCTGGTTTGCCGCTTTATTCGGAAGGACTGGTCTCGGCCACCAACTCCTTTTCGTTTTTGGCCCATCGAAAGCTCGCAACATCAATTCAATCATTATTTTCATCCCCGTTGTCCTGACGTTCCTGTACGGAAAATTTCCTAGTTCCCCTATTTTCCCTCATACTAGACATATGTTTAAATTTTTATCTCGTCCATCACTCACTCTACTCTGATTCAGACGCTTCCTGAACATCCTAGGAGCCCTGAATTCTCTAGCCATCAAGCCCAATCCCTTTCCGTATCTTGCTGTCCGTGCTGCTCTCTTTTTCCAAGCAGAAAGAAGATTCTGTGAGATTTTCTCCGAAGTACTTGGCCAGAGTTCCGTTAACCTTCTTTGATGTCTCTCCAATTTCTCCGAGCAATCACATCAATAAGCTGAACATGAAAATTACTCGAGAGCTTAGAAAACACTACACGTTGACAAGTTAATCGACCGACTATGGATGATCAAACAACGGCTGGTATTCGGACGAGCGGCTCTAATCCCTCACTAAGGCCAATCAGTAATCGCACGGCGTCGACACGATCCACAACCTCGCATTTCGGGAACTATCGTCACGCTTTGTTGAAGTCGAACGCACAGCGCAAGCATTCAATCGAAAAAGATTTGCCTGTGCCACCAGTACTTACTGACGGTCGTCCACCCTCAACCGACGGGGGCACTGCTCAAATTGCAAGACCAGGGGAATCCGCGTCCCAAATCTCCATCCCGATCAAGAATTCTGCTCATCCTACTAAGCCACTCGTCCCAAGTTTAGCTAACCCTGAAGTCGAAGAGGCGGTCGACAACGGGGTACGCCCTCGAGCCGATGGATACGACCATTTCCATAGCTGGCGCCTTCCAGTTTCAAAAGTTCGCCCTGCAGTATACGGTGCCGAAGAAGATGGAAGACTAGATGCCCTGGGCGAAGACTACTCTACAAATGACGCGACATTGGAGGAGGCGTACTCGGTGGAGGATCATTTTCGGCATGGTCATGCGAGCACCCCTAAAGTTCGCCCGTTCACGGAATTTTCGTCTGTTCAAGCATCCCACTCACCAGAAGACATCCAAGAGACGCAAGAAGCCCCCACATCGAATTCGATCGATGGGTTCAATTCTCAGGGTGAGAAGGAATCACAGAAAGAAGCATCGTACTGGGGTTTTCTGCCTCGGCTAGGAGAGAAACGGAGCAATCAGCGCTCTGAGTTGGACCGACAAGAGTACACATGCAAATCAGGTGGAGGGTCTTCACATCCTTCTCAAGTTAGTTCTCAGGGGCCACCAACAGCAGTTTCACACACCAACCTTGAATCGGATCCCAGACAGGAAAATTTCCCCCAAGACCAAACCAAAACGAGGGACCCGGAGGCTAGCAATGTCCATGGTGAGAGTAAAGCTTCGTCTAGAAGCAGTGGGAGACCAAGTGGAGGGCTGCTCGCTCCAATTCCACATACTATTCCAAATTCCAATCCCGTCCATGCCGACAAGGAACAAGAGTCTCTCCTACCCCAAAAGCTTGGTACCAGTCGAACAGTTAAATGGCTTCGGGGACTATTCGGTTATCCAGGAGCTGGTGGTTCTCTCACGTTAACGAAGATGCCCACCAAAAGTCCTCCTCGACGGAAATCTCGTGGCGATGTTAATTCCACTGCTTCAGAGGTGACTACATACTCCGATGAAAACTCTGCGAATAAAGACGCCATGAACACTGCTATGCGTAGCTTGGAACAACTCATGACAAGGGCTGTATCTTTGGCAAATGAAGCTGGTGACCGAACATATGGGCATGTGGATGATGGTGGCCTTCCATTGGAGCCTGCGTCGGAGGCCTCGATACATACGCCCAGCGTTCATGAGAGTATCCAACACCGCTCGAGCGAACATGGGGGAGTTCCTTTTGATGTTCCTCTGCTGAATGTTGCCAACGCAGACGTCGAAAACGGAGGTGATGGGTACAAGACTTTGCCTCCTAAGTCGGCGAAACGACCCGGGCTCGTCAAATCTGTTAAACGAGACGGTAAGATTATGAGGCCATCTATTCTCAAGCGCTTGCGCCAAACTGCGAGCAACACCGAAACCCGTTATCATACTATCGATGACGACTGTGTACTGCCTATGCCCCCGCCAGATTGCCGAATCAGGCGACAGAGTGTCTACCCGGGGCCTCTTGCATATGAGGACGATGGCTCAACAGGCATCATCAAGCCACGTTCAGGAGAGGTCCCCAACAGTAGAGAAGTAAGAGAATATATACGAATTTTCCACCAGCCACCCATCTGTGTACGCGGTAGCTCGAAAACCCCTTATGAGGCCAAAACGTCTGCAAAGGATGACACCGATATAGGGTCAAACAGGTTATCAGAAATCCAATGTCAAAACATAAGTGCCTGTAGCTTGGACGGTGGCACATCTGAAGAGGTTGTCGACTTTACTACTCAATATGGCCTCGGCGAGAGGCGATATCCGGGTTTCGCCGGTCTTCAGGGCGTTTCGCGCCATGTCAGAGATGAATGGCCTAATAAAGGCTCTGTAAAACAACGGAAAAATCGAGGAATGCCAACGAAACATGTTCATGAGCTTAAAAATATCAGCCTTCGAAATAGATCCCATGTCAGTATCGGTGAAGAGCAGCTTTTCAGCTTCACAAAATCCGCTAGACGGCAGCCTACCATTGCTCGCGACTGGTCTCCGGCTCGGAAACGGTTTGTTGCTGCCGTCGCTTGTACAAGCACTGCACTAGTCGGTGTGCTGGTCGGCATATATGCTGGTCTTGTTCCCTCGATCCAATATTACATTGCCGACTTCAATCATTACACCATCCTTGGTAATGTTGGTTTGTATCTTGGGATGGCATTGCCGAGCCTTCTTTGTTGGCCTCTACCTCTACTGCATGGACGAAAGCCCTACATCGTAGGTGGCTTATGTACAGCAATGCCGCTACTCTTCCCCCAAGCTATTGCGATTAGTACTCGACGATCTCCATATACCTGCGTCTGGAGAGTGGCTTTGCTGCTTTCTCGGGCCTTGATGGGATTCTTCCTTGGGTTTGCGAGTATGAACTTTCACTCTATTCTCACTGACCTATTTGGAGCTTCATTGATGAGCAAGAACCCACATCAAGAAGTAGTTGATGAGTACGATGTGAGACGGCATGGTGGCGGCCTCGGTGTTTGGCTCGGCATCTGGACCTGGTGCTTTATAGGTTCTCTAAGCGTTGGCTTTGTCGTAGGGGCCGTGGTGATCGAATATTTACAACCCTCATGGGGCTTGTACATCAGCATTGTCATTATTGGCCTAGTCCTCCTGCTCAATGTCTTCTGCCCCGAGGTTCGACGCTCCGCTTGGAGGCGATCCGTTGCCGAGGTCCGGATGGGCGAAACAATATCTAGACGACTAGCACGAGGTGAAGTCATGATGCATCGAGTGCAGACTGGTCCTAGATGGTGGGGCCAAGAGGTATATCACGGGGTTGCGCTGTCTCTTGAGATGCTCCGACAACCTGGCTTCACTATCATGGCTGTATATTCCGCCTGGATATACGCACAGATCGTCCTGATCATCGTGGTAAGTGTATCCCAAACCTCACCAATTCGATACTACACTAAAAGCACCAGCTGTTAGGATCACTCACCTCTAGATCATATCGTTTCCGTTCCCCGTATGTGGGTGCCGTTGTATCATCTGTGGCGATTGGCGCCTTTGCAGCCATTCCTTTCCAGAAGGCCAATCTCTTTTCTCGAGCCAGGAACATAGGCCCTAAGTCAAACGTTATGACCTTCGATAAAAAGATCACATGGAGTTCTCGCATTGTCCGCCGTACGATCTTCACGTTATTCCTTCCTATTGCTGGTATCGTATACACTGTAGTCTCCACAGGACCTCCGATCCATGTCGTCGTTCCCTCTATCTTTGCTGCCCTCATTGGGTTCCTCTCATGCCTCGCCATATCGGAATGCAACGGGATGCTGATGGAGGCTTGGGACTGTTCGGACCTTCAGCCCGGCATGACTGGCCGCTCGAAATCATCAAAGGATAGCCACAAACGCACCAACTACTCATCATTTCCCCGTGCCACGGCCGGGTGGAATACAATTCAGAGTCTTGGTTTTATATTTGCGGCAGGGGCAACTGGCCTTGGTGGCTCCGTCACTCGTCAGCTAGGCCAGAAAGCGGCGACTGGCATTGTTGCTACCATCTTGCTCATCCTCAGTCTCCTACTCCTAGGTACGCTGATCCGGTTCAAGAAGGTTCAGATCATCCCGGACTGTACTTGTTCGGAGATGGACCGTTGGATGAAAGAACGCCGGCTCAGTCATCACAACTGGGCTGCAGCCATGGCAGCGGCCAAGGAGAACGGCACAATGGAACTGAATGAGATCCCCGAAGATGATGTCGGCTAGAGACCTGCTATCTTGGGCAACCCTGTGGACAGATATCGTCGGATCAACATACTCGAGTTGGGTTCTCTAACACGTTGGACCGAAATACGCAAGAAAAACAAGTTAATCGACGAGAACGCCCATTTGAACCGACAAGCGATGGCTCTAGCTCGCGATGAACTTCAGCATACTGCCCGTCATGGTGCAGAGAAGATCATGCACAAAATCAGCAACCGAAGCATACGAAGCAAGTGCAGTCATGAGAGCAGTGATGAAGAGCTCCTCGAGTTCCAGAAGGGGAATGCTCCTTCGACAAGTTCACCCGTAACTCCCTCGGCGAGTCCTTCTCCAGGTGTACTAGAACGTCGTTATGCTCAATCTCAGCGTGCACTAACCCCAGACCGTGAAAAGGCTACAGGCCGAAATTTGTCAGGAGATGTTTCACCCGCCGGCGGTGAATCAAGCGGGGGGCACAGAAGAAGCCCGTCGCCAAATTATATACCGCTGTTGCAGAATAGCGTCAGCCCTGAGACCCAGCCGGTGCGTCCGAGTATTGACGATCTCGCGATCCCAATGCACTCGTCCCACCAGGACATCGCTGCAACTAGGGATTTGAGTAGCCGCATAGAGGAAGGTGGGGAGCATAAGGTAGCTGATGGTGACTTGACCAACGTAGATCGTGCGGAGAGTGTTTGTACTCATGAGGGTAAGCCTACGGATCTAGACTTTGAAGATGTAAACCTGGGAGATTCTGAGAAGAAGACCTCTTGAGGCATGGGAAGAGTGACATGTCCTCATCGCTGTATGGATTCAAAGCAGAGTGTAGAACATCACGCAGACCTAAACTAGAATGACATTCCCTATGATACCTTTGAATACTCGATTCTCCTTTTTGTAGTTATTGTGACGTTATTTCTATATCCTCACGGGCTTTGGTCCGTTCCCAGATATCAAATCATGTTTACTACGAAAAGACATGTCATTTACCTCACTGTCTCGTCGCAATGCGTCACTACTCCAACATGCAAAGCCAGAAGCTACACTGTTGTTTGGTCGCGGCATGTCTAATGCTACGTTTTGCTCCTTTGAAATGCAGTCTGGATAAACTCGAACAATACCCAACAATTCACATACTTGAGCTCAACCACATTTCCTAATCGTCGAACCCCCTTAACTTTCATCGTAGATAAGCCATCCCTGCCGCGACTCCTTTTATAATGTCGTTGAATGCGGGCCAGGGACAGTGAGAGATAATATGTATACTTGACTAGACAGCTTGCCGAAGATACTCCAAAGATGGCGACCTAAAGTAGCTCAAGGGTGATCCCTAGCACTAGCATCTACATTATTTCAGTTCGGGATTTGGTTTCGGGGATTGAACAGCGACATCGCTTGCTCGTCGCCCTATACCGTAAACGTAGCCATCTGCAGGACATTAGCCCACAATTCCCCTGTCAAGATCGTAGGATTTTGCTTGACAGGTAGGTACCTACTGCACCTACTTACGCTACTCTCTTTTTTTCTCGTCGCGATGGGCCGACACACACAGTAGTGTACCCACCTAGTACAGAACGTAGTAGCCGTAGCCAGCTAGTATAGGGCTTGGCAGGGCCCTATCGCAGAACTCATGGATAGATCAGGCTAGGCGGTGAGATGAAATGGATGGCCGGCGACGAGAGATCGAAGCGGCGCGTGTACCTGTCAGCACCAACCGTCAAATCAGGAGACGTGGGATTGGCCGCAGATTCTAAGAGCCACCCCCCCTTGACGTCATGCTCTCACTGTATTCTTCAAGATTAGACGAGATGGGCTGGCGGGAAGGACGGCAAATATGGGCATGGGAGAACAAAAGCGTAGGGGTCCTTCTGGGGCAAAAGGACGGGTTCTAGAATGATATTGTGGGAAGACCTCTCTCATGGGGCCTGGGATGCGATTCCTTGTCTCGCTAGTCAGTCGGCCGCGTCATTGTGGAATGATTATCAGATCCAGCAGTGTCCTCTCACTGATTCAATCTAGCAGGCATACGCCCATCTTGGGTCGGTGGCCGGCGCGAAATCCGCGCGTCCTGGAGATAGCCAAGATAGCTTACCACCCCGAGAGAGGACCGGCATGTTGCTGTCGAAGTTTCTTGATTTACGCAGTAAAGGTTGTGTAGGTGGATATCCAAGCGCTTTGTACATTTAGATCATCATGATATCCCCTCAGCGTCGATGGGAAAAGGGACCTGGGGTTGGCTGGATTACACCGCATACTGTAACGGTCGTCTTTCTTAATTTTCGTAACTATTGCCGACGACCAGGGACAGGGATTGCACATTTGATGAAGGAAACTCTCATACACTAGAAACTAAATCGATCGTAAATAAAGATCTACCTGTAAGCGGGTGCTGCGGGACCCCTAGCTCGATACCCAGTCCCAGGAGGCTGGCTGGGGCTGGCTGCACGCCATTTGGTATGGTCGCCGAATTAGGTACATGAAAATGGCGGAAAGTGGCGTGCCATCATCTGATGAGAAAGCAAAGGCAAAATTTGCTTAATTACGAGAACCTAACTAATTATTTCTGGTAGCTTCTTCTCTCTTCACACCCCTTTCTTAGCCGTTTGCGGCTCTTTCGGAATCGCGCTCGCTGGCTCCAGAACCAGGGTTAAGAATTTACGATTAGCGATGCCAGGTTTGGTTTTCTCGGCGATGTCTATCGTCCAGAGTACCCCCATTCAACGGCACTGCTGCATAATTGGTCACATGTACAGTGTACACGTGTGGGATTGAATGTTCTTAATCTTTGATGCCTGTCAATAATAATAAGATCTACGGTTGAGCGGTGGGTAAAAACAGGTGATCTATATCTGATCGCTCCAAACGACCTCGGTATCTCATGGTTTCAAGATCAACCCCCCGGCTTCACCTGTCTAGGTTCTGTTGTTGCCAAGCAGGTAGGCATAAGTATTGTCGTAGCGAGTTTATGACTCCTAGATAGTGCATACAACACGTTTCCTGGTCCCCTAACAGCGCTACACTGCACTACCGGAACCCTGGTTGCTACTCCTTACCTGCGATCTGTTTCGTTTTGTGATTTGTTCCACTTGCTGCTCCTTATTCGTGGTTCGCCTCACGATGAGGTAGTATTCAGATAGGCTGTTGATGGCGCAAGCAATCGTCAACCATTGGCCATGCCATCCTGTCCTTAAAATGTGTCAAATATATGGGGAGATCTTCCATAGGCATGTCAGGGCATTCTCAACGCCTCATGCATGGGACATTAGAGGGAGCATGCGAGTGGGTTGTCTCCTATCGGAGAACGGGGTTGCGTAACCAAAATATGTAGTTCGTTGTGCGGTTGCTCTAACATCGTGTATGCCCTGAATACGAATCAGTATTATTGTCGTGAGAGGGTCGACTCATTTCCGCCGTCGACTTGTACTTCAGTAACAAGACAGTACAGCATGACACGGAGACGTATATTTCGCAGTGCTGTGTACTGGGCTCCAACCACGTACATTAGTGATTATTGGTGGCCTAAGCAGGCCGTCGCACGGTTTAGCCACGAGCGGCCCAGATACGACCATGCACGAGATCGGAATCTGACATGAGAAATTCAGATCTTCCCTTGTCAGACGCGGACCGGGGTTGCGAATCCTCGTGTCGCGGTTTGTAGGAGAGATGCGGTCACGACCGTGATGATCAATCTAGTGTACGTTCGGGTGTATACAGGCTGCGGTTAGCCGTCTTTCCATACGACACAAAGGTAACGACAGGAGAGGGGGGATGAGAGCACACGAAAGTCGGAACTGATTGCCTATTACATTGTCCAACATGCGGCAAATGTCAAGGCTGGGCAATGGGGGTCGGCCAGCACGGTTCGCCCGGGGACGCATGCGACGCCACTCCCACACGCAACCCTCGTTCGACTCGCACGCACAAGACCCCCCGAAGGACAATTTCCAGCCTGAGTCATGTATGATATCCAGAAATGTACCGGCCGGTAACGTGACCTGTCAGCCTCCTAGCGTGCAGTGCACAGCGCCGCCACGGATGTAGATGTCCGTTCCATTATCTTGCCATGCCCCAGTGGCACGACATGTGCCCTCGCTTTCATCGCCCAGTGCCTAGAATGCGAACGCGTTTGAGGTGATGCTCACGATCATATTCGAAGTTCAGCATGCTCGGGAAATTATGACAGGTTACAAAAACCCCATCTCTTAATCCCGTAGGACCCCTTCCCGTTCATAGCCGTCATATACACCGTTACTATGAACCAGGGGATGAAGTTGGGGGGATGGGGGAGGACTTGCAAGTGGTTGTAGATTGTTTGCGTGGACGTCGAGCGGGCGTGGGAGCTGTTCTCATCATTGTCTTGTTGTAAACTTGCCGAACCCTCTTACACTACTCCGCGCGTGGCTCGTTTTCTAGAAGCGAGGGCGGCTAAGATTAAGTCAGATCCTGCAATGCATCTAAGAGCCAGATGTTCCCGATCGCGTTGTTGTCAAGGACCAGGCCTCGACAATTTTTGCCGCTGGTGTGTGCCTGATCAAGACTCAAGCCAATGAGGGGCCCTAGAAAGAACTGTTTTCACTTTTGGGCATGCCTCCTGCTGGTTATGTGTGACCTTACGACCATCGGAAAGCAGCCACAGCGTCGCATCTGGTATTCCGGGAGGGTCACATAGCGATTTCCAACGCATCGCCATGTAAGCTGACTAGGTGCGATGTGATGGGCTTGGGACGGCACATCTCGACAAGCCAAAGCGACCCGTACGATGGACTCGCTTACATGCTGGTTGGCGGTGTCTTCCGGGTACCAACAGTCGCCGAGGTTGGCGTCGACGAGGGTAGTTTGCCGGTTGAACCAATAAATCCGAGCCACGGATATCAATGTTATGTACGTTGTAGCGGCCATGCAGATACCTGGCACACAATCTACCCCTCGGTGCCCCCATACAGCAAAAATGACTTGTCAAGAATGGGGGGAACGTATGGAGTCGTTATGAGCCGCTGTCAGTCAGGTTGGCCGCAGGCCCGACGACGCATCACGGAGGAGTTGATGCACAGTCTCACCAAGGCCCATGCATGGCGCTCTGTACGGGCGACAGTTCAACGTCAGCGATGGAACGCAACACTTAAGTTGAACTCGGCTGCCTGCTGGAAATAATAATAATGTACGGAGCACTATTCGACCACCTTTTCGCCGTGTGAGGCGATAGTTGATCAACCATTAGTCCCTCTCGTACAAGCAAGCATCATTCTATATTAAGTCCCTTCGGCTTTGGCACCTACGAGTTACACTAGCATCTGCAAATTCCTGAGGATGATTTGTTGTACGATCCAAGATGCATGTCCCACGATGTTCCGGCTATAAACACTGATGAGGGAATAGGACTTGTAAGTTGGAGATGGTAGTACCGTCCAGAGTAGATCATCCACTTTAACTAGGCAAGCATAGCCCCAGATGATTTCGTGGGCGGGGATTTGCGGGTTCGGGGAAAGCTATCTTGACTCCCACATCCCTTCAAGGACTTCTTGATGTGACACTTCTTCACCGATATGCTCACGTAAGAATCGGAACCATTTTTCTTGCATCATGTTCACGACCATGGCCAACGCAGGGTGGAGCATTGATACTGCATCTATGTGTGTATCAGGTAGCAAGCACGGAGTAACAAGAAAGTGTGTCACCACATACACCAGATATGATATTACAACATGAAGGCCCTGACACGAGCAATCAATAACCCGATTTCCCAGATGTTATTGGCGGATATGCCGCCAAAGGCGTTTCCGGAGGTCATATGTACAGAATAAGTAGGCTTTTTCCAACTGAGTTTGACGGGACCATTGTGCAGTGTAGGATGCCAGTATTCTTGGGATCAGCAATCACGAGGCTCCGGCCAGAGCTCCGGCGTAGCAGGGTGGTGGAGCGCCGAACGGCTTGACATGTCCATTCTATTGCTGATGTAACGTTCGAGAGACCGAAACGGAAATTACAATGATCAACAAAGCCAACTAGCTCGCCGGCTGTTCTGTACTATATCGTAATCGTCTAGTTCGATCGGCCAACGTTGCTGGGCATGTTAACCGTAGCCTGTCACTAGGATGGTGGTCAGATACGAGTGAGGTATTTGTTAATAAGTGATGAGCCTACATAGGGCGATCCGGGTACCACTCAACACTAGATAGAGGCACCCTGACGGATTAGGATAGGCACACTACACCAAATATCCCGCCGCACCCGTAGTGTATAAGATTTGGATCACTCCATTCTGTTGGGTCGATGCTGGCTGACGCTAATATCGATACTAGACTAGGCAAACTCCATACCTATGGAACCATGAACTCTCTGCATATGCGCTGGGTCCGATTTATGCCATTAGGGTCTAATGGCCATGCTCTAGCAGGGATGTGAGCCTTTTAGTTTTAGCGTACAGTAAATGGCATGATCCCGTGTCTTGAGATGCAATGAAACGCAGTGAGAAGTCCGAGAACAACCCACTCCTCCCACCATGTTGATTTTCTGTGCTAGAAGCATACACTATCCTCGGCGTAGTGTATGCCTCATGAATAATTCAATATTCAGATGCTGTCACTGCTTTCCATCGGTATTGGGACCAGGCACGCGCATGACTAAGAGCAAACATGGTGAACTCCAATGCTGTGCGCCGTGAATGCAAGTTTGGCAGCTCCAGCCCCATCTTAAAACTCGTAAAGACGTTATTCTGTGAAAGGCTAGACTGTCATATGTTTAGGATCGCCTACCGTGTTACGGTGAACAGAAGGGACATTAGTGATTGTCCGTGCTGCGAAACGCCAATAACTAGCTTTCTTATACGAGATGGCGTACTGGTGAGAAGGCTGTCAGCCGATGCTGCTCCCTGAGTCATGAAGTGTATAATGCCTTGAATGGTTATCGAGGTATTAGCGTGATGCACTGCACACGCCTGGGTCTGTCCTGGTCTACCCCTGTTCACCACTGGACGTAGGGAGCAGGGCTGTGAGATGTGATGTGGTGTAGTCTAGGTACTGTATACTGTATTACAAGTGGGTTGCTGGATCTAAGCGAAGCATCTCGCTTGTGATCGAATAGGCAGTGTACGTTCTTTATCCATAAGACTGCATGTGATTCGTTGACCGCAAGGAAGCAGCATTCCTGAATCGGATGCGTATCCGGGGGTCTGGGGGTTCCATGCTTCATGCGTTGGTTTAATTTTCTTTTTCTTCTCTTTAAACATTTACTTATGGCGTGCTACAATACGCTCCGCATGGGTTCCGATCAGCGTGAGCGAAACAGCTATTGAAGTAACACGACGGAACGAAGACGCTACGTACATACATAATTGTAAGGAGCACAGAGGCAGTTACCGGATGAGGGATTTGACTTCTCGTAGCTCTTCTACAACATTGGAGAGCCGGCTGACTCCTTGAACTCCTTGCTTGCCACGCCTCGAGTATTCGGCCACCCACCTTCTCCCAAGAGAGTACTGTACGACGTCTAATGTCAGAATACCGCATGAGTAGGTAGGCGGTGCTGTTTGGCTCCGATGAGCAAGCAAGGGCGCACATAAACCCCCTGGGTTGATGATATTTCCAGCAAGTACATGCATTGCAAGTATCAAATGTAAGTATATGTGATGTATGTTAGCTCAGAGCAAGCAATGACCTCAGAACTTCTACGAGACGGCTTGGTTGTTGAGTTTTCAAGGCCTACCGCCCGCCAAGCGTTCGCTCCGGCTTCAGTTTATAGTATTGCCTAACATACAGATGTATACTTTGTCAATATTGATTGAGTCTAATACCTTGTACTTTATAGATGTGTTGGCTGTAATATATCAGTGCTAGTGGACAAGTGGTGGGTGTATGGAACACGACAGGAGAATCTAACAGCATTTGAGCCATCAATCTATCGAAGCACCAACAGATGATTGCTTTTAGATACATTACGAAGGGAAGGAAGAGTAATACGGGCGTCACAAGATAGGCAAATTTCACAAATAGAAGAGGCATATGCTTCGGACACATCTGGGGGCGGATACGTACATCGGTGGTTGTTCTGATATCCGAGCACAACGCTGACGTGCGACATGACCCTTGTTGAATAATATCGTGTGTGGCATCAATGCTGGAAACAAAGGAGAGGCTAGGCATTCTAGACATGCTGGACGGACATAAAAAATCAAGACAGACATGGTCAGATCGTACAAGTCCTTGGACCCAAGATTGTTATCACATTGTACTACGGCAGTGTACAGCAAGCCAGCCTGCAAGCTGGCTTTCAGGTTATCATTCTTCTGCAACCTGGCGGTAGCTGTGATGGAATAGACAGTGAAACTATTCAGTCCTTTCGGTCATTTAGCTATCCCTTGACGTTTTAGGAAGGGTTGACGTTTAACATTGGGTAGGAAGACTTTATTGTTCAGCTCGTCCCTGAGTAGGTCTCGGTTCTACAACGTGGCACCCCACAAGTATCATTGCGCCGTTATGTGATAAGCATGATAGGCAGGTGATGGTGCGTCGCTGGCCATGGACAAGGTACCCGGAGAAATTGCAAGCCTTGTACGCATATACATAATAGCCATCCATGGACAGATGTACTTCGTAGATGTAGGTAGATGATTGCTGACTCTCGATCACGATTCCGTCCATACTAACCAATTAACATCGGACTTTATATTAGACAGAAAGATACTTGTTTCCTGAAAAGGTAAGATCGTCCTTGCAGCTTCTGGGACTACTGATTGGACCTTTAATTCAGCCCTGGGACGTGGCTTGAATAGTGCACATTTCCAATCGATTTGGAGATCGCAAACGTGCATATTTGCGCTAGGAAACATTCCGGTGCATGGTGAACAGATCACTATTGCACGTGAAACTTTTGATCTCACTATCTTACTACTCAGCATCATTTCCAAAGGTCAAATGCACGCTTCTTGTGTGGTAGCACGGTTGATGTTATGAAGGAACGGGTCCGTCTCCGTTGTCGTGCAAAATACCTCATAGGATGCCAGTTTTTATTTATTAGGACAAGCACGATGCAACATTGTACGAATCGTTCGACGTCACAGTGACGCAGATATTGTGCAAAATGCTAGCTTGCCTGGATATGCTTTCCAGCATTCAAAAAGAGACAATGAACACACCGCCATCCATAGCATGCCCTAGCTGCAAGTTAGCTGGAATCCTTGTACAAAAGTGGTCTAGCTGTCAAGACTTGTATCTCGATCAACACGTGGTATAATACCCAATCTAGTACAGTGAACAGTTACTCGTGCTGGTTGTATAAGGCAGCCAGGATAATACTGGTTAATGCGGTCAAAATAACCCTGTATTCGCAAGATTTGTAACTATTGATGCTACAATTTGAGTAAAAATGACTATATAAAAGGATTGCCTGGTTATAAGACGATCAGTGATCTCGCCTAGCGTGTGATATGATAAGCATTGGAGATGACCTACCGCTCCAGACTCGCTATACCAATGCATCGGTACCGGAAAGAAAGGTCTTACTGGCCCGAACTACGGTAGCCGGATGGCGTTACGGCTGGGCTTAGACTCTGACCTACGATCTGGTTTCCATATTAGTGATATGGAAAGCCGTAACGAAGATGAAAAAGCTGGGGAAGATATTAAGGAAACTACTATGGCCAGCAACTTACGCGTGTATCAAAACATTGATGGCGGTCAACGGCTCTGCCAGCTCGATTGGCGTTGATGAGACCTAGCGGGCGTTGCAACCGAAGAGACAGCATAGGCAAGCCGAAACAGATGCGAGATCTCTTGAGATTGAGCTCCGAACTGCTTATGTCCACTTTGGCCGATTTGAACTGTCCACCTGTCAGTGCTAAAGTGGAGAGAGGTAAGACGAATCCCGGTAAGCGGGAGGCTCGGAGCCATGCAAGATCTGGGATAGCTTAGAAGGAGATCATTCCTACTGTAGCGCGTAATGGAATAGGTATAGTGGGATTGGTCGCGTTGTTAGTGTAGGACCTATCTACATACGTATAGGTACAGGATCCTACCCAAGTTGATGGCTAGCTCTAAGATCTGGTGATGTCGGTCAAACCGACCGCCAAGCCAACCGGATCCACGACTAAAGCCAGGGAAAACGAGACTCGGAACATATGGAAAACCGCGTGTCGCCATAAGACCCTTCCGTCTCTGATAGGCTGGGTACTTGAGGCTGGCTAGCGCAATGATAAAGTCTTTCATAGCCTCCTAAACCTACAATGACATAGTGTAGTCGTAGTTGTACTGGAGCAAATGCAAGATGCGGCGTACTTACAAGTAGTCTGGATCTTTTGTGCGAATGGTTAACCAAGACCAGTAAGTGGCAGTTTTTGGCGAACCCATTATTGTCTTTCTGCCTACGGCATGCTGCGTACAGAGACGTGCATGTCATCGATTTTGTATTACTGCTCGAGAAATAACTCAACTCCTGGCTTGATTCTCCCTTGACAACCAATCAATCCATCCAGAGCCTGAGATTCGAGAATGGTAAATGGTTCGAAGTTACGATTGATCATACCATAGCTTTCCCTTACTTTCGAGTATCATCTGTACATGTACTCAGTTACGGCGGGTTGTCCCGCTATACTACGGCCTACTGCACCCAATCACTATATTCATGAGCTGACGGGCGGTGGGACTTGTGACGCTCTTCTGCGACGTCGTTACAAGCCGCGGTACTAAGCATAAGTATCATACATACTGTAACTAGTACATCGCCGGTACTTTTAGATCGAGGCTTCACAAACAGGCAGACAGGACCCTTGCAGGCTAGAGCTCAATACAAGGTCCAAACTCATAGCGGATGACCACTACTAGGCCGGGTAGTAATGACTACTACCCTACCAAGCAACTAAGGTCGGTAGATTGTTCGTTCGTGTTTCTATGCGCCTTCGATCTTGCAGAGCGAGATTGCTTATCATACGTAATACGCAGTCCAGCAAAGATAGAGGCATCTTAAAGACGCACCTGCTGTAGACTATACTCACAACTGTTTAATACGATATAATAGGAGAACGTGTCATACGTTAAATTTATTAATAATAGGACCTGTAGAGCCTACCATACACTAGATAGTACTGGCCGGTGCACACGTACTTACGTATGTATACACATGTTAGATCAACCACCACTACGACACCAGGTCCACCGTTTCGGCTGGGCAAATCTTCGATCTGACCAGGTACATCACACTATATCTTGTTGGTTACCACTGCCATGCGACTGCTGGGGACTGTAACTCCACATGATAACTATCAGTAGCAAAATTTGGGCTGCCTAGTGTAGTATAGGTAGGTACAGATGAAGATCTCACATACTAACGCTGCCGAGATCACCACTCCCTAACCGGCATTTCATAAGCTACTACAGCACAGTATAATTCCTCCAATACATCGACTTTGGGCCTGTTTGTTATATCCTGTTATTTCCGTTCACCAAGAAACGAATTGTAACAGGCATCTACGACATGCTGTAATTGATCGAAACGCTCAAGCCCTAGAAACGCGATCTGGTTTCATATCTCTCCCCCATGAATTGTGACATGTTTCCTATACACACTAATAGTACGTAAGTAGAGAACTTCTCGCAACGCTATGGCCAAATGATCAACACTATTAGGTCCCCTCAGAATATTCGTCAAGTATATGCTGTAGATCTACTCTTACAATCTGTTTTTGTCCCTTTGTTTAGTGTTACATGACTGTGAAGTCAAATGTTTCCCTTCAAATTCTCCGGCACTGTTTTACATTGGAGTGGGCGGCGAGTCGGCGCTACTACTGTACTCTCATGCATTCCTACATAGTAGGTTCAACACATGCTCTTGGATCTTGCCCCCCCGGTCGTTTTTGTTCTGGCATGGTCCCCGTTGTTCACCCCCACCTATGCTATGAGACCTAGCTTATTATTATATGTTCCATGCGGGCATAAGTTGCGGGACCATGTGCGTATACATTGGCTGACAAGGAGGGGCTTGACAGGAAGCTGTTAGTGTCGACTACCCAGCAAGTCCTCTTCATATAAGCTTGTACTGTACAATACATATGGATCAGAGTGCAGGGTCTAGGAAGCAGACTACATCATACAATAAGCGGTGCCATCGCACAAACTAGACGTCTACAGCGTCCGTTCATGGTCACATTTTATCTTTTGGACGGCTTTTTTCTTTCTGCTCACTTTCTACACGGCACACGATCATAATAACTATTTTTGTTTTCGTCGGTTGGGCTCGGCCTGCGGTTTTAGTCGCGTTTTCACTTACTGTTTCCTATAGCAAGCCATACAGCAGACACTCAGGATTCCACCAAATCTCAAGAAACCCCAAGATACCCGACACGAAGCGACTCAGCCCTACTGGAATCGAAATATTACCTCCGAGACTCATTATCATACCATCCGCCGTCGACTTGTTCTTCTTGCGAGATACGGTGTCTGTTTTTAATCGCGTGGATCGAACACATAAGCCAGTATACCAGTTTGAACTAAGGTACCGAAGTCTCAAGGAGAAACACCGTTTAGGCTTCGCATTTTCGGCCCACATACTTTTTCTGAATAGAGGTGAGATCCTACCCATTTCTCTTGAGTGATTGATCAAGTGGCTTTTCGTTCGCGTACCGCACAGTACCACTCTAGTGTCAAGCGCCAAACGTTCGTAGCGTCGACACGGTGCAGGGAAAAAAGAAAAATAAAAGAAAAATCAAAGACCTTTAGCTCCCGGCACCCTATTGCAACCCCCTCCCGTAGACTAATAAGCTTGGTTCCCCAAGCTTGCATCTCAACTTAGTCTAATCAAACCGGCCTTAGGAAAAAGACTACAAGAGAAGGCAGTTTCGCCATCTTGACGCCACCACCATCGTGTTCGCTGTTGACCCTTACCGGCTTCTAGGCCGCATGTCAATCAAGCAAGCAATACACGGATTCTTCCCGTCTTAGGGCACGTCTACAGAAATTAGACTCAACTATCCGGCAACGATTACAATACTCCACCGGTTCAACTGGCCGCAAAGTTGAAGATCCAGCAGTGACGTGTTTTCTGATCAAGCAACCATCGGTCGAACGACTCCTATAGTGCTAGCTAGCCGAGTCAGATGCATTAGTCCTCCTAAACAATACTGGCTGGGGGGTTATTCCGGCATCGTTATTTACCGGTCGTAGTCGCGCTATGGAAACGGGTGAATCTGGCGCTAGGCAAAGGTTGGTGGTTGTCATTGTTTCTAAGCTAACAACGATGCCTTCTCTACCTCATGTAACACTTTGAGCTAACCAGTTGTTACCCTCTACATAGTGCTTTCACCTCCGCCGCAAGATCTGAGCCATACACCCACAGTCATCTTGAAGCACGCAACAGACACTTTCATGAACCACCAACCATGGCTGCTGCTACGTTGCTTAACCCAGCCACGGGATATCATGCTCACAGTCAAGCCTTCTCGTCTCCCTATCACCAGCCGGGGCCTCCGCCAGCAGCTACTACTATGATGCCACCAGGTGACAGCAAACGACTCTCCAACGAAGTCGATAACGTTCCGCGCCAATCACTTCCGTCTCTTGCAGAGGTGTTCCCGGCTGGGAAGCCAAGTCATCACGCACCTACAACTCCAACCAGCTTGGCTGGTTCTCAGAATCTCCCTCCTCCGTTCGTGTCTGTAGGCCCACCGCCGCAGCAGCGGTCAGAGCCTGGCCCTGAGCCACGACCGTTACCTGCACATGAGGACAAATATTTCCGGTACCCTTCGCGTCACGATTCTGGACCGTCTCAGGGAGCTGGACCTCAGTCCTCGTTCTCTTTCTCAGAACATAATGATATGTCGAAGGCGCCAGACCCAACTCCAAGTAGCAACCACATGAGCTCTCAACCTCCGCCTTCTATACCCTACCCGCCGGGACAACTTCCTCTTTCCGCCGCTTCGGCTGCGCCTCGGCATCACGGACCCTTCCCACCTTACGATTCACATCGGCCACCCCCGCCACGTACAGACGAAGAATACGGAATGCAGCGAACTCGGTATGATACAACATTAAACCGACATTTTGAAGCATGGAACTATACGGACTGTCTTGGCAAGGTCGGTGCCGCTGATTCTCCTGAAGTTTATCTATTGCTAACAGATATATAGATCGCCTGGAACGCCAATACGCTGCGCAACTTCGCCGAGGCATATATGAAGGTAGCGTCAGAACAACATGGGGGTCAGCCTATTCCCGAGCGACTGCCCACAGAGAAAGAAGTCAGTGAGCTCATCGATGTAACAATGTGGCTCAAAAACCAGTTGGAGAATGTCCGCGACATCGTACAACACAGTCTAGCGGAGAAAGCAAGAGACAGCCGGAACAGTGGCCCAAGCTACGACAATGACGATGACATTAGCATGTATGGTGATAGCGTAAAGCCATCGTCTTATGGTCTGGGGGAGGTCAAGAAGAGGCGAGGGGTGAGTGCCCCTTTTCAAGCATTCGATGGTTGTAGTTACTAATAAGATATTCTACAGCGCGCGGCACCACCAGGACGTTGTCATAGTTGCAATCGTATAGATACACCTGAATGGAGACGAGGTCCGGATGGCGCAAGGACATTATGCAATGCATGTGGCTTACACTATGCTAAACTCGAGCGAAAACGACAAATGGAACAAAGATCCATTCGCCCAAAAGCAGTGGAGGAGAGACCTTGATACCCTACCAGTTACGAGCTTTCCCCATTCATCGCTATAGTCGAATCAACTCGAAATAAGCATATGAATGCTTTGGTTTCCAGCATCGTTTAAGGCGGCCCCTTGTGAACGATTGTCACAAAAATCAGACTGAGCGCTAATCGACTCTTTTTTCATCGTCGTTTTGGATATTCTTGGTTTTCACTGTATATACCCTCATGTGGGCAAAAGGAACTGGGCACGTTAGGTTACAGCATTAATCGGCGCTTGGGTTTTTGTGTGGAGTTCTTGGTCATCTGTGTTACAGATACGCATGAGGTTTGGCGAGGTAGTTTATTGGCCATTATTTCTCGCTTGGGGTGTCGTGAGAGTGCAGGAAGTCGGGCTGCTTTTTGCGTTTCCAATGCATGCATTAGGTTGCGCGGTTTGTCAGATCATTGCATGGCATAGATGGCGGGCGGTCCTCTCCAAGGAGCGTTGGGCGGAACTCTTCTTTGATCATGTATTTCAAAAATGCATTTATATCGCACTTCCACAAGAACCTATCAATGACCTAGATACAATATACTATCACTTCAACAATAGACTGCCCAGCTTCATTCTCATACCTTTGTTACATTTTACTGTTCCGGGGAAATGGAAATTGCAGCTTATATCAATATTCGTTACCGGGTCACTCATTTGCAATTCATATGCGTCTTGCATATGCTCCGGATATGTAACAAGTAAGCGTGTGACCTAGGCAGTTACTAAATAATAATCTCAGCCACTTGATTCGACCGAGAGATAACCTATCCTTGCAGCTCGGGTAACCCCGTGTCTCAGTGGCAACTCATCAAGATTTAAATGCATCATGGTGATCGTGAATGTACACATTCAACGCGAGTCAGACTGCGTAGGGATTCTCAGCAAGGGAGATGAATGAATTCTGACAACCCTTACGGAACAGTCAGATGCCATTCATAGTAACGGCGTTATTAACATTAGCACTAAGACTAGTATGCAGATGGTGTAGGTGTTGCACAGCACCACGCGAGAAGGGTGTCCCTTTAGAGCCCACGCCATACGACATGAGCTGTCAGATTAACGACATGTGCTCAAGATATTGCTTGGTTGGCGGTGCTACACACGGGAGGAAATGGATTGGTCCGAGTTTTTGCTTAGAATGAACGCCAGGTAAATGAGACCGGTCAGAGAAAACGGGGATCGGCTACCAGACTGGGTCGTGGAGCCGAGACCCCTTTTCTTCTCACGGCTGCGTTGGTCTTACCTTTTAGTCGTCCGGCGGCTGAAGCATGGTTTCCATACGGACGTACCTTGATGAAACTGGCATTTGGTCTCACTTCGCTACCTGATGCTGTGCCCTTGAGTGAATGGCGCTCATGCTACAAAACTGCATGCGTTAGTGCATGCGTATATCTTCGTATGTGTCAGGTACATATCTCTGCTTTCCGTTTCCTAGATATGTACTGGCTATACAAGACCTTGCGCATTAGAAACATCGAAACCCAAGTACTAGATCGGCACAGGCATACGGCTTGCAATATAGGGTTGTTCAAGAGCAATGACGATGACATAAATGGGGCCAGAAGCTGAATAGGAGGCTTGGATTGCATCCTTCTTTTTGACTTCGCAGATAGAAATAGGAAGGATACTCGACCTCTCAAGTGTCAGGAATTGAAGCCTATTTTGTCACTTATCGCCTATGCCGTTCCTTTGCGAGAGCACTTGAAATTCCCGGTGGCGTTTGACTCAAGGGTGCCATTGTGATTTTGCAACGCCGACCGAGAACCGGCAGGGCGCATGGCAATATATGGACTGCCAGACGCCATCTGTACGTTCCTGACCTCGCCAATGAGAGTGCAATTTAAGGAAGGGCGGGAGGCTGTAGCCTGCCGTCAACGACAACTAGCTCAGCTCTAACGCACGGCGCAAATCAGGATGATTGATCGAGCTGCGAGGCCTGCCTCTGCAATGAAATCTTACCTGTGTCCCGATCACCAATCTATCAACCTAGCGCGACTACATGCATAATAAGGAACCTCTATTGCTATGTTGTTGATAAGCTCCTCTGCGCCTCACCCGATGGCGCACAGCATGCATGCCCTTACCCCTGATAATGATCTCCCAGACTCTAAGGGAAGAGAAATGGGCTAGCAAAAGAAACCAGCAACTTCATCCACATCTCATGCGAGACCCCGCGAATCGAAGCGCGATGTGCGGCTCAAGGCTATGGCACTTTCGTTCACAGACTAACCACTGCCACATGGCAAGCCTGAAAATGCTTGATGACCTTGGCTGCAACCCTAGCTAGGTTTCTTCGGGTGTAGTTTGTAAGGCGGTTACCGGTAGTCAAGACTGGGGTGCATTTGGCGCCATCTTGCATGACAAAAGTATATTATCGTGGCCGTTAGTGTACAACTCTAGATTGTGTTCGTATCAACAGCATCAGATCATACCAGTATCAGATTGGCGCAAAAGCAAAAGGTAGGCAAAAAAGCTCGCAAAAGATCCCCACACCGACCCTCGACGATGCCCAAATGCTTTTCTGGAGGCGTCGTTGTCTTTCTGTGAGTCACCCGTGAATATGAGCTATCCTACGTGCCAACCGTCACCACTCCCGCAGATTATCTTGCACAATTTCGAGACATCTCTACTTCCTATTACGGAGATACGGTCGGCAATCAATCATCCTTTGTACCATGTTGCAGATTTGTAGTCTGGGCACCATGGTGTCGCCACAGGCCGTGGCACGCATCTCCCTCCGAACACAATTGCGTTGACTGGGTCCTGAAGATCCCGGGGGCTCAAAGTTGCCGGCAAGACGGTCTGATTTCAATATGACATAATATCTATGCGGCTGAGCACACAACGGCCGGTGGCTGGTCACGAGTTTTTCAACAAGCCTACGGCAAGGGGTCAATCGGTAGTTGCTTCGCTATCTCTATAGTAGGCCGGACTTGTCACGGCTTGTTAGCTATGTATGTCTTAAGACGGCTCGCATCTAACTTCCGCACAATGTACAATCGATGCCATCGCCCGCAGTGGCTAAGTGCCAAGTGCTGGCTGTCTCAACTCCAACTTTTCTCTGAATCTGTTCGAGACAACCAAAGCGCATGTTTCTGAAAATAGAGGAGTTTTCAAGCCCCCATATCCCTCACATGCCGGGTCTAGCCTTCTCTGAGGGCCACGTGGTGTCCTTTTTCACCACCCGTCTTAAACAGACTCAGCGTTCTGCCACAAGTACTTTTTATGTCGCCGGTTTCAAGTTTGATTGTGCCTCGGCTGCTACCGAGTAGCCGCCGAAGTACGTACGGCCTATCATCGTATGCCTCCAGAGTGATTATGGCCTGAGCTGTAATTTCCTGCCTCCTCATTTGATTTTTTTTTTCGCACTCGGGTCCACTGGGCAAACTCAACCCATGACCAATTAGCCTCTGGTGCCTCCAACATCGTTCTTACTATGTAGGTTATATTCCCGAAACGGTTAAAAGAAGAAATTTACAAAAGCTATTACTTAAAAGCCTGGTTTGGAGCTTACTCTAGCAGATGCTGTCATCATCATTATAAGTCATATCTTCCAAATAAACGACGATGAGGCCCCAGAACTACTGATATCGCGCACGCTAAGGCGGAACGACGAAAGTAAAGTTCAAACCGGAAGCGTAAGCTATTAGAATCTGAGTCGAGTTCGCATCGCATCGTCGATCTTGTCACGAGAGATTCCAATTTCCACTTCTCCACTGTCACCCGGTCCTAGTGTTGCTGGAAACAATTGACGATAGGACAACGTCATCCCGCCCTAACTATACTGACAACGAGTGTATCATTGAGCCGTTAAAACAAAAAAGAATTGGGTTTATGTGTTACATTTCCTTATCTCTCTAGTTTACGGAATCTTGTCATAATAGAAATAAATACATATTATTGAAAGTTCATGCATTGTTCTTTTACACCCTTTTTTTTCGCGGCTCTACTAACATGTAACTTAAATTTTGATAATTGGGCACTAACGCATGCATGATCATCTGATCTGAGACGGGGATGATCGGGCATCTGGATGGTTCAGATTGCGTATCATGCAGCCGGATTTTATATCTAGGATCTGTCTAGGATATCTTCATCTCCATGCGAAGCTAATGTAAAGTATGCATATGGATTTTATTACATACATACCTCTTGTACAACATTAATAGTAGGAATTAAACAGAATGAGAAGCACCGAAACTAGGAACTCCCAGGGACTCGCCCGACAATGTACGGTTTACCACGCGCCTTTCGTGCCTTAGCTTCAATATAGAGTTTAATTTGTCTAAAACGTCCACTAAGGCACCAGAAAGAGCGCGTAAGCTTCGGAAACAAGTCTTGCTCCCTTGTTTTGCACTAGGAAAGTGGCTAGTTGCTCAAGTACGCATGCTTGTACATGGCAAGGGGAGTTTGGGGCGACGACGTCACGGGGCATATCGCTTACACGAGATGGAAGCATTTACCTGCACACCCCATGGTGTTAGATACATGAGTAAAGAGCTATCAAGTAGACTAACTCTGAAACTACTTTAAACACCACAAGCTAAGCAGATTAGCGGGGCGATAATCGAGATCTCGAACTTCTTCACCGGTTAGCGCCCTTGCAGACCTACCACGATATAGTCTAGCGGGTGCGATCTGTTACCCTAGGTTATTGTAGCTCAAGATTTGTGGGCTGAGAGCTTTCTGACTCGCGGGCTAGACGTAGTGGATGGCAGACTACGTGTACTCACCCTCAAACAAAACAATCATGAATCGTCGGAATGAAAGTCAACATACTACATAGATCCTTGTATTACTGCGCACAGTAAGGAGTTGAAGTGTTTGACGTGGCTAATGAGTTTCTGTCCTCTTCCTCAGTAATTAATTCAGTACTGTCATCTGTGTGCTCGGTGAGATAATATACTAACCGCTGTCTCACGGTAGATAGCAAGTACACAGTCGTACTTCACGGTATACTGTATCAACAGTCTGTATCTATTCCACAGATATACTGTATACTTCAACAGAAATATTAATAGCTAACTAGCGTCATAGGAAATGTTCTAGAAGCACCAATATCCGGAGCCTTGCAGCTTAGTGTGCGGCACAGATACTCTTAAATTCATATAGAGAGTTTTGCTTACTCCCTTTGCGTCTGATAGCTTTCATTACCATAATACATATCTAGTGTATATAGTGAATTTTTTTCTTCCATGCTCATTCTATGCCCTGTTAGTTCGTTACACTTGGGCATTCAAAGGCCCATTGCTTATGGCTGTACGGTGATCGTATAGCCTATCAGGGCATTACAGATACCTATAACCTCGTACGCCGCCTGGCTGACATATTGTTTCATGTGCGCCTCCGAGAAGGGCAAAAGACCCATATACCAAGAAAAAAAGCAAAAGCTTCATTCTTTTCTACTACGCAGTTCAACGCTGTATGCATCACGGGACTATTCCCTAGCGCTTTGAAATCCTGGCGCCGGAATCATTCCGACCATGCCATCATCGTCCTTCGTGTAAGCATAGAACCTGGGAAGATTTAGGTGTATCGCGTTCCATGTCATATTTTTGTCTGCAAGATTGATCACAAACGCATGTGTGACCTTCCGAACATGTCTCTGCTTGCGGGACCGAGCCAACGGCTTTTTTGTCACCCCTTCATCTTTCTCGTGTTCCAAAAAATAGACGCTCTGATTTGGGGAGAATGTCTCGTCTCGAGACTTCAATATGTAAGTGGAAGAGATGCTCCTATGTGGCGTTTTCGTCCCGGTGAGGAGATCTTGTTGGCCTAGTCTTTGATACATTCAAATGCCTGTCTTTCTTTGGACTAAGTTCCTTGTCCCGCTAGATTGGGACTGCGCAAATGCTCCGGCGTGATCCTAATAAGATAAGTATGTGGTCCGCTTAAGCTAAAGTAACAATTAATGTTTTCCGCATCAAGTAATGGCGCCGGAGTTAAAGTGTAAATGTACAAGGTACCGTGATCCCGGGATGGCGGCGCCGCACGGGGAAACGACCGATCATGTTGGGGGTCATGTGCATGGCGTACCACGCCCACACATTTGTCTTTTCTGGCATGCTCAGATGGCGTGCTATTATAGGCTCGCCGGCCCCTTGGTGCCTGTCCCTGCCTGCCGCTTCGTATCCCTGCATCTGCATGATGCGACGTCTGCTCACACTTATGCGCTGGTTTACTTACGCATATGGTAGCTGATATTCTTACTATAGCCGAACGCTTGGTCTGTGACATGGGTTAATTGACGTTCTGATTGGGTGAACCATTCTCCGCGGATTCAAATTGCTCTTGTTACGCGTAGATGCTGTTAGAAGTTTTGTTTTTACTGCTAATAGGGGATTGGACTCGGTGTTTTTAAATTCGAGAGTATGGAAGATAATATCAAGATTAATGTTGCTATATACTTAAGAAGTCCATAATTTTTAGTTATACACAGCCTTATGTGCTGCGAAATCTCATGGTATAGAAACTTAAATTAGGAACTGCATCATTAGATAAAAATGACAAACCACGAAAATAACGCCTATCCACATCAGTTTCATGTCTCGGCAGCCTCCGGATCATCGCCGGTGAATTATCAATCAAAGTGGCTTACCGATATACCTTAGTAATATCTGAGTGTTCTAGACTCATGAGTGGCAGAGTCCGGCGCAAGCCTCAATCGAACGATCTATGCATGAATTATAGCGCGAACCCGGGCTTCTGGATCTGTCCTTTTGTCGGGAATGACTTGTCAATTCTTTTCTTATAAAGCTAACGAGTGGAATAGGACTAGGTATTAACATACGAGGTAAAAAGTTCGAACGTTCACGTATTTAATACTGTTTACACCGTCGATTTAAAAACATTGTTGAGGTAAAGGTTGTTAACAAAATATAATGCTCTCTGTTCTAAGTAGATAATATATGGGTGTCTATGATTCGCAATCCCCCCTGCCGCTAGGCAGTAGTCTAGGTACTGACGCGCAAATTGTCCTAATACCAAATAATAAACAACAGAAATGCATCGAAACATGTAAAATGAGGCAGTAAGGGGAAAAGAGAATATAGAAGAGCAAGTTATCTCGTACGTGACCATCCACTGATAGACCAGTAGAATGTCACAAGTAAGAAACGTCATGTGATACGTCGCGTTTCTCGATGAATCACTCTTCAGATATCGTCACCAAGCATGTCACCGTAGCCTAGTTTAGTTCATCTCATCCGACGACCGCTTGACACCGTTGCCACCGCAGCCTCCGCGGAATTGCCCAAGCAGATTTGCGAGGTTAGGCACGTCGAGGCCCTTCCAGCCACTGCCGGCCTGTTCACGTTCTCCAATGTCGATGACAGCGCTCACCAGGCTCTTAGTGATTTCGTCGTCGACGACGCTGTCGTGCTGGTATGCTGGGTGCTTGGCCACGAAGTGCCGGATCCATTTTGCCGCAGTCCAGAGCTCGCCGCTCGCGCGCTTGCGGATGAGGTCCAGGTACGTGGATAGTTCACAGCGCGTCTGCACATCCACGTTAACGGAGTCGAGGTAGCTCTCGACAATGGGAATAAGACCGGGGAAATCGTGCTCCTCAGACTTAGACCCGTTGATCACTTCGTCTACTGTCATCAGGGCGTACTCGTCCTCGACGGGACTGACGGGGCTAGGGGGTCGGCTGGTCACTGGTGAATTCGCGTTTGACCCCTGGGCGCTCCGGGGTGTGCGATTGGGGAATGGATTCTTTCGGAAGTAAAACTTCTTGTCGAGCACAGCGTCTCGCGCGTGCGCCGTCTCCATGTTCTCGTCAACTTTGACAATAGGAATGTAGAAGTTCAGGTCGAAGCTCAGGATGGCCCGTGTGATCAGCACCATGAAGACAGAAAACGCAGCGTTCTCGAAGTCAGTAATCTGAATTTCCATGGGCCGGAATTCGACCCGCCAGCCGATATCGGACCCGGCTGGGGGAGGCTTGAATCGCATATGCTGCCAGTTGGTGCTTTGCAGGTTTTCGAAGTGATCAGTCTTGGTTAGATCCAGCTGCTCCAGGTCTTCATTAAATATGACAATAGGATCGCGGATGAATAGGTGAGCAAAGTGTGTGGCTAGTAAGTCATCCATGCCGCCTTCAAGAAGCTGTGTCTTTATAGATTCGTCAATAACGAGGTTGGGGTCAAAGTACTCAGACCGAAGACGCGGGTCAGTACTGATATAAGTTGAATTTGAAGCATAGCGAGACTTGGGAATCCGCCATCGGCTGTCTTTCAGGGGCTAGTCATTGTCAGCTAGCTGAACCCGCAACTAGGGAGGAAACTTCTACTCACCTTCTCTCCTAGCTCTTCAGCGGTCCGGTCATCGACGGCCCGGCTAATTTGATTCCAGCGGACATCTGTATCTGCTAGAAAACCTTTGTATATGGGCGTGGCAGCCGTCAATGCCAACAGGATCGGACCAAGTGGACTGAGTTGATCATACATCTTCCTACCCTCTGTGATATTTTTGGCCTGGAATGTAATTTGCAAGCAACAGCTTCCCATACCAAATGCCATGGCATCCATATGAATGAAATTATCTGGAGCTGCCCCGTTTCTCACGTCGTCATCTTCCGGCCAGTTGTGAAGATCATAGTTGACCGAGGGGTCCTTCCAGGGATTTGGTGTTTTCTCATCATGAAATACAGGGACATTCACCTGTACCTTCCTTCCTCGGCGCCAGCGAATGTTGGCAGCTAGTGTAGGAAATCGAATGTGAGGGTTGGCGATCTCATCTGGGACAAACTGGGAGCGAAGTTTGGGCCCAGACGGAGGATAGTATGGGTCGGTAAACACGCCCGGGGCACCAAGACGTGGAAATGTTGTGAGTGTTATAGGAAACTCGTCGTTGTTCATATGTTCTTTGGCTATCTTTCTCCTAGATTGAGTTCAGCTTCTGCCCCTGAAGTTTCCATAGGGAATATGAGTTACCTTATCTTCATATCAGACTCCACTTCTAATAGTTCTTTGAACCCAATCCCCCAAGGCTTTCCGGGAGTAGCCTCGAGCATGAATCTACCAAACTCGGGGTGAAATACCGGCAGAGGATTTAATTTATGGGCCTTTATGTCCTGGAGGTCGGGGACGCCTCCGCCCTTTGCGGACAACTCCTCATCCGCAGCCAGGGCTTTCAGGATATCAGCCTGCCGAAGAGACAGGAGCACATTCGGAGCGTCTTTAGAATACCGAACGACAAGGTATTCGACCTATAGGACCAGGTCAGAAGTGTGGTTCAGACCGAAAGGAGCATGGCGTCAATCACCTCATCGCCCCAGAGCATGGCATCGCGCTCCTTACGCTTCGCTTTGTTCCAGATCTCCAGCAATTGCTACCCCCCAAATCAGCCTTGCACCCGAGCAAATGGCGGGCCGCTTGATGCCGCAATGGTACACTACCTTAATACCCCATTCTCTGACCTGTTGCGCACGCCTTTGCGCATCTGGCCAATCAAGGGCAGTGCCCAATGCTCTATCATACGCGGTTAGCGAAGGTAAGCAGTATGAGGGGGGAGCTCTCCAGTGTTCGAGGCCGGTCAACGTACAAGAGCCCCATCTTCTTGGACTACGAGGTTACAGATAGCTCGTCAGATCTCTCGAAATGAAACGAACAAAGTAATATAGCCGCTATCACGGGTAGAGCCGGCGTTAGCAGCGCGATGTTCAAACGTGGGTTTCCCTAATAGGAAATTCGGATGCCAGAGCGATCGATTGTTGGTCCAGGGAAAGCGACTAAGTGAATTGAATCAGGGTGTCCTCAGCCAACCAGGGCAGCTGCGATAACAAGCTTGATGACGCTATCGAGGTCGCTCTGATCCGAACGTACAATCGATAACCTAGTTTGGCGTATAGTTGAAGTAGATAAAGAAAAAACCAGTATTGCCACCTTAAGTACAACCCTGATGATTTTTTGACGTGGTTAGCGCCCCTTCCCTCGATGTTTACCTCCCAGCCGTTTGCTTGTGAAGATGCTTCAAAGGTTCTCGAGACAAGATCACGACCCCCACGACTATTCAAGGTCCCGTGAGCATCACCACGAATGAGAGTTTTCGACAGGGTTCTGGGGGTGGGTGAGTTATGCGGCTGGTATTAATTCAAGCACGCAATTCCTCTCCGCTGCAACTCGGACTTGGAGGACACTGAGAGCACCCGCGTTTAGGTTTCTCTTTAATAAATCTCGGCCGTAAAAAATAAGTAACGACAAAACTTTTGCCCGCCTACTTAGATTCTATTTCGGTATTCCGCCAGATAGTGGAGAATCGGGCGACTAGTTAGTTACAACCAGCCTAGTGCAATGAACATATATGTAAGATAGCAAATTTGAGTTGGGCTGATTATAGATAGCGGGTGGTTTTCTCAGGCCGGTAGAAGATGGTGGACGGACAGGCTGACAGACTGTCTGCTGTTCTGTTGTTCATAGGCAGATCTTGCGCCCAGAAACTTTCTAAGATTCGGGGCTCCCCATCGACATTCTCGTCCCACGATACGGTGCGCGTGGGGCGCTAGCATAGAATCAAGGGCCGTTGCCGGTTATGTCCACATATCTCGAGTCCTGCTTAGAAATACAGTTGCATCATATCTACTGTGACAGGAATGTCACCAACTGCCTCTACGCTAGTCAAGGTATATAAAAAAGCGGCTCGTTTCGGCATTTCGGTTTGCTGTGGCAGTGTAATTTTTGGACTGCCAGCCACACTTTATGATCTAATCAGAATAATTACCCCAGACTCATCTCTTAGCTACGCGGGAAAAGTCGGATCTCGGTGATTTGCGTCAAAGCACGTGTCATTCGCCGCGGGCTGCTGTGTGTCTATTGCTCTATGAATAATAAGGTTTGCTCGGTCCGACTGCCGAAATATCCTTGCTATCTATCACCGCTTTCCCTTCTATGTACCATTCTACCTTTCAATGAACGGTTTACTAATCAACAACTCAAGAGAGAGCCAGGAGGCTCTCACGACGAAAACCGTGTGCTAGGACTCGCGTCGAAAGAAACTTTTGACCAAAGGTAATGCGATCGTCTAATCGGAGAGACTATCTAATGAGGAGCAGTTGTTATACAGCTAGCTGGGCTTTCTCGTCGGAGCCCGTAGAAACCCCGTCTTTCGTGGGGATAGCTGCGCTTTCATCTGTGTATGGATGGCCCATAATTACATCGAATTTCTGTAATTGGCCGTGTTATAAGCGAATGGGGAATTCTCGATAGCTTGGGGTCACTTACCGGTCCTTCGAACGTCTTGCCATATACGATCCAGTAAGTGCCTATAAGAATTAGGAAGATGCCTATTACGGCAGTAACATAATCTACCCCAGTCAGACGTGGAGTACTTGGCAACTTCTGGGAATATTCGAACTCACTCATGTTATTACTGGATGCCGGGAGCGCCGCAGGGAACGTGAAAAACTAAATTGTCAGTAGTGTATTCCCAGTTGATATTCAATTTCAAGACAGAGACTAGACTCGGAAACCTACCACAGATGTGACAATCACAAAAATCGCCGCGACCCAGTTGAGAATCCAACCACTTTGGCCAAGTGCGAAGTATGTGTTTTCCGACTGCCACTCTTTGAGGACGCCACGGCCACGGATGAGCAACACCACGATGGGGAACACATACGACACGTTGAGGAATATCGTGCAACTGGAGACATAGGCGCCGAATGCAACCGAAGGTCCCAGCCAGAGCAATCCAAAGAGAGCGTTGAATACGAACGTGAGCATTATAGTCCGGACGGGCACGTCGAGGCCGGGGTTGATGTGGGCAAAGCTAGTTGGACATATAGTTCTAGCAAACATCTGCCTATTCAGGGGCTTGAAGGTGAGGTTATACTTACTAGTCATGGTAAACGACCCCCTTATCTCGCGCCATGGCATACAGCAACCTACTAGTGCTTGTTATGCACCCGTTGGTGCCGTTGACAAAGCATACCGCCAGAGCGAGGGTCAGGATCGTCGCGGCAGCGCGATTTCCGGTCGCCTGGAGGATGAGCTCGGCGATCGGCATGTTCGTCGGCGTGCTCAGTACGGTCTCGGGATCCGTGATGGTAAACAGGATCACCAGGATGAAGGCAACACCGCTAGTCGCCAGATTAGCGGGCGCATTAAACCACACGTCAAACTAGCATAAAACCTACGTCACTCCACCGACGCCTACGGCGTAGAGAATTGCTCGGGGGGCATCGATGGCTGGGGTCGGCATCTCCTCCGTCATGTGCAGTGCGGCATCGAATCCGATAAGTGATAACGCGGACTGCAGCAAGCCTAGGATCCAGGCAATTCCGTCTGGCCAACCCGTCTCGTTCTGAAAATCGGTAAATACGAAGCGCGCGTCATTCTTGTCTCCAGTCGCGAGGAGCACAATGCTAATGACGACGACGGCCAGCACAGACCAATATAGCGCCGCGTCGTTCCAACGACCTAGAATCCTATTTCCCCAGATATTCGCCCCCGTCGTGAAGGTAAGGATTGCCAAGAAAATCAGATACGTAGCCCACTGCTTGATTACGTATGTTCCGTTCGACGCGATCACTATCGCTGCTTGTATAAATTGTGCTATTGTTACTGTCAATAAAACGGGCAAGGCATAGTTTCCATTTTAGTTCTCACCGCAAAAGAAACCCTCTGTTGTCACTAATGTAAGCCACCCCGCGATGTTGGTCCAACCGACCCAAAAACTCTGCGAAGTACGTGTTAATCATCCCAGGACTCTTGGTATTTTAGGCTCATTTTGCGGGGTCGCACCATGGATTTCTTCCATTTCTCTGTACATAGGGCATATACGAAATGATACTGTCCGCCGGCCGTTGGCCATATGGCGGCGAGCTCGCCAAGACTAGCTGCCAGAGCCAAGTTGCATAAAACGGTGAAGATGAAGCCGTAGAAGAAGGCGACAGATCCGCCCGAGGGGAGGACAAGGCCGATGGACCCGGCGAGGGCTATCCAAGTACTGAAACGGGTCAGCCCAGCAATCAGGGGTGGTTATTATTGGCTCCTGCAGCTACCCGAGACTCACTTGAGGATCGCGAACGTCAGCGCCACCATCGTCAGCCGCGATAGGCGAGGCTGCAGGCGGCCTTCCCCATCCGTACCTGCTGTCGAGGATCTTCTTAGGGACACCATCTTTCTTGCCAAGTTGTGAAAACTGTCAAGTACGTAAGCGGAATGCTTGATTATGTATGTTATACAAGGAACTTTGCCGAGAGAGCAATACACGCGGCAGGCAATCTATTTTAAACGAGCCGCGGAAAGCGGTCTTATCTATCCAGCTTCCAGGAAGGGATAATGTCTTGTATCTTTCGAACTATTTACTCGATGATGGATGAGAACTGAATCAAATGAAGTCAGCTAATCTGACTAACCATGGTAGGACCCTATGATGACGCCCCTAGCCTGGTGCTTGTCCTATCGTGGGGTCTAATGCACTGGCCATGCGATGGGACGGTAGAGCTGCCTTAGTTGTACTGCACAAGTAGTGCATATTATCTGTTGATCCATGTCCATCCATGTCCAAATCGTTTCACCGCTCCTTTCCATGCGGAGATTTGGTAGCGAGATAAGCCTCTCGGTCATTGTTTATCTGCCTCACACTTTAATTCAATCACCGGTTGCTACCATTTCGTAACTACACATGAAAGCGAGTGACTAGGTTAGGACTTCAACACAAAAAAACCAATAGAGGACAAGTTCGCAAGCCTTGATCTATCAAGTCGAAGTAAGGGAGTAGAGTAAGCACGAATGATGTAAGGGATCACTGTCAGGCCACACAAAATGCCGAGGAGTTCGTTTAGCTCCGCGGAAACTCCAATCATTTTGAAACCAAGAGTATCACAGCCTAGAAGATTCCCAACTGGGAATGCATTATCGCGATCTGTTGGCTATAGCTCCATAATGTCGCAGAGTTAGACTAGCCGCGTGCCTTACTTTAGCTACCTACTGCAGGACGGAGAAACTCGCCGGCGTAGCACAGCAGCTAACGATGTGGGAATGGCAAGATAGAATGACACCGGGGAATGCTGGGTTGAAATGAGCAGATAATTGCCAAACCCCGGACTTATTGCGGTCCCGGCAACCGAGTCCTGAAAGGAAAAGGATGGGACCACGTGCGGAGGAGACGGAGGTATGGGTCTGTTACTGGAGCTAAGATAGAGACCTCTCCGAAGTGGAAAGACTCTGCGATCGCGAAATCCTTCTAACTATCATTGTGAGGGACTTGAACAACTGACTATTCCTATTATTAACCGTTTTAAGGGGCCTGTGAACGTAACTCGTTACGAAAGCAAGATACAATAGTTTTACGTACAGTGGTACGAGTGCCCTCCCTGTGCATTTGCATTTGCGGGGACACAACTCACTCCACGTCAATAGGCCGGGCGTCTATCATCAATGGTCCAAACAATGGTACGCGGGAGAGGTTTGATATGTGATCCCTCTCAAACCCCGCATGGAGCACACCGAACACCGAGTGGTATATAGTTCCAGCCAGAAAACCCCCGGAATGAATTTGAGGGTTGCATCAAAAGCAATCCACCATCATTCCTACATTACATCCTAGACCACCAAATTCCCAAAATGACCACCATGGTGCGCGTGGGAGCAGTGCAAGCTGAGCCTGTCTGGCTCGACCTCGACGGAAGCGTCGATAAGACCATCTCGCTTATCAAAAGTGCCAGCGCAGATGGTGTGCAGGTATTGGGATTTCCCGAGGTCTGGATTCCGGGCTACCCATGGTGAGAGCTGACCGATCCTCACCTTTTTTGTGTCCGAAGCTAACGCCAAACTGCCTCTCGACTAGGTCCATGTGGACGTCGAGCGTAATCGAAAATACCCACATTATACATGAATATATGGCAAATTCTATGCCACGTGATTCGGCTCAGATGCAACGCATCCAAGCCGCTGTTAAGGAAGCAGGAATGTTTGTCGTGCTTGGGTATAGTGAAAGAGATGGGGGAAGCTTGTATATGGCACAGTCGTTCATCTCTCCCGAAGGGGAGATTGTTCACCATCGCCGCAAGATCAAGCCAACCCATATAGAACGTACGATCTGGGGAGAGGGACAAGCGGAATCTCTCAAATGCGTGGTCCCGTCAAAATTCGGCAAAATCGGAGGATTGAATTGCTGGGAACACCTACAGCCCCTGCTCCGATATTATGAGTACTCGCAAGGAGTACAAATTCATGTAGCAAGGTATAACTTCTTCTTCTCACTGTTCTTATCATGATCCCTGACCGTGTCGATAGTTGGCCGGCAGAATTTGAGATGCCGGATCCGAAGAAGATTGCATGGCTCTACCACGAGACCGGAGAGGCGAGCTACCGGGCCTCGCAATTCATGGCGATCGAAGGCCAGTGCTTCGTTTTGGTTGCATCACAAATTCTCACGGAGAAGAATTTAGAGAAAAACAATCTCTCTGGAAATCCTGTTACGAAAACGGTAAGATTTCCCTCCCATTATGACCCAGGCAAAGACTAAGATCGAACCGCCGATGCTAGCCGGGAGGTGGTTTCTCGATGATATTCGGACCAGACGGTAAACCATTGTGTGAGCCACTGGGTGCTGGTGACGAGGGAATCCTGACCGCTGATGTCAACCTGCGTGACATCGATTATCCCAAAGCGTTCATTGATGTTGTTGGGCATTACGCTCGACCTGATCTGCTGAGTTTACTTGTTAATCCGAAAGTGGACAAACATGTGACGGAGATGGCAAAATGATCCAGCAGTGTCTTGATAAAGGAAAGAGTTGGTCGTTATCATGGGCTGGGCCCGAATGTTGCGGCGAGCTTTCTCCTAGATAAACCAGGGTGCGTTCAAATTGAGATCGATGGTATCCCACCACTTTAGACTACCAGTCCGGCCTGAATCTGCCTGCAGATCTTGCTGTTTCCAAAATGACTCGATGATATGTCTCAGGACAAACACGTTTCCAATATGTCTCTCCTCATCCATACGATCAAGTATTCGCAGTATACTGATTCTCTGTTCATCGTTTTCGGTTTCGCAGGCGACGACAAAAAGTGGCCAGGGGCTCGTACAGACTTGTAGGCCACTAAGGACCTGTAATGCTTGTTGCAAGTACGCTGACTTAATATCCATATTGGGTTCAGGGCTACCAACTCTATTCAAATAGAGAAAGGTGGCGATCCGGTACAGCTCAGCAGTAGCTAATGTCCTTGCGCGGTCATACCGGGACAGGCGTTCTTCGTGCCTCGGATCCAACCGCTGGGTCAACAAAGCAAGCTTGCTCTCGAGGGCTTTGTACTCAAGGGCCCTGTTGGACCTTTCTTGATCAGGAAAAGGTGGGAGATCCCCGCTGAGGTCCTGGGCACGCCATTTGTTCACGTGGCTGATGACCTCCATGACTTCGACAGAGCATCCTAGGGAGCCGATGATCTGCCTTGAAGTTAGTTTACAGCTCGCATGCAGGGCTCTGTGTCGACATACCATTGAAGTGTCAAAATGAGTGTCGCGTAGAAGCCGGAGGGAAGCAGGGCCGTTAGGCCACTGTTTAAGTGGTTGGCTGAAACCACCAAGGACTTCGTGATATAAAAACCACGTGTAGAGAAACTTGTAGTCCAGATATCCGCTATGTATACTGGCCAATTGATGCAGTATCTTTTGAGCTCCGTAAAGATGCATGCTCCAATTGCCTTCAGTTTCATCAAAGACCTTCCAATTGTTAATCCACGTTGGATAGATTACGAGGCGCTGACTTACATTGTACACGCAGAGCATCATAGAAGTCGCCAGTTGCGTTTCTGTGGTACCGAATGACTCGGTTGATAATGAAGAAGACAGCGATCTAATTGCCTCGGTTTTGTAGGTCAAAGCATGCTCAGGCCCCCATAAATGGAAAGCGGAAACGGCCAAGATGGCGTTTCGAAGACCATGGGAAGCCTTGCCACCAGTGGTCAGAGCCATGGGGATCAGATCATCTCGGAACCCGTTATTGATATTAATAGTCGAGATCATTTGTGAGAGTTTGTCATGATCTGCGAAACAGATTAGAGAGGTGCGACGGAAGAGAGGGTGAGGGAGGGCAAAGGAGGGATGCTGTGAATGGTCATACAATATCTCAGAAGATGGGATTCGCGCTCATGGAATTTTGGGAGGAGCGGCATGCTCCTGGCGGGTCGCTGCTCATTGCGAAGCAGCAGCAGCTCGTTGAGCACCAGCAATCCCTTGCCGCTGTGCATGAGATCCTCATAGGTCATGTTGAGGAACTGTTCCCCATAGTGCGCAGCATTGTGTGGGCTGGAATGCACTGCTCGGTCCGGAACTCGACTTCCTCTGCGTCGGCCATCCGGCTGGTCCGGCCAGGCAAGGCGGATGCCGTAGCCCAGACATTCTCTGCCGGTTCGCAGGCAGTTGTTACAAGCTGGATACCCACGATCGCAGCCTATCTTCCGTTCTTGAACGAACACGCGGCGGTGAGTGGGTCTCCTGACGGTCAGGGGAGAGAGAGCGTGGGTACTTACTCTTACAAGTCCAACAGCCTTGCGTCCGTCTTACGGTTTCCATGGTCATGGTCTTATATTATGATCAGAATGTGGCGAAAGCTTAGAATAGAATCAATTCCACGGCTTGGTACTAGAGCCTGAGGCTTTGCATATTTAGAAAGACTCGGGTGCTCCAGTATGACGAGGCTGAACGGAAGCCCCCACCGGTTATAGGATTGTTGCACGGAGTATATACTGCTGTGCTGGTGTTATTCAGTATCCAGGGGGCGCCGTGCTAACAATATAGTAGGTATCTAACGATGTTGTAGACGTGCGTCTCGTCTCGACTCTTGCGCGTTAACCAGTTCTAGAATCTGCCATTATAATCAGAGTCATGGCGACGGCTTTTGGATTTATCGACCAAATAGGCAATGGCAACACTGCGCTTGTGTGTGCTTACCGTGGTCGGCCTCTGATCTTGTTCAACCGATGGAGAGAAGAACGATGGGGCAAACAGCGTCTCTGAAGAAAAGAGGAGGTGTGCATTTTCCCCCGCCAATAAGACAAGGGGTAGCGTGGGTGGCTTTTTGATTTGTTGGCAGGGTCGCCAGCGACCAAATCCCGAAGAGACCGCGCCCCAAACCCCAAGCATAGTGATGTTAGGACGTGGGATGTTCCCAGGTGCAGCTCATACGATTCTTCTATAGATTGCACTCTCAGGTAGGGACACCTGTGAGCAACAAATATAGTGTGCTTATCTACATAGGACTACAGGTCATATATGCCTTACAGCACACTTACACAGCGTTCCCCAACCTGAAGGAAGTGCCAAGCGGCGTCACAGTCGGGTTGAATAATCTTACACGCGGTGGTTCGGCGACTATACAGCAGGCAGGGTTGAAATCGAAAGGGGTACTGCCTGTGTACGGTGGCTTGGGACAAAGGGTGGCTGGCTTGTCGACCTACCTAACACAGCTGCGACGTACTTTGGACGTAGTCTGCTGACGGGCCAGCGATCCCTCATGGTGTTCTGCGTCACCCAGGCGAGTGCAACCATGCAACCATGTAGAAGATGACAGAGCCAAACAAACCCCTGCGTTTCCAGCAAACAGGGCGTCAGCACCCTGGATCATCACGAACGCATCGTCACCACGTTGAGTGTGATAGTAGGGTAGTACCGTACTGTAACTCCGAGAAACACCGGGTATGAGACAGCTTCTAGGCCTGTCGCCTGTGAAATACTGCAATATGCATGAGGGAAATTCCATTGTTCTAGAAAGGCAGCAATTTGTAGGAGCTGGCGGTTGGGCTGATGTATGTACCAAAGAGACATTCCACGACAGGCTCACTGTGCCCAATAGAATTGTCCGGTTTAGCGAACGTAGAAGAAGAGTCGCTGACAATGACAGGCTTAGGCAGGAACCAACAGGGTACGGTATCCGCGATTCAGTTAACGAAATGAAATGTCTCACCGGAGAAGTTGAAGATGAAAGCTGTTCCTGAGAAAGGGCAGGTCATTAACCGGACTTATTAGGGCTGGTGGGCGCTGATGGAACTTCTATATTCTAGCCGGAAATAGCGGTGATAACACCTATTGTATTTTGTTGATGCCATTGGCCAGGCAGCCAGGAACGAGTCAGAAGCCAGATATTAGAAGAGACAGCACCTGCATTCACTAACAATTTACGCTATCCGACGGCTATGACCTACATGATGGGGGCCGCTAATAACGCTAACTATGCTAACGATTCCCCGCTCTCCGGGTCCCCAGACCTCCTCGTGGGAGCCCAGGTCCACAATGCAAACGCATTCGGTAATGGCCGAGGTTCGATTCACATGTGCACGAGGAAAATGTAGCGTCATCCCCTTTGCTGCGTAGATCTTTAAGTCCCTCGATCCGAACGCCAACGTCCTCGTGGGAAATAGTAGTATACAAGAACCCGCACGTCCTTTCCTTGTCGCAAATACTTCATCACCAACCACTGTACCCTTAGCCATATAGCACTTGCGCTCCCTACTGAAACACTCTACAAAATGGGCCTCGCCAATGGTGAGTTTTTTGACCAGAAAGGCTGCATTCAGCGGCGTAACACACGAGCCGAGAACTAATGCGAGGGCGACAGATAAATTCCCTGCTTCGGCAGCGTTCGACGTCATCAACAGCGCCTTGACCGCCAGCGAAGCCGACCGGAAGGACGCTATAAAGCAGGGCAACGGTGTCTATGCCTTCACATTAAAGAACAAGGCTGGCGAGACAGCGAGCTGGCACATCGACCTGAAAGAGAAGGGCGCCGTGGGCACTGGCCTGGGGAACAAGCCCAATGGTAAGATCCTCTTGCGCCGCTTCTTAGGTGATGCGCGCCCTAGCTAACACATGATACAGTCACTCTATCGCTCTCTGACGAGGAATTCGCCAAGCTCGTTGCCGGACAGGCCAATGCTCAGCGGTTGTTCATGTCTGGGAAACTGAAGGTTAAGGGCGACGTAATGAAGGCCACCAAGCTTGACCCCATCTTGAAGAAGGCCCAGACCAAGGCTAAACTATAAACTTGGTTGATTCCGTCCTCAGCATTACCATTACCGGGTCGAATTGGACAAAAGTAGGCTTGATTGGCAGAGCCCGATCAATCCGTGTATATTTTGTTTAGTTATATGTCTATATACCCGATACCACATCTTTCCCTGGTATATCTACCATGGTCCTTCGGCCATCTCGATCCCCCTTTGTGCGTTTGTGCGATGGTCGGGCTTTGCAATGGAGATGCAACCTCTTACAGCCCACCGATTGGACTTCGTTACGTACCCGATCGCTGCTTGCCTCCCGACGTTCTCGAGTACTAGAACGGAACTCGTCTTTGTAGACCTTCGAATGTGCTCAGAACATCGTCGCTGTCTTCATCAGTATTACCGCCGTCGACGTCATGTTACTAAGTAAGCAAACATGACCGCCGGCCTTGGCGATCGTGATTGGGTAACACCAATGGCGCTCGGCTGCATATAGACGGATACGTGGCCTTGATATGTTATACAGATAAATGATCCTAGGTAGAATGTGAATGCACGATAAACTGTACCTGCTGCATACTGAGTAAGTACATAGGTACCTGGTATTACCTATTGTCTGCCAATCTTACGTAAGGCAAAATCGGTCGAAGTTGGGTTACCTGATCAAGACGTGTGTTTTTGTTTTGCCCCACGCGTGTCGAGCTTAAGCGCCCGCTGTAGTTAATGAGGCGGCTGCAGTCAGCTGCATATCAGCTGCTTCCTGCTGCCCAAATCATTCCCGTCACGCTTTTCTCCCTTCGCAGCTTTGTATGACGGCCCAAAAAAAACTGCCTGGCAATCCGTCGTCGAGGCCAGCAAACTAGCTCAGCCGTCAACCATCGACGCCTCTCTTCATCATCCACGAACGTGGACATTATTATATCTCTGTCATTCTGTCCCCAGTTGACGATCTGTCTCGTCGAAGCGTGCCGTTTAGGCGTTCTTCCTGAAACGTCGGGCCATTCCAATTCGTGCCCGCTTCCATCCCTTTCGTCCCTCTCTGTACTGTACCATATACACGCTTGCCGCCCACGCCACCTTCATCTCTTCGAATAATAGACGCGCCCTCATCCGTGCGCGCCCATCGCATACATCTCATCCTCCCCCTCCCCTCATCGCTGAATCAAATTACATTCCTCATCTGCACCGTCTACCCTCCACCATGAGTTTCAATAGCACACCCTACAAGTCGCGCCCGCCTCCGGGCCAGCTGGGCTCGACTCCTTTCCGTTCCAGCTCCACCAACAAATTCCGATCCTCCCTCGTCCCTACGAGCCGGCCATCGCCCGCCCGTCCTTCCCACACCCCAGTCAAGCTCCCCAAAACTACGACTGGCGCTCGCGATCTGTTTCGCACGGCCAGCCCACGCCCTCAGCGCACCACAGAGTTTACCCCAGATCTTCCTTCCGAAGTCACTCGTCCTCGTGCGAGCATGCACAAGTTTGCTCCTCGAAAAAGTGTGTCGACTGGCATGTCGAACACCGCCTCTACCGAACCCTTCACAATGAGGATACCCTCGCCTGACCCCGATCTTACGGGTCAAGCTCTGGCTAGGGAGGTCCCAGACGACCCAAATCGCGCGGGCTCGATCTACGCCGATCAATTTCTGGCCCATAAGTGCCCACCGCACTTTGATGAGATTCAGCGCCGCCAGTTTTTCTGTATTCTCGATTTGCGCAGGCTCAAGTATGCTGCCGACGAAATCTTTGCTAAGAAGGACTGGAAATTGAACATCTTAAACTTTGCGAAAGAGTACGAAAAGAGTCGAGGCTTGATCATGCTGCGTTATGGTCTATATGAGTTTAAGAGCGTCAAACCGTCGAGCGAAGTGCTGAAGAAGTGGAGGGCGGCCCATGGTCTACCTCCAGAGCCCGAAGAAGCCAACGGCGCAAACCATCAGAAACCTCGAACGCCTGGCCCTGCTGGAGCGACAAAGCGCAAAGCGGCAGAAGAACTAACGCCGAATACCAACCCTCTAATGGCATCCACTGCCAACCAGAATAAGCGCCGCACTTTCGCCCATGAGGATAATGACCCCGTCCTCAATGGTCCTGCGCTCTTCAAGAAGAGTAAGCGCAAGGCGGACGAGACTGAAGAGGTGGACGAGAACAAGCCCAATAAGCAGCAAAAGTCCACTCCCTCCGCAGCAACATCATTGTTTGAGAGCATTATCAACAAGCCGCGGGATGGCGGTATTTCTCCTTCCAAGCCGACTTCCCAGAGCCCGTCACTCTTCGCGAAGCCTAAGGATTCGCAGGACTCGAAATTTGCCACCAAGGCCAATCCATTTCAGCCAGCTGACAATGGCTTGCTCTTTGGTACTCCCAAGCTCAACAATAGTTCAGTGCTTTCGGCCCACAAGGTTGGGTCAACACCCACTACGAACACGGGTAACATATTCAGCTATTTATCGGAAAGCTCTACGAGTAGTAGTGGAAATGAAAATGAGAATGATGATGACGATGACCGTGAGACCGACGACGAACAGGAACAGGATTCGGAAGATCAAGGCCCAAGCGCTGCTATTAGCACAGACACAAGTACTCCGCCTATACAAAATGGATCTTCACTGTTCAGTACTGGCAAGACAAGCAACACTTCCAATATTTTTGGCGGGCTGCCAAAGCCTGCTGACCAAAGTACAAAAGGTGGCCTATTCGGCCGCGTCCAAATGGGGGCTAACGGTCAACCGGTTCGGGCGAGCCCTGGTCCGGATGAAAAGCTGGGCAATTCTGTGAGCCAGCCTTTGACCACTGATGAGACGCCGGCCAAAAAGCCAGGTGATTACACATTCAATCCGGCGACCACGCCAATATCTTTTGGAAAACCAGTAGTCGACGTATCAAAACCTTCGAGCACAACAGATGCAGGAGCTACCACAAAGTCTGACGCTCCCGAGTCCAAGAAACCTTCTATCTTCGGAACGAGTGGTCAAGTTAGCTCCGAGAAACCTGTTTCAATCTTCGGAGCCAGCCAGGCTAGCTCTGGGTCTACGCCGAACGCACCCAGTCTGTTTGGGTCCTCGGGAACAACGAATCTCAAAACCTCTGAAGCAACCAGTTCCATCTTCGCCTCACAGAAGCCTGCTGCTACTTCTAGTATATTTGGCACTGCCGTCACGAGTTCGCCATTTGGGCGTGACGAGCAGACAAGTGAAGCGGCTCCCGCCGCTAAGAAGCAAGCTACCAGCATCTTTGGTAAACCGGCAAATAGTGTCTCTACCACATCAGAGACCAAAGCACCCACTACTAATAAGGATGCTGACAAAACTGTCTCAAGTGCTCCCTCCACCGAAAGCAAGGTGCCAAGCATTTTTGACAAGTCATTCATTGCAACTAACGCAGCTCAAGCCAAGCCATTGCCTGATAGCTCCAAATCATCTCCAGATCTATTCAGTCGTGGATCAAACCCCTTATTTGGTGGTGTGAAGGACTCCAAGGTTGACTCGAGTATCCCTCCCAACAAAGACCAGGCTAAAGACCAGCCGCCAAGCATCTTTGACAAGTCATTCATCGCAAGCAACGCAGCCCAGGCCAAGAAATTGCCTGATAGCTCTCAACCTTCGCCAGATCTTTTCAGTCGTGGATCAAACCCCTTATTTGGTACTCCGGGCGCTGCAAAGACTAATGGAACTGCCTCCGCGGGTACTAAGTCTATTTTCGGCCAGACGGAGAAACCAGTTTCTTCAACGACCAAGGCAGCGACCCCTTCAACGCCATCGATTTTTGGTCAAACGGATAAACCAGTCTCTTCAACCGTTGCGTCTACTCCAACAGTGTCGATTTTCGGTCAGCAGGGAGGCTCTAAACCAGCCGCACCTGCCTCAACATTATTTGGGCAAAAGAAAACAGAAGAACCTGCCAAATCTACCCCAAGTATCTTTGGACAGAAGAAGGAGGAACCTGCCAAACCCGCCTCGAGTATCTTTGGGCAGAAAAAGGTAGAGGAGCCTGCTAAACCTACATCAAGTATCTTCGGGCAGAAAAAAGTAGAGGAACCTACCAAACCCACCTCGAGTATCTTCGGCAACACCCCATCGGCATCGGCACCGGCCCCGATCTTCAGTTTTGGGTCCCAGCCAACTTCGAACGCAGCTTCCCAATCACCATCGGTGACTTTTGGCGCCGGCACTATTCCTGGCCCATCCGTTTCCTTTGGTGGCCCGAACTCTCAATCAACTGGAGGTGACTCCAAGAAGGTCGGGTTTCAGTTTGGAAATTCGGGCCCCACTGTAGGCTCTGCCTCATTCACGTTTGGTCAGGACTCGTCAGCCGGATCCAGCTTCACTTTCACTGCTGGAGCAGACAAACAAGCAGTCAACAACCCGTTTGCGTCACAACCAAGCTCGCAACAGCCGGCACCTGTATTCGGTGGAAATTCATCTACAACACCATCTTCTAGTTTTAATTTCAGTTTCGGCCAACCATCGTCTGCTCCGAAGACAATGCCACCTCAGGGTGGCAGCCTATTTAATGGGTCTACTCCCAAGGCAACTCAGAGTGGCAGCGTATTTGGCGGGTCTACTACCATGAATGGGGCGCCGAGCTTCAGCTTCACGCAGGCTTCCCCGGGTCAAATCTCCTCGGATGTCAAGTTCCCGAAATCGTCAGCAGTGAACCCATTCGGCCATCTACAGGCTGGTGAGGGATCCGGAGTTGCTAGTAAGTTATTTCCACCTTACAAATGAAAGAAATCAATCAACTAAATATAATGCAGATTCCCCATTTCCTGCGCCTTCTAGTATAGGAACGACGCCGGTGAACGGTACGCCTGAGCCGCAATCTCCGCGTGAAGATGGAGAAGAGGCGCCACAAGAACAGATCAAGCTCACCGATGGTGGACCGGGCGAGGAGGATGAGATTATCCTTCACGAAGTTCGGGCCAAGGCGATTAAGTATATCCCAGTGCAGAAGGGAGATGACGAAGAGGCCAATAAGTCACCATGGTCCACCAAAGGAGTTGGACCCCTTCGTGTCCTCAAGAACAAGTCGACGGGGCTCGTGCGAATCCTGCTACGAGCAGAGCCCAGAGGACATATCGCCATGAACAAGACGATTCTCTCCGACGTAGAGTACAAGGCCAAGGAGAAGACACTCAACTTGGTGGCTGCCAGCGACGACGGCTCGGGCCTGGAGACGTGGCTCCTGCAGGTGAAGAAGCCTGAGTTCGCCGCCGAATTGGCGCGTGTGTTGGAAGCTAACAAAGCTGCCAATAAAAAGTAAGGAAAGAAAAGAGAGAAGGGGGGAGGTCGATCGATCGAAATTATAGACGATAACTCATGATGATTACTACGTGCTTCATGAAATGACACACGTAAAAGTGAGTAAGTGAGTTGAGGGTATATGCCACATGGGTGGAGTAGTAGTTTTATAATGAAAAAACGTCGTTTTCGCGTTTTCTGTATTTATACCCTCAGCAGCATTTTGTCGAGCGGGAACATTCGTGGCATTAAGAAGGATGACAACAAACATTGTGGGTTTTTTCGCATTCAAAAATAGGGTGTTGGTCGGTTTTCGTCGTTTTTATTTTCTCGGTTGTCGAATCGTAGGCACGTCGTATGGAGCATATTTTTACAACTCACTTGAAAGTGGTTAGTATATTTAGTGCTGCAATACTATTACCTGTGTTCCTGTTCCGAGATTTGATTGTTTTGATTGATGTGTTATGAGACTGAGAAGTGATGTTCTGGCCAGACCTGAAAGCCTACTACATGATGAATTGCGTCTGAGAGTTTGCTATCGTAGCTAATCTCTATTCGTTCATCAACAGGTAGATTTCATGCTTATTAATTTTTTCACCCGGAGCACATGAGGGAAGCAAGAAAGTAGGAGCGTTGTAGTGAATCTGTTCATTCAGTTCGTAAAACCCGTTTTCTCCCTTCCGTCCCTACAGAAAAAGGAAAGAAAGTCTATTGATATTCATCCCAGTTGATTTTTTCTTCCGATCATCCATCCATCCATCCACTCATAGGTAAACTCGATAGTTGACTTATTACTTTGATCGACTTCCAAAGAAAGAGATAGATGTTTCAGGACATGAATCTGCCCTCCCAAAATCTCATTTTCTTTTCTTCCCGCTTTTAATCATACTCGCGGAATACTCCATATCATATCCCCAGCCATCCCAATTTTTCGCCATGATCTGCTCAATCAATCATTCTCCTCTCTACCTTTCACTGGAGAGCCTTCTTCGCGAAAGTAGGCAGGATGAAGCTGGCCTTGTGGATGTCGGCGTTGTAGTAGCGGCACAGACGGTCCTCCTCCTCAGGGGACCAGGAGCGGAGGGGCTCGCGGACGTTGCGTCCGGCCTCCTTGCAGCACACCATGAAACCGATCTGGCCCGAGGGGTACGTCGGGATCGTGGTGTAGGCGTACTCGGCCACGGCGAACACCTCGCCGCAGTCCTTCTTCAGCTTGGTGATCAGGGGCAGGTGGAGCCATTGGTTCTCGGCTAGAACGGGGAAGTTAGCTGTTTTTCCTTAGAAAGTGATGTGGGCGCGGCTGGGTTGAGTGGAGGGAAGAGACGGTAGTATCTCATAAATAGAAAGGAAGAAATTCAGAAATGAAAGAGGAAACCAAGCTATTAGAAGACCCAATAGGTAGCCATCAGACAAAATGAGAAAAGATAGAAAGAAGCCCGGTAATATCCTTCGCTAAACAAGGGAGGGAGGGAGGACGGGAAGGTAGTAAGTAAGTAGTAGTAGTAGACAAGGCGGAAAGGGTATGACCTATTTCCAAGTTTCAGCCACAGACAAACTTTTAACCCTTCCCACGCACCGTCCGCGGCGGTGATGTTAAAGGAGACATACAACCTTGAGTAGTGATGACGCCGCCGGGGCGCAGGGCGTCGTGCAGGAGCTGGAAGTACGACTTCTGGAACAGGGACTCGGCGGGGCCGTCCGGGTCCGACGAGTCCGTGATGATCACGTCGAAGGCGTTCTTGTACTCGTCGAGGAACTTGAAGCCGTCGCCCACGTGGACCTTAACCTTGGGGTGCTTGAAGCCCTCGGCCATGCCGGGGAGGTATTCCTTGGAGAGACGGATGACGGCCTGTTTATTTTGAAGGTGAGTGATAAACTTTTCCCCTTCTTTTTGGTCTTATCGCTTTTTCATCTCATATAAAAGCTATGGTTCCGGCAAGACGGGAGAATCTTACCTCATCGATGTCGCAAAGGGTAGCCTCTTCGACACACTCGTGCTTGACGACCTCACGGAGGACACCGCCGTCGCCACCGCCAATGACGAGCACCTTCTTGGGGTCGGGGTGCGAGTTCATGGCGAGGTGGGTGATCATCTCCTGGTAGGAGAACTCGTCGCGCTCAGTGCACTGGATGACGTTGTCGAGGACCAGGACGGTGCCGTGGTCGGTCGACTTGAAGATCAAGACGTCTTGGTACTTGCTCTTCTCGTGGTGCAAAACCTTCTCCACCTTAAGGGTCATGGCTTGGCCTGAATATGACAATAACTCGTTAGAATGGACGAGGCGAATTCTTCTCACGAAGAGGATACTGATCCGGCAGATAGGCAAAACGCATCGGAAAGATAGGTATGCGTTGCCTTGTCTCGTCAGTCACTCACCGGGCCACATGTGAGAGATCTCTCTGAACCAGCCATCTGTATGAATATGTTAGTCGGCATTGTCACATTGCTTACGGCATATATCTGCTTTTTGGTTGCTGGTAGGATAGATCGATATAAAAGCTGCTGGGTGTGAAAAACCGAGAAAATAGATGCCAGTCTAAACAAGCGGTATAAAGCATGACCTGACAACCATTCTACAAATGAATAAAAAATTGAATGAGACATAAAAAAAGCCGAAATCTATTTCCCCATGATATCATTTAACATATAAACAGACATCAACATGCTCTCCTACACAACGATGCCTCCCAAGCTGGTGGTGGTGCACGTGTGCACCACACCAGCAGCGAGTGACGTGGGGTAAACAAAAAAACCGAAGGAGGGGGAGGGGCAAATGCGCAAACCACCACCAAACCACCACCACCACAACGAAAAGAGCTAAGTACGTACCCTTGATGGTCTCGTGTGTGATTTCAGAAGACATCCTGTTGTTGGTAGCAAATCCGCGTGCAGAGGGTCGTATTTGGATAGCAGTATGTCGTGAGAAGTAGCGGTAGTGTGGGTGAAGTAGTCGGCGGAAAGTTTGTATGGTCATGAAGAAGGGGAGCTTTAGATAATAGGTTCGTATCTAAGTTAATTAATATGACGCCCGCAGTGGACACTGGACGCAAGGGAGCCTCTGGTTACCTGCCCGGCCCAATGAAAGTCACAGCCGATTTTTTCGTTCGACTCTAAATCGCTCTACCTCAGGTACCTTATCTTACAAGAATTCTTTCAATTACTTCTATGTAAGGATTGATTTACGCTCATCACTTTCGTACCTACTAAAGGCGAATACTCACCATTTCTTGGTAGATATGCTCTGCTCAGTTGGTAGGTACCTTATTTATCTGAACCAGCCAGCCCACTATCACAAGCTTCAGTCCCACGAAAATTTTGCGGTGGGGGTATAACGAGCAGCTGGAACCTTTTTTTTCTACCTATACAGCCAATATATACCCATGTTTAAACCGGATTCGGCAACAGTGAAGCAAAACACGCAAGTTTATTGGCTGGATTGATGCCCAACCTCTGCCCAATCTTCGCTCATGGTAGGGAAATCCACTCTCGGGACTTATAACTTCGCCTACTATATATGATATGTCATTAGAACAATCCACCTAGAAGCTGCCGATATGATGGAAAGTGTTGGGCTTGGACATAAAAGATACGCATCATGTTACACAAACTGGTCTGCAGGTAGGGGAATGCAAGTACCCTTCTACCAGGGCCGGGTAGGCGACATCATGTAATCAACCTGCAGGTCGGTGTTTGAAATCCGCAGCTAACATGTTTGCTTAATGCCAACGCGACGAGACCTGAATAATCTAGGCAGGCAAGAGCGAAGCTGTTCGTGTATGTAGACTTAGGCTCGGAAGAGGGACGTAGACCTGTATGGCCCAAGAAGATTACCGTAATATCCTTCCAAGCCCGAGACATCTAGCCGTTTTCACACATACGAAGTTCGAGGAGCAAATGGGAATATAGTAAGTAGTAGGTATAGTTAAGTAGCAAATTATTATAGACAAAGCAAACATTCTCCCCCCTTCCGAACCTGAAGCAAGAAAACACCCAGACCTCCATCCATCTGACAAACTACCTAACCCCCGCAGAAATAGAGAAGAATAAAATAGCCGACAAGAGATTGATTATAGTAGCGTAATCGTTTCATTCGTGTCATCAGGTCATAAATGCCATGCCAGCAGTCTATGCAAAAGAAGAGACGCAAGGAAAAAGGAAATAGCGACGTGATCATGATATAAAGAAATTGCCAAGAAAAAGAGAATTCAAACACCGTACGACTCGCCGCCCAGAGAAGAAATCAGAAGGTAAGTATATAAAAGAAACGGGAAGCATGATTTATCGCCCAAGCCCATCCTGCAACAAATGGCCCAAGGTCCCCAGGAAGCCCCGTTGGTTCTGGAGCAAGCCGCCGATCGTCTGCACCAGCTGCGCCACGTCCGGATCCCCACCAGGTGATGGGAGCGCCGCCCACGCGCCACGCACGCTGACATCCCCCGGGTGTTGCGGTCGGTACTCGAATTCGCCGTAGCTTGAGCGAGAGCGGCGCAAGGAGGGTCGGTCTAAGGGTCTGCCCGAGGAGTCAAAGCGGTCGGGTAAGTTGACTACGTCTTCGCCGTCGTCCGATGAGGCTGGCGAAACACCGCGCAGGCGACGATCTCGCCGAGCAAGGGACAGGCGCTGGTTGGGTGCGGATTCTGAGGATGAACGTGTTCTGGGGGACGGGTTCTTTGATCTCCCACTATCTTGATGATGATGTCTTGAGGCGTTCTCGTCGTCGGTAACATGTGTGGTGGATTCGTTCGTCTCTTCACGGTGCCTCTGTAGAGTTCGCGACGATTTAGGCGAGAGGGGACGAAATTGCACCTTGGGAGTAGCTCGATTCAGTTCGGTGCCGGAACTAGTGGATGACGAGGGCGTTGGTACCCGGCCATCTCCCGATCTTACACCATCTTCACTACTTGTTAGTATCTAGACAAGTTTCAAAAGGGCTACGTAGCGAATATAATTACGCGGAATAGCGGTACATTCATGGAGACGCACCCTGCTTAGTAGTCGCGCTCCGAGAGGCATCAGGATGGGCACGGCTGACACCGATATTTGGAACTTGACTCACGTTTTCTGGGCCAGGGTGATGGCCCGGACCTCCTGGTGGTGGGAAATATGAACCCGACGCCGGGGCCGAAGCCGGAGGTGGTCCTGGGGGAGGAGGTGGTAGGTTGGCATAGTCTTGAGGGTTGTAGGGCTGGAAAGGGGCACTGAGGTTTGCTGTAGATTGATTGGAATGATGAGTGAAGCCACCAGGGCCGACTGGCGGTGGAGGCGGTGGAGGCGGGCCTTGATTTGCGCCTCCGGAGGCATAAGGAGGAGATGGAGGAGGCGCCTCAACATCATAGGGAGGATAATAAGGGTCCCCAGCAGCTGCTTCCTCGTAACCTGGTTGATGTTAGCTGGTTTCAATATCGATGTTGGGAGATATCTATCCCCTTACGTCTGCGCTCGCGATCTCGTGATCGCCGGTCACGAGCCCTGTCGCTCCTATCTCGCGACCTAGATGGGTCTACACTCCGTTCCCTTGACCTCTCGTCACGCTCTTTATTTTTCTGGTGATCCGAGTACTTCTTTATTCCTATCGCAGCAGCAGCAGTCCCCAGGCCCGCAGCTGCGACATCACGCAGCTTGCTTTTACTCCGTTTCTTTCGGGCTTCTGGGTCGGACCCAGATGTTGATCGGTGTCGGTGCTTATGCCGACGTCTCCTAGGTTCCTCTGAGGGAGAATCGTAGGGTTCGAGGGGTTCGCTGCCATACTCAACGTCAGGAACGCGAACCAGGCCTAATTCTCTATCAGCCGGGGTGTCTCCAGTGTGGTGGTGGCGACCAAGAGACCTGGATCTAGATCGGCTCCTTGAAATGCTGCGATCTCTGCTATAGGGTTCGTCGTCAGATGCCTCATGATGTTCACGGTTTTTCTTATCCTGGTGACGCTCCCAGAGCTTAGTTGCGGCAGCGCCAGTCAAACCCGCAGCAGCTATTTCGGCACCTGTTCCGGGAGTTAGAAAAATGCGTATATGGAGGTGCTGTTTCACAACTTGCCTGTCCTTAAGCGGGATTTTGATCGCGATTTGCTACGAGACTTAGACCTGTAATGGTGGACCAGTCCGGCCAGAGCACTGTACAAATTAGCATCAGAGCATTAAATGTAGAATGACATGATACATTGGTGGTAAAGAAGAGGTGACGATTTCAAGATAATGGATAAACTCACGCAGTTGCTGCGCCTGCCTTGGCTACGTTGGACTTGCTGCGACTGCGGCCACGGCGGGAATTACTTCGAGATAGAGAATAGCTATCATTGGAATGGCGCCGTCGGCGGCGACCACGGTGTGATTCTTCTTTCTCAATCTTGTTGTTCTGCATGTATTTTAGGCCTCCAGCAACGGCAAGGGCGGCAGCTCCCTTCTCAACAGTCAGTCACAGCTATTTATTATGATTAAGGGAACCTTACGATAGCTAAGCCAGTAGCCAGGCGACTACGCGATTTGCTCCGATGGCGATGTCGGTCATAATCATCAGACTCGTATTCATCGTGTCTGTCATCATAGGCACTTCTGGCTCGACGAATAACTTCAGTGCCAAGCGCACCTAATGCAGCGCCTGCGAGGACCTTTCTTCCTTTATGTGAATTATGCTCGCCGTCTCTGCCCCGACCACCAACCAGAGCAGCGACGCCAGCCCCAGCAAGCGCGCCTTCGGCCATATGGCGTTTCTTATGGTGGTCGGAGCTGGAGCTTCGATCACGCCGGATAACAGTCCTCTTGATATAATAGTCTTCATCGTATGAGTCTCGCTCTCGCTCATAGCGCCTGTCGTCTTCCCGTCGGTAGTAGTCATCATCCCGTCTTGGCTCACGATTCTCGCGCAAAACGATGAAGGCTGGATCGGCGCGTGGAACGATGACTGGTGCGGGAGGAGGCGCCTCGTGCACAATGACCTTTTGCTCAGGCATCTTATTCCGTATGACGATAGGCTGCTGCGGAGGGTCTGGTGGCGAATAGTATTCAACCTCTCTACGATAACGTTCAATCTCAGGCTCATGAGTCTCTCGTTCGTCGATGTACCGACGTTCAATCTTGACGTCTCGCTCTTTGTACTCGCGAGGCTCATCGTAGTGATGATGATGGTGCTTGTCCTTATGGATGTCAATGTCCAGAGTCTTCTTCTTGACTTCTACGTCACCATCTGAGTCCTGGCGAACGACACGTTTCTCGAGGCGCACGTCGGTCTCATGGTCATTCCACCCCGGTCTGCGGTCCCAGTAATGGTCTCGAGTGTCCTCGACAACGTCCCTCCTCTCCTCAACGACGCGACCCCGAGATTGCCGCTCGGGGATGTAATAGTCACGGTCCCTCTCCACTTCGCGCTCGTATTCGACCGTTCTAAAGCGATCGCCATCACCACGGAAGGAATCGTCATAGGCAGAGCGCGGCCGATCAGGATAAACGGTCTTTTCGACGCGACGGTCGACCTCTACGACCTCGGGAGCGGCGCGCCCCGCATGAGAGTGAGAGTGCGAGTGCGAATGCGAGTATCTCGAACGGCGGTCGTCGTCTTCATCGTACCGCTCAACCCGCTCTAAACGGGTGGTGGTCCCCCGGGCGCCGCCAACCTTGTAGGTGGAAACAGTCTTGTAACGGCGCTCGTCACCAGAAGAGGACGGACTGCGCTCGCGGGTGTAGCGCACGTCGCGCTCTCGATAAATTTGAGCCATGTTCGGCGCAACAGGCGCACTAAGCGTAGCAGTGCCTGGGAATGCGCTGCTGCGACGACGTGACGTCACCAGAGATTATGAGTCGTCGCGACGCTTAGATATGCTGCGATAGAGTATAAAGTTAATTAAAGCTAGTAAACCGTAAAGCGTTATACTAGTATATAAAGTTTACAGGGACTGCCGCTGTGACGCTCAAATGAAAGGAAATAGTATGGTTAAGAGTTGAAAGTTGAGAAGGAGGGAGGAAAGCGGGCGAGATGGGTTGGGCGAGTTGGACTGGTGACGAATGGCGTAACTCTAGGGTGCTCACAGCGTACTTGTGGCGGTAATGTAGTAGCTTGGGGTACTAAACATACATAAGCGCACCACGATGGAGCAGGTGGTGTCGGCGCAGTGTGTCGTGCAGAACTGGCTAGAAGTCTGCTGCTAATACCTTGTGGCAATAGTTACCGTAAGTACAGAAGAGGTCCCCGGTGTTTCTAGCTACTTCCTGGCATCCATCGTGAGGTTATATGCACGTGTATACATGTATGGAGGTATGATGAGGGGTATCCCAGGTATTAGCAACTTCCGTTCCGCCTGCATATTGTGGCGCGGGCCGCTCCCTTTTACGTCAGTAGACATGTATCTGGTACATGGGTAGACAAAGCCATAGTTTAGGACTTGATTGAACCCCTCTATGATTCACTGGTGATAAGATCTAGGCTCCCTCTTCCTCTTCCTCCTGCCGCTGCCAACTCGACTTATCTAAAACAATAGGAGGGCCACTGAAACATAGGACACCAACAACAATGGTCAGCAGCAGACGATATGGCCGGCATGGGTTGCAACCTGATGATTACATGTTTCTCTTCTGTCTCTTTACTTCGCGATGCCGGTACTATACTCGTTCGTCCAGTACCTTTCTAGCCTGCGGTCTGGATCATGATGAATAACAACCGTGCGTACTGTAAATCTGCGGGTTTCCATGTTCGCTTTGCCCGCACTATGCAACATACGTAGTAAAGCATAAGGCAGACAGATGGTGGATCACCTGTTTGTATTACGATGGGAAAATGGCCGGGACCGGCTGACCAAGAACTCAGCAGTGATTCTGTTCGATTTGGGGGCTGTGTCGTGTTAGCGTAGTCAAGTCATCGGCGAAGAGCGAAGCGCAAATAGATGAATGAGTCTTTACGGGCCTCGAGGTCAGAACTTATTACCACGATGAATCACAGCTCGGGCTTCTTGTTGATGCAGCCATCGTTCTACTTCGCCTCCAAGATGCAAATCTCAAGAACTTGCCATACTTCCAGCAGACTACGTAATAAGTAGCCTGCGGGTCTCCAATTCCCGTCGTGGCATAGAAGTTCATCGTTATACCCCGGAAACAACGGCAATTTAGAAATCCCATGTCCCGCTTTTAGAAACTTGGTTTTTCCTCTCTCGAATGAGATGCTAATGACCTGCTGACTATGTGCTAATTTTTTGGGTTATGATGAAGTATGGCACGTGTCGGTATTAGTTTTACTCGAAGTACATACGTCCTAACGATTAGGTACAGAATTCGTTAGGGCTTACTCCTATCGGCCAAACGCCTTCCATTTGCTTAATGATTTCTTGATTACCGACGAACAGGTGCTGCCTTCTAGAAGAATAATGCCTGCGCCGATCCAGGGGCTGAGGCTGATGCCTCCGGAGAAAGCGACTCATTTTCAGATAAGCATCAAGGCTTAGCAGAATGCTGTATATGACTTCAACCAAATGTCAAACCGTACCCAGCAAGCATTAGAAAGCCTTAAAGCCACATAAGCCTCAATGAGGCTGTTCCTATAGTAGGTGAATGAAAGCACAGAGTTGGAGGCCCTTCAACAGTTGGGGATATGCATAAGCGACGATAACAAGCGATCGAATACGGAGCGCTAAATTGCGGAGGTAGCCTTGCATTACCATTTAGTCACTAGTCGTGAATTAGATAGAGTGTGTTGTGACATCAAGTTATTCAAAACAAGGAGCATTTTACGTATCAAATCGCTCGGCTTGACGACGTTCTACCTTTTGATGGTGTCGTGGTTTAGTGCTGCAGTTCTGTTCCGTGATAGTACTAGACAATGGATAACCCCCAGTCGACTACCCTACGATATTCCGACAGAGCGTTTCTAGCTATTATGAACTGTATACTATCTGACGTAGTATGTCACAAGTACCGACAGACTGGGTCTCGTTTTGAAACTCAAAGCATCCCATCTGTGCTAGTTTGGTCTGCCGAGACGGAAATACATGTTCATCTGGGGAGTGGTGCTGCAAAATAAGTAGTGAAAGATATGTCCTCGTGCCTCAAATCGCGACAGAGTAATTATATCCCTTTTTGGTTTGTCTTTCCGTTCCCACTTCCATCTGTAGTAATGGCTTGAGATCAAGGGCTTGGAAGAGACTTCGAGTTGCCATATTATCTAGCGCTTCAAGGGTGCCATGAAGGACCAGTCCTCCCCTTCAGCCACGACCTAAACACATACGAAAGCCACGCTTTCGCTTCCTCGCTCCTTCTCGCTCTAGTGTACAAGTTTTATGCTCATATGACTGTATACACGATATTGGAATCCCATGTCAAAGGGTCCCAGCTTTGGCGATTTGAAGAATTCCCATATCAACGTGCCCTGTAAACGGGCGGTTGCCAGATATTATGCTTAGATGTACAGCAATAACAAAATTGAATTTAGGTAGCCGCTCCACCGATAGAGCAGCCTCTGTGGACAGCGGTACGCCAATTGATTCCAGGTTACGCGGTAGGAGCTTCTCCTTTTGAAGCCACAATAGCCGTATATCCTTCAGGAACCTGGACTTATCCTGACGAACATAATGACTTCGGATATAATCTCGTAAATTCCATGATTCCACCAAAGGAACCATGCTGCCGAATTTCTCTAGCGCTTGAAGCTTTGGATTTTGAATATCCTGTAACACTCGAAGTCAGCGATCACGCAAAAAGTCCTTATGAAGGTTCAGAGCCCCTTGCTATCCAAGCTGACCTATGTCGGAATAACGATTCGGAAACTACTCACATCATCTACATCGATATGAACAACTTGTGCCTCAGCGAATGGCCCGAAGAGCCCGGATTCGCAAGCCTCCTGATAACTCATTCTTGTGTCCGCTCTCCCGATGACTACGGCGCATGTTTTTCGCTTCGTGATGTATTGGAGCGCCCACTCGACAAATTTATACTTCCAAACAAAATTACCCGGCAGCCCGGTCCCATGAGGAAGAGGCCTCCCGATTCTGATGAGGCAATAGTCAATACAGAGATGAGCATTCGGATCGGAGAGAAGCTCTCGTAATTCTGGGGCGATTCCTCGGTCATCGGTATTATCGTTATTGTTGTTATTGTTGTTATCGTTTCGGGGTCGAAAATATTGGGGGTGAATCGGGTTTGCATCAATGCAAATCATATCGGTATCTCTGTCAAACCAAAGGCGACCACTCTCTTGCTTGCGAGGTTTTGGGTCATCGTATACGGGATGATACGGACGCTCAACTTTCATAGGTCTTCCGCCGTTGTACTGGAAGCAACGCCGGGCTTCCTCATATGATTCTCGACAGACTCGGGATATTAGTGGAAGTGTGATGGGCAAGGTTAATATAATATCCAACCTATTTCGATGTATCCACATACTACCGGTCTCTAGAATTTCCAGGCGACGCGGTGGGAGGCAAAGATGCCATATCTTGTCGCGAAGCTCACGTGGAAGACGTGTGAACTGAGGAAATGATGTCAGTGGTGCAGGGAGATCCGCCATGCTGAATATTTCAAAGACACAAAGTGTTTCGTTCTTCGGGCGAAGCGTGTTTCCAAGGTAGCGTGAATTTTATTGGAATGAGAGGGGAGAAGGGATTAGGAATCAGCGAACCACTTAGGAATTCATGACAAGAGTGTTTGCTAGAGCTAATGTTTATCTAGGTAGTCGAAGCGAGGGATAAACAATACCTATCTTGTATGTCATTTATAACTGCACCATGTACGGGCGGCTCAAAAGAAGTGGGGACAAATACATGTTGACCACCTACAAAAACAAATTATGAAAAAGAGAAAGAAAACTTCATCTATTAGTTCATTTTTCTTCTAGCATTTTCAATCTTGATACATCAAGCAAGTTCTAAACCCGTAAAAGTCAGGCTACAAAGTTTGCATTAAAGTATATCAGCAAGAACACATGCTAACGTCTTCATATGCAACATGCAAGGTAGGTATCTATCAGACTCGGAAAAGGGCGTCGTCTTGTTCGCAAGTGGAAAGAGTCGACGAACCACATGCTTGAACAGGGCTTAGTCTATCAGAACTGAGTGGGCAGGTACAGGTCACTGTATTGGAAGGAACGGAGCATACAGACTAGGTACTTCAAGAACATGTGCACAACACCTCTGTAGTAGACTCTCTATCTATTCTACAACATCAATACAATTAGTTTCTCCTTTGTCCGCTTGAAGGTCCATTTTGAGGCTTAACTAGGTTGATGCCTATTTAGGAGACATACCAAAAGTATCGCCGACGTACGTTAAGGCACTAGGATGAGGCAGAAGGGGGAAACCCATTGTTCCCGTTTCGTCGGCGCCGTTTTTTATGCCGACCTCACCGGGAGTCCCCTATTTATGCTGGGGGTGCGGTGGCTCATGTCGTAGAATATCCAATTGCGCTCTCGCAAGATTGAAGTCTTGCACTGACTAGTTACGATTGAAACTGTTTTGGGGTTTAAGAGCAACATAATTCATAAGCTATTTCACTCCCGTCTTTCTCTATTGAAGTTTGTTGGTTCATCGGTAATAGGTATTAGAGCTGCTGGTTGTTATACTTCCAGAAGGATTAAAACTACCTTCGATGGCAAGGTGTATTCATATCCTGCTTGCTTCCGTTGGCCAGATATAGTGGGTGGTAGTACGAGATAACACTACCTTGCTAGCTACCACTGTTCGTAGGTACCAAGATAGAAGCAATACAAGGCAATACGCTACGGCCGTAACGATAGCTACCCAAGGCTTCAGAAGCACCATACACCGATCTCAGATAGCTAACTGCGATCGGATTTTAGCTTGAGGTCTACTTTTATAAGGATAACTAGGTAAATAGAGTCCCACCCTCTCTAAGCTCAACATAAAATGCTCCTTCAACGCCCAGGCCCTCTATTTAAATACTTTTTAAAACTCATACATGAAGATTTATCAAGTGGCTCGCTGTTTAATATGCACCATTAGGGGTGGTTTCACCCACAGAGCCAATATCTTCTGGTGATGCCATTCAGAGGAGCTCTGGTCGAGTGTTAAGTCGAAGTTCCATAGGACCTTGGCCAAAATGGATCGCATCTCGTCTATTGGAAATCACCAGTTAGTATTTGCTGTAGATATGCCAATGATAAATAACTGGCATTTGGTAGTAAATAAACCAGACACAGAATCATCTTGAGCAGGGATGCCCCTAGCATCCAAGAACACAAAATGGGAGAACAGGGGGAATTACTTACGCATTGCCAGATTTTGACCTATGCAGTCTCGTCGTCCCACGCTGAACGGCTTATGGATTTCTCGTCTATCATTAAAGAAGGGAGAGTTGGGGTCTGTTGTGGACTCAGGAAGCCAGCGTTCCGGTATGTAGTCATTCGGCCGGTAGTAGTTGTACTCGGAGTGGAATGCTGCTAGTTGGGGCACACTAACTTGCGTCTATATTGAATCAGTTTAAATTGCAGAGAGTAATAGAAGCTGGTAGCAAGACCGACCTTTGCGGGAATGGTGACGCCCGCGATCTGGACCGGCGGGCCATCAGGGACAGTACGTAACATGCCCAAGGGAAGAGGGGGGAAGATCCGGAGCGCTTCTTGGAGACAGGCCCACATGTAAGGAAGTCTCGCGCGAGTGTCGTCAAAGGTAATTTCTTCGTCGGAATTAAAGGCCTGGCGGACTTCATCTGTGACTTTCTTGAGAGCATGGGGTGTTTTCAACAGCCAGTATGTGACGCCGCTGAGAAGCGTCGCCGTAGTCTCGGAGCCGGCAAGCATGATCAGATCCGCATTACTTGCGAGCTCATCGTCCGTCATCTCATGCGGCTCTCCTCGAGATCGCAACATGAAATCCATAAAATCGCCGCGATCGGGTTGCTTTTTGTGGTAAATTCGATCCCTAGTCATCTTCGACGCAAAAGCAAAGTGCTTCTTCTCGGCATTGCGGATCTGGGGCCCGGCAAAGAACCGCATGAAGATACCAAAGAAGGGGAACACACTGGCAAAGGCCATTATCGGCAACAACTTGATGATGTTGCCGATGTTGTCCAACCACGCGTTGCTTTTCCCTTCTGCAAGCCCCTGCAATGGGGTCCCGTAGGCAAGATCGGCAATTAGATCGAAAGTCGTGAAGTTGTACCACCTTACCATATTGACGGGCTCGCCAACCTCTGACTTTTCTCGCAGTCTCTTAATGAGCAAATCGATATAGACGCGAATCAGAGGTTCTTGCAGACGCAATGCTTTATCAGAGAAGGCCGGTAGCATAGCTCGTCGATACCTAAAGTGATCCTTTGAGTGTGCGAAGACGATCTTCTTCGTGTCTAGCTGAAGACCGGGGAAGTGCTTCGGGAACTCGGCATGGCCATGGCCGTAAATATCTTTCCAGGCCTCGGGGCGAATGAAAGCAACTTCATTGGCGTTGACTCGTACCACCTCGCCATATTTCTCGTGGAATTCGACATATTTAAATTCAAGTGTCCCACGCATCTTGTATATAGACCTAAGTCCATTGAATGCGATCCATAGCGGTGGCCCTGGGACATGGCGAAGCGGGTGGAAATAAAGGTTGTACACTGCAATGCCAAGGTAGCGTACAACGGTGAGCGCAAAGAGACCGAGGGCTACACGACCAATGCCCTGCCATGATAAGAGGTCGACCTCACCAAGCACGGCAGTGAAAGGCCGCGGTAAGTCAGCCATCCCGAAACGACGTTGAGGCAACACAATGAGAAACGAGCGCTGGGAACCTCAAAAGAACTTGAATTCGAGATGTTGGTATGGTGTCTATCTATATATATACCAACCTACCGATTTGGGAGTGCCGAGTTCTAGATCTGGGTTCATCCTAGGCTCACCCCTCAATTATGACAAATTTACTGCTTGGTACTGAATGGAGCTTCTTTATCGCATTACACGTGTTCCAGGATATACAAGGATTACAAGGATTACGCGGACGCCGGTCTACGGTACCGTAAATGGATATTCTGATTTCCTATCGGTGCCAAAGCGTAAAGTAAGCTGATTATTACATATGCAGCGATTGCCGGCCGAAATACGACCTAAAGAACTCTTGGAGATCTTAGAGACCCTAGAAACCAGGGTTTTAAAGAAAAAGGATTACACGATAAGTCTATCCGTCTCTTTGAGTCCCATTTCGGCTCCGTTTAACTTAAAAAGTGGAATAGCGGGACCGCTTAAGTAGATACACCCAATAATAATATTATCCGAGCATCTTTCTATCGTCTAAGCCGCTCCGTTATTCCACTTTTTAAGTCAACAGAGCCGAAATGGGATCCAAAGAGCCAGAATAAACTGCATAGTTGAGTCAAAAATAATTCGCCCTACACTAGCCTATGTAACTAATGCACGTATATGTGTGTTTTCATGTTAATAATAAGCTTATTGCCATGCGGTACGATAAGTCCCGTGCTCTAGCACCTGTATGTACCGAGGTAGTTACCCACTTACAGACTTTGTATCCGGATACCTGCTATACGATCCCGATACCGACCTTCGCCAAAACATATTACTACAGCGGGGATTTCACGGAGCGAAACCCAAGACGTAGCACAGGCCTATACGATTACTGCTCTCTGGTTTTGGTGTAACCTAAATTCGACTAAAATTCCAGGCTATAGCGTAGGATATCGAGGTAGTATACGATAGGTATACGATCAGTGCAGATGGATACATACTTATACGGATCTTACATATGCGGCCAAGATATGGTGCCCGCTTGCGATTATAGGTTATGCAATTATTGGTGGATTGGATCGGGAATCCCCATCGTGTGGTTCCGAGGACTAAAGTTATGAGTAATCAGTTGCTCGAATCTGGTCGGCTATACGCAATATTACTTAAGTAACCATCTAGCTAACCCAACTAACATCTACTTCTCTTGACTATTATCTTGCAGATATTACCTATACGAACGTCCCGCCTCTTTTGTGCTACCCGACCTGTACGTTTCGTATATAGGGAATAAGCCCTATTGATGGGTGAAACGGGTTGACGAACAACGCTACTATACGCCAGGAGCTGTTGTAGCTGGGCTCGAGGTAAATCTAGTAAATCCAGGGAGTTGTATCAATTTATGGTCGTTAGGTTGTCTATCGTCTATGGAAACCATGACATGGATCCTTCATTCGCCGAAGACAAAGTAAGAACCGAGATGAAAAATGGTGAACAGAGAAGGCATCCGAAGTCGGCATGATTAATGTGAACTACCGGGTTGTCCCCAAATCCTAATTATATATAGCCTTCGAGGCTATGTCATGATCCGTCCCGTTTTATCTAAATAACCCATAGCTAAGTAGAGAATCCCCATCATCGTTGGCCTGCACAGCGCTTCGTTAAGCACGTCTTCGCCTCATATAATCGCCAGTGGTACCACAAAGGGTATAAATTCGGTGTTTTCGTCTTTTCGTTCTGCCACGTGCTCTCATCCCTCTATTATAGGCATAATTGTTGGAAGCAGGCTTGCGCCTCGTTCCAGTCCAATATAGCGCATTGGAGCAAGTTGTCCTCGGTGCATTGGTCTTGACGCTTCACAGCTCTCTCTATTGGCCTTCCTGCGCAGAGATGGCCGAAGCAGGCTGAGCTGTCTTGACCTGTAGATGTGACGCAGGCGTCAATAGCGTCCCTATTACAGCCGGTATCCCGAAGCGTAAGGGCGGCTTTAACATGGCTTTCATCCTCTCCAATCACCAGTGCAGTGGCAGGGGATGTGCTTATGGCTACAGCCATAGCGGCCTGTAAGCAAGCTGAGACTCTCATGTCGATAAGGTTTGAATCTGTGCAGAGAGGTGGACTTGTGCGCGTGTCTGCGATGGAAAAAGGACACCAGGAGCTAAGCAATGAATAAGAGCGATCGAAAATGCTTGGCCGGAATGTTCTTGAGATTTTCGGTCGATGATCTGCGACGAGTAATGATCTCCCGCTTTATATAGGGCTTAAAGCAGTCCATGCTATCCATCAACTTGAGAGGAGCTGTCTAGTAGTCCAGATGAGGGCCGGGGGCTATTGCAGGGGAGCGTCCGAAGTCGATCTGAAACCGCACCGCCCCGGCATCCCCAAACTGAATGCCAAGATCATGCGACACGTGCGAGTCCCCTAGGAAAAGTTCTCAAACAGACTTGTTTGAAAATATCTCCGTCATCCTATATTAATGATCTGACTATGATCCTAGAGCGATTGTTCTAGCGCCTTCATTGATGGTAAAATATTATAAAGTTGACGTAAAATCCTGACATATCGCCTTATCATGGGATGTATAGACTATATGTTTAGACATTTATGAAATACGTGTCTGCCACTACTGGACTCTACTACTAACTAGGCTTGAATCGAAGCCATCATCGTATTTGAAGCTTACGCAAGCTTGGCTGCGTGTTAGAAGATGTGCTACTAGGATCTGAAGCAAAACACTGTTACAGTTATATAAACCTAAGGACTATGATCCTTAACGAGAATTTCTTCATGGGTAAGGTCTCTCTCGCCGGGAGCTAACTCACCTACCCAATCGCATTTATCTGTACTATCTTGTTCATCTGATAGGTATACTGTATCAGTTGACATGTCAACCTTGTCTGTTTCTAAAGTCCAAAAGCAGCCCGGTATGGTTCCCTTTATGGTGGCTGTACGTGTCGAGGCCTCCTGAAGATGCAACGTTCAAGAGACTGCAATTTTATATCCAGGTCAACCCATACCCATCATGGTTCCATTATTCCCGCTGCTTATACTGCCGGAAGATATCATGCCGGAATGTTACGAGAGAAGAGAGCCAATCGAGCTATTGGAGATGAAGCGCAAGATATATGTTACAATGAGCCTATACAAGTATAAGCCTTCCATTCACGTTGACTGACGGCCGCCTGCTAGAATCGACATGTCAGTATTGTCAATTCCAAAGCTTTGACACAACATCATGATGCCACATCGACGTCTATATTCATCCATCGTAGCACCGCTAGCGCGAAGAGAGCGACATTTAACTAGGAGATAAGAAACCAGGCAATGGAGATATCTTGAGACCCTCCGCTTAGCCACAATGATTATTATAAGTGCCTCATTATGCCTGCTGCCGACATGTGCGTCCAACATCTAGCTTATGCGATAAACGTTATGAAACTCCCAATGGCCACTTGGAGATGCCTCGTAGGCTACAATCGATTGTGAATACGTCAGGATGACGGGCGAGACGACGGCTAGAAGTATAGCCGTCTACCACCTAGGGTAGCATCAAGCTGCGAGCAATGATAGGTTCATCGTGTCAGCCGGTGGCTGGTCGTGAACTTGTTGGGCTATTATGTGATGGGGATACAATGAGGCGAGAGATAAATAGGCTTTCCTCGCAACCTTCTGGGGACATATGATGTTTTATTCTGCGTCGATTAGTCAGCTATTAAACTCTTGTTCCGCAATTACCTAACCCTTCCTATGCAGAAATCAAGTTTTAGCTATAAGTACAACCAATACTCGCTTTCATCGCGACAAGTTTCCGTTTATCCAGCAGCATTCATTCAAGGAATGTTTTTTCGTAGTAACTAATGGGCGCAGCCAAACGTATAGTCTTCCCTTGACGCGAACGTTTACGTATCCGATGAGATAGCGTGCTGGCAACATCTATTTAAACATGCAGACTATTTAATGCATCAATAGATCTTCAGAGTTGCGACCCATAATGACCTCATGAAAGAATAAGTTGAGTCTCTTACTTGACCAACTTAATACTGTTTTATACCTGTCATCCGCACGAATTCTTATCTAGTAAATGGAAAAATGACCAGATATGACTATATCACTCTCATAATCGCAACTCAACCCAGCAACAGAAAGCAACCGCACTAGAAAGTATGAGCATTCCTCTTATCGGGCGATAAAATCCAAGTAGTTAACTTATCTCAAAACCTTCCATGTTCATTTGCCTATAAACGCTAGCAGCTAGACGCATTGTACTTAAACTCTCTTTGCATTCCTTTAGCCAAGCGTGTTTTGCTCTCACGCAAATTGTTAATGTCGTAAAACCAGAAACGAAGTCAATATTCTAGGAGAGCAAAGACTCTCAAATCGATCATTCCCAACATCAACACGTGCAGGCCTATGGATGGTTAATAATATTTACATCGGAGCGTCATTGGCATGTCCTGGTTCTGGGTTATCGCCAGACCCACTACCCAAGGTACTTGAGTGGCCAAGAATTTACGCATGCGGCAAAGGTACCTGGACTAACGTTGACGTAAGTAGTCCCACACTACATCACTGTGCCTTAGCTCCCAGTGTGCTATAATCGTCGTAGCCATAGCTATTGTAGCGTTTAGCCTTACTTTCAGGTCATGATCCTGAGCAAGGTTTAGCATCAGCATTTTCCCATCGACGGCCGCCTTCCGCCTCGTCCATCGACCGACCTCCCGACACAAGGCAACCAGCGCGAACAACAGTGTGTCTTACTGTCCCCGAGCCTTCTCTTGTCTACCATCCACCAATCCACTCGACTTCTTCTTCTTCTTGGTCGACAACGGATATCGTCACCTCAGCCTTAACCTATCCATCTCCCTACCTACTCTCCCTACATACCGATACACCAACTTGGGTAGTACGCGATACATCAGTGTAAACCCGGATACTCGCCGAGTAAGCGACTTCTGTTACATTCGCTTCCCCATTCCACAGCGCCGTAAGCAATGCAACATGAATAAAATCAAGCAGAAGACCTCGGCAGCTGACTGACTAACTGACGCGCGCAGTTCAATCACACCACATATCGCCGACCATGTCAGACAAGGCGAACAACGACCGCGATGTCGCCAGCGAAGATCCCCTAGTCGCCGAAGAGGGCAACGATGAGGTATGATACATAGTTAGGCAGAATGGATGCTTCGAGCCCTGGAAGAAGTTGACAAGACCTGGTCGACTAACCCTCGGTTCGCCTTCGAACAGGAAGAGATTTCAGCCATGAAGCGCCGTGTTGCCGAGATGGAGCAAGAGGCCGCCAAGCTGCGCGAGATGCACGCCGCCCTAGAGGAAAAGAATCAAGAGGCATCAGACGATCGCAACGACGTCGACAGCCGCAGCATATTTGTCGGCAACGTCGACTACTCCGTCTCTCCCGAGGAGATCCAGGCCCATTTTCAGAGCTGTGGCTCCATAAACCGCGTAACCATTCTGTTGGACAAGTTCACCGGTCAACCCAAAGGGTATTCATTTCCCTTTCTTTATCTATATCCCCTATTTTTTTCCCCTTACAACTGATGGGACGCGCCATGATTATGTCACAGGGGGCTAACTATCAACTACATACAGATACGCCTATGTCGAATTTACTGAACCGAGCCTTGTCGCGCAAGCTCTTGTTCTCAACGACAGTGTTCTGAAGGGCCGAAACATCAAGGTTACGCCAAAACGCACGAACATCCCGGGCATGAGCCGCGGCCGTGGGCGTGGGAGGGGCGGCTTTGGTAGAGGCTTTCATGGTGGAAGAGGTGGTTATGCGCCTCGAGGCGGATATCGTGGTGGATATCGGGCTAGGGGTCACGGTGGCTACGCACCGTACTAATTCATAACGGACATCGTCGACCACAAGAGCCTCCAAAAGAATGCATGGTCCGTCCATATATCGGTCATCGACCTTGGCCGGACTACGCTGAACCATTACATGTATTACCAAAACAAAACATTACCGAGAACGACTTATACCATCGGCCCCGGGGAGTGCAACTTTAGGTATGCTACTGCTTGTTGCGTCTGTTTTTTCCACGGTTTCTCTCGCATCTTGTCGTGGCAGAGCCCAGAATGCTGCTTCGTCATTTGCAAATACGAACGTCCGGTTTCATGTGATTCACTATTATGGATAGACAAGGGGAGATCTCACATCGATGTCTGCTGTCAACCTTCAGCTGTCATTCCGGGCAGATCTTGACCCTCACTAGAAACGTCATAAGTATCTCGAAATCAACAGAAAACTACCCTGATAGTGCGTGGTCAACTACAGACTCGGCATAGATTGTTGACAATTTCTTCAACTTTATTCCTCCACGACTCATTCCTGCATCTTTTTGTCCAATTATGCAGCTCGGAGAGGTCGTGTGGCCTTTTTGAATTTCCATCAGGAAAGCAAAGGAGGTTCTTACTTTGAATGGGGAGGGTTATCGTGATAGGGGGTTATCAAATATCAGAAAAGAAGCTGAATTGCAGTTCCTGGATTTGGGGTCAGATCTGGCTGAATCACCAGCCGGCCAACCGAAGACCCAGAGCGAGAATCTTTTGCTCTACTGAGCATCGACCCGCTGCAAAGCGGCATCATAGAGCATGACGATGATCACGAATGCCGGGTAGTTATCGGAATATGCACTAAATGGTATTTTCTAAATGCGAAATATAAATACCCGACTGATATTTGATACCATGAATTTCGGAGTTGACTCGGTGAAACAAAACCATGATGAATACGTCTTATAATCACGCCTTCTTATATTACACAACAGAAAGACTTTACAGTCAGTATATATGTTGCATATAGATAGAAAGGGGTGTTTAAGGTATCATCGTACGTACCTTTTTGAGGCTGAGAATCTACCTCACGGGTTCACGCGGATCCTCGACTACATACGTACATGCTACGTCCGATAGATCATATCAAATGCACTCTTGTATATAAGATTCTCATGTTGATGGCCTGGAATGTTGAAGACGTGAGAATATGATATGAGGGAACTTTGAACCATGCCTTTTTAACTGGTAGCAAGGGACACTTTTACACGAGTTGGGTCGCGATCTACGGGGTACAGACGTCAAGTTGGCTGAGCAGAGTAAAACTAGGATACGTGAAAAGAGTATTAAGCAGGCGAGGATATATAGGTCGTGTTTTGATTTTACATAGCTGTATTGTACGTGCGGGATAGCCAGCTAGACTGAAAGAAGAGGAATCAATAATATCTAGGAAAGAAATTTGGGTGCTTACATGAAAAGTCAGAGATGTGAGGTTCTGCTTTTGTGTACTCCGGTCGAGGAAACGTTACCTCTAGCATCTGGGGTTTGAGACAAGTAAGGTTCTTGGATCTTATGGCAAACTATTGAAATTGAGGATGGTTGGGTTATTGGAAATTGTATAGATTCAAGGTTTAGTGAGGACCTAGAATCGGGAAGTTGCTCGTTCAGGATGTCACGCTGACCTAACTGCAATCGAGAGCCTTCGGTCCAAGACCTCGATATCATGTATATCACCATATAAGCGACAAGGCTGGCTAATGGAAGCACACGATTTGATATCATGTAACAGCGAAGGAGTAAATGAGAACATACAACTTGACGGGAACTTATCTCCTATGTGTTTTCTATTATTCTCTTGCTTCTTTCTGTCAGTGATCCACATGTAGTAAAAGTATATATATTAGGCTTTGCTCTGCAGTGTAATATTAAAACCTAGACTTCTAGATAATCTAACGGGATTATGAAGTACTACTTGTTGTATCCCAGCCACCTAGTTTTGACATTTTCTCACCTGCCATCATTTCATGAACTCTGCCAAAACTGTCAATTCTTCCAGCACATCCTTAGTCTTAGTCACTATATCCGAACCTTTCCGCGATCTTTATAATAGCAGATTGGTTGACACGGTGGTTTTAGCGAGATGACAAACGCTTTATTCTACTTCTCATTTTGTTTCTTGATTCTTGTTTTTCTTTTGAGAATAGCGCAAAATAGGTCTACCAACTGGTTGTCTAATTACTGGTGTTTTCAGTGGATAACTATGCCCAGCTTGAGTAATCCATATCTCTTAAATATAGTTCATGGGTGTACTTAGCCTACTCGTCCCAGCTATGGGGACTTAGCCTATGGGTTGCTGGCTTGTTGGTAGGTCTTTTTGATGCTTGTTGTCGCACAAGGAGCTCCAACTACTGCATCTATTATAGGCCAGAAATCTATATACAAAGTGCCTTCTGTGTTCTGTCACTCTAGGGAAGTGATATGCATCTGTAGGTATCGCGAGAGTATCGCACTTCCCAAGAACATATCCTCCGCATCATCCATCTCCAAGGCCAAATCTAGTCGTATCCCTCTCGGGACTCGAGATGTAACCATGCCCCAGGTACCAGTAAGCGCTCCAGCGGCCAGCTATCCGTATATTCTTGGTCGTATGAAGTAGGCTACGAAGGCGAGGCTTTCGCATACACAAACCTTAAGTCATCACCCAGCTATAAAGCAAGACCAAAACCCCATAACCTCCTTTCAAGCCTAGACGATCATGGCAATTCCAAGTTGTTTCTATGTCCTCGAATTCAAACCATTATCACGTAATTTGTATATGTACATCTCCATGCGAGCATTTACCTCGAGATCAGAGGTCAATTAGGAACTGCTAGCCAGATACATATATATGCTAAATTCTTACGCGCTGGGAAGTAAACACGTTGCTACCACGATTCAGGTTTATTTTAGATCTCGAATGATAGAGACTGCATTAAAGATATCTGTTTCAATGCAATAGCGCATAAACTTAATAATTCCTGATTCAATAGGTCTTTTCTCTACTGGTTGGTATTTGTGGTAAAAGTCGTATCTGTAAAAGATGAGGAAACCATCTATCCGGAAAATAACTTGAACGATTTCTCTAGCTCTAGTCCATGACCATATGTACAGTAACAATGTGTGCAAGGTGGAACTTATCATTCAATTAGTAAGAGATCCTTGGTACAACTATTTATATAAAGGTCCTCCTTTGCCCCTATATAATACCACATCGTATAGTGTACTGTTATTTGCAGCTTAGGGGAGGTATTCAAAGTGTAGGGCCTGGGGCAATTCATTCGTAGATTATGCTACAAGACCTTGTGATCTGATGGTCTGTTTCTTATGATGAGTTCCTTTACTGCTTCTATAAGATAACTATTGCGATTATTCAAGGAGTATATCGATAAATAAGATTTGTTTTTCCTGTCCGGTTTTGAGAGCCTCTTACTTTCCTAACTCTACTAAACTTATAGAGATGCGATATTCGCTGTCGAAAGCAATTCACTTTACGAAACATCATAGAACAGGTTGAGCCACGTGGGTATTTATTCATCATTATCTTAATACTAGATACATCGTTGAGATATCGATCCGCCAATTTTCACAGAAAATGGATGTTTAATACCCGATGGGCAAAAGAGACGCTGAGTATTTGTCACAGATGGTAATGTCTCATGACCTACCTAGGTGAGAGTCTCTACTAGATCTAATTCAACATATTTTATATAGGTTAGAGGTTATCGACAAGTATAGTTACCTCCTTTGCAGTTCGATATTTATTCAGTAACTCCATGTTTCACATAGACTATAGACACTTTTTGTTGTGTTAATAATTTCAAGGCGCCTCCCTGATCTCAACTTATTGTATATAGACACTTTTGTTATGCGATTTCAAATGTTTCTTGTAACTATGTTTAATGTCGCAATACACAGAATTCTTTGTCACTAACAAGACACGCTCTGTTGTCAATATAGTTGCCAGCCTAGCCATCTCTTTTATAATACGGAAATAACGCGGACTGAAAGATTGCAGTTATGCTTAATTGGCCCATGATTGCTCTTCTGTTTCTCAAGGTAAATTACGTCCTCGGTGGGGATAAGTAATCATTATCAACAACCAACACACACATTTTGCATTCTGCGAGATGAGTAATCATCGCATCACATTCCCTGGTTCCATTTTTGGCTCTACAATCAGAGAATATAAAATAGACAATATCTACACAAATACCGCAACATTGATCATGCGTTTCAAAACGTTGCATAGAAACGTACAATGATGCAAGCATCCGTTATGCCCGAACATACCCCAACAGATCATTACCCTTTCTCGCCTCATGCCCGCGTTTTTCATGTTAGTGTACATGCATCCCGCGCCGCAGAAACATCTTGCGGGTCACCCCATATCCAGAACCGCCAAGCTGGGTAAGCAAGATGTACCGTATAGGTAGGGGTTCAACAGTTAGGACCAGGGTATGCAGTTCGTCTGTCGTTAATAACAGCAGATCAAACCATCCCCGGGCGTTTGTTTGTCAGAAAGGGGACCCATCACCGACTCTGTACTGACCGGCTGGCTCACCGAGGTTGCCATATTCGTATAAATGGCTGAGCTGGGGACTTACCTCCCATGTCTATTCTATCGAACCTCTGCCACCCTTCCTTTCGGCGACTTAGACATTTCATAGTAATGATGCGATAAGAGCACTTCCTGTTCGCCGAAGACAGGGCTATAGTGCGGCGCTGTACTATGTGGTATACGTGTAATCCCCCACGCCTAGGCCTGAAGGAACGCGGATATAGACGTCCCTGCCTACTCAAAGTAGACAGTTTACTATAACTGTACACTACAAAGTAGAGGTTGGACCCCTGCCTACAATCCCACCCCCCAAAAATGCAAAGGCCCGAAGGATCCCCAACCCAGTCCTGGTCCATTTACCACGGAACTGGGAGACGCTACTGCATTTAGCAAACGTACATGGGTTCTCATGGACGAAATGAATGAACCGTTGCTCGGCCAAGACCGGACGAAGGATATCGACTAACTAGCGAGTGGTGATTTCAAAGCAGAAACGTGCACGAACCACTTCGTTCATGCAAACGTTGCAGATGTTCGAAACTTTGGGTTACGTGCATGAAGAGAAGATGAATCTAAGTTACCCTGAATGAATCCTTAGGACTTAGACAATCTGATTTCAGCCTCGAACCGTTGGGATTTCCGAAGGTGGTAGGTTAAACCGATCGTAACGTAGCAGTGAACAAGGATTCTTCTACATAAACTTAGCCAGGGGCTCAACACCATCCACCTGTTCGCAGGAAAGGGATATATCCAAAATAGCGAACCCTTTACATCTAAACGAGCAGGTTTCTGATCGTGTCCACTTTAGGTATACAGATCACATAGATAGGCAACACACATACTAGCCTAGAAGGCACCGAAAAGCCCAGCGGAAGGTAGACATCTCTCCTATGCGACTGCCTCGAACTTAGCTTCTGCTCCGAGAGAGCCGGATTCGACTTGTACGCGATATCTGCAGACAAGCCACGAGCTATTTACTCCACTTAACCGGTGAGAAACGTAGCGAAAGCGTGGCCCAATGCCCCTGTTCCACACTTGCGCCACACGAATATATTCCGCATGCGAACTCTCTCGGCGCCCAAGCCCTACCTACGGGGTTCGGATACCTACCGAGACCAAAAGCAATAGAGTTCTTAACGAATTCTTAGTCCCTTCTATGCAGGGGATTTCGCTAGGGGACCTGAAGGTTGTTCACACCACCGGTCTGGCCGACTTCTCTTCATTAGTTACTTGCCATGTCCCTACGATAAGAGTCAGTTTCCCAGCAACTTGCGGCAATACCGAGAAGTACAACAAGGGTATGACGGAAACCAGACAACGAAGAGTAATTTCCCCACGAAAAGACCCCGAACAGAATATCCCGCACAGTGACGTGCTTTCTCCACAGTAGCTCCCCCAGTTCTCCTCGTACGTGCCGTGTACTATTTGTCTTCCCTGCCATAAGAACACAGTATCGAGTATCTATGAGTAAGCAAGCTCACCGTCAGCATATTCCAATACACTACATGCAAATACAAGAGACGCAGCTATGCAAGATCAGACACCGAAAATTCAATCCCCTATCTATCTTCTTAACTCCGCCGTCCCGACTACCCGCCTCACAAAGTAATATAACCTCAGCTCGCCTGCTGAGGACTTCAGCGCGCATAATGAGTCCAGAAACGTTAACTGCTCATCCTGCATTCCTTCCGGGAGATCCGCAAGGACCTCTAACGTACATTACACTAGATAGGGAATCGGCAGCGACAACGACGGGATATCTGTCTTCCTATCTATGTATGGTTGAACGCCGCAGTGAACCTCGGATATCACTAAATGCGGCGTTCGCATGAATAAAGCCAATCATCTATTCAACTGCCTACTAGCTGTGAGACAAGCTATGTAACTACTGTAGCAACCCGTAAAGAACAAAAGCATGATCTCATTTCCGTGCTCTGCAGCGTAATATCAAAGATACGATACCGAGATAGGTTACGTGAATAGCAATGATGCAAGACAGATGCATCTTACAGCATAAGAATCGAGTTTACCCCTGCAGCGCACGAAACTTAGGGATGTAGTATCAAACGTCTGACATGTCATCATCATCAATAAAAGTACCTGGCATCAAGCCCTATACGCATTATACAGATTTACAAATGACAGATATCTATCCGTTTATCCTCACCCTCCCTATACATTTCACGATACTTACTTTCATGTACCGGTACAATCCCGCCATCCAGATCGAATAAGTTACTGATTCGATTATGTATGATGCGCCTCAGCGTAGCATTCCGTCTAGACTCGGTCTGACATGATATGTCGGCCGAACTATGCAGCGTGGTGTTTCAGCCATGGCATGCAGGTTATGTAGGTAACAGGTCGCCACGAGGCGTCTCTTCGACAACGTGAGAGTGGGCATGGGTGAAATAATAGGTAGATAGACGGATAAACCCGCGATGATGAGTAATAACCAATAATTACCTTATCCGAAGAACCATCCACACCCCCATCTCAAAAAGCCCCGATATATCTAAATTTAGGTGAACGTGATCTTCTGCCCCATTAAGCTCTTATACACATCATCAAGGGCCTTCCGCTTCCTGACCTTCTCCTCGGCTCCCTCGAGGTCAGTGCCCTCATCGTCAGTATCTTCGTCCGTGCCGTCCAGCTGCGGTGTCCAGGCCCGGATCTGACCGTCCATGTGGGCGCTAAATATGGCCCCAGACATATTCGTCCCGCCCATGACGACGCCGCTCGAGCCACCCCCACCGCCGGCGCCCCGCCACACGATGCTGGAGATCCGGTTCCTCACCGATCGCTCGGATTTCTTCGACGACGCACGGACGCCGGCGACGGCGGCACCGGTCCCGCGTAGCCTCGTGATAATGCGCCCATCGTGCAAGTCACAGACCAGAATTTCTGTCTCGTTCGGCCAGAATAAGAGTTCCTTACCCGGATGTGTCAGGCCTACGGGCGAGGTAAACATAGTCACACTGGCGAGCTGAGAGTTCCTGATGCTCGGACCAAAGCTGGCAAGCGTGTTCCGGCCTGTCGCGGCATCCCAGACGCGGATGCGGTTGTCATGGCCAGCCGAGACGATGTAGCTACCGTCGTCGGTCCACGTCAGACTATTTACAGGTGCAGTATGGGCCTTGGCGGAAGCACGCATCCTGACTTTACCATCTTCGCCCAATAGTCCGTTGTAGTATAGACCAAGACTATCTTCGTGATCGAGTATGCCAATAAAAGCACCCGCTCGGCGAATGTCCCAGATCCTAACCGTCCCATCCACACCGCCCGTGGCCAGCACGTGTTCGTGCCGGGGTGACCAGGCCGTCGCAAGGATAGCGCCCCCATGGCCTGTCAGTGACTGAATGCTAGAGCCGGAACGTAAGTCTACGAGGCGGACAGCGGGATGTTGGGTCCCGCATGCCACTAGTAAATGTGAAGCTACAGGCGAGATAGCGTGCGTGTAAATTTTGGATCCAAGGCTGAAAGAGGCTGATAACCTGGTTTCATCGGTCGACCACAGCTTCAAAGTCTGGTCGTAGGATGTAGAGATGAAAGCGGCTGAGTCAAAGGGGTAAAAAGACAGATGGGTGATACCAAACTTGTGGGATTGGGCCGAGTTACGAACGGCACCGACAGGTTTGAATGTATGCGGACCCGACGGGTTACCGCATTGCTCAAGATCCCATAGCTTAATCGAGGCATCAGAGCCGCCCGAAACAAGGCTGTGAACTAGTCAGATCACACCGACTTACAAGACCCTCGGGGAAGAGGCAGAGCTTACATCCGTCCATCAAAGCGTTCGAGAGCCAGGGCACTCACACCGGCTTGATGGGCCCAGATAGACGTAGCAGCGTCTGCAGAAGAGGCGTCACCATCGTGGGCGGCAACGCCACGCTCGCCGCCGTCGAAACGGTACTGAGGCGCAGGTTGGAAGGACGTGAGTAGGCGCGTGGTCTCAAGCCGAGCGAAGACATTAGGCCCGGCTGCGCCAGTGGCCCTTTCAAGGAGGAGCTGATTCATTCATCTGCCACTCGGCGTCGAGATCTCAAAAATTGGAAACACGAAATACGGGTCCGTAGTGCAAGCCACGGAGTTACTTTCACTAAACAATAAACCATGGACAATGGGGAAATGCGATGACGATGTCGTGCGACTTTCGCTTCACATGTCCGGCGCAGGGGGTTATGGGGCAAATTTCCACTTCTTTTCTCCAGCAAAGCCAGGCATAGCTAGTCTGAATATAGACTAGTGTGGTCAAAGCTATGGTGGGCACGAAGTACAGTGGGGTAGCTCTGCCGCTCTCTCTATTGCTTTTTACAACTTTACATAACCTTACTTACACTTTGTAGCACAGCACGATAACTCACCCAAGGCACTGTCCTATGATCGCGAAACATGGTCTCGGATAGGGGCATCTCAACTGAGGCGGAAATGTCCATAGTGCATACTGGCTTGCTGTAACAATATGTCGTCTAAAAAAGGACAGGGGAAGCGTTTTGTGCGGCCCCCGTCCCGAGCTGACCCTGGCGATGCCACTGATACGGAGCCCGGATTCGCTGCTAGTGATGACGAACCCGTCTTCAAGAGAAGGCAGGCTAGCCTTTATGATGCTGTCGCAGGTTTGTGCACAATCATCGTCAATGTCTATGACGGGCTCTGCTTACTGTCTTGTTGCTAGGCCGTGTGACAACAACACTTCCTATGAGCTCTTATGAGTCTCAGCGGCCTTCCGTGAAACACCGCAAGAGAAGCGCTCCTGACTCACGCCGGAATTCTACTCTAGCGCCCGAAGAGGTGCTTTTCAAGCGCTCAGGCGCGCCCGTCCGCTACGCTGAGAAGGATATATACCAAGCCCATGAAAATCTGCCCGATGGCGGGCGAGGCATTCTCCCCGACAGTGACCTGCTGAAGACTATCCACAGCTACGCCAGTCACTTCTACAGGGATCTGCCTGCTAATAAGGAAACTATCCGCGGCGAGACTGGGACAGGCGTCAGCGAGAGAAGTATGGACGAGACCGCACTACTGGCTTTCGGTATCCTACTTGAGGAAGCCGGTCGTGAAGCGTTAGGTGAGAGGGGCGACCTTGTGTTTACAGAGGGCGTGGAGGTCGGAGACCCGGAAGGAGGACAGTCCCGTGAGGACGAGGAAGTTGAGGTATTCGGAATCAAGGACGCGTCTAGATACGAAGCTCGTGGGCGCCTGAAGCGGCTTCGTGAATCTGATAGAGATGCCTAACACCGGTGTAGCTTTCTTAGACGATCAGCCATCTCTTGTGCATCCTATATTGGGTTTCGCATCTCGCACAGACTGATGTTCCAGGCCTGTGGAATTCGGTCTTGCCCGTGCATCTCAGCGGATTTCGTATAATTAAGGGTTGGATCATATGGACTCGAACAGAAAATAATTTCTGCGCATATCACGGCGATCGCACCAATAAAACTACCCAGGCTTCACCGGTCTACAAGGACTTCTGGCTCCTATTGATAAAAATTACCTATCAAATCTGAGCGATACGCACAGCCGCCAAGGATGCCGGGTCGGCGACGATGAACTTAGGTTGATGCAAACCGGGAACAAGCATCAGCGTCTCCTCAAAAGGGAAGTAGGTCTTCTGACGGTGAAGCGAGTCAATTGAGAGGATTCATAAGCTGGGGGGATTGATTCGTCAGGCCATCAATTCACCGCGGCCAAAGGTGGGTAAAACCGGTATATTACCAACGGTGACATTTAGTACATGGGATGGGATTTCAGCAATGCCCAACCCAACACCGCGAAACTGAAACGTGATATCGCGAAACCTGCCCTATCGAGCACCGAGCTGCAGCAAAAGTCTGTGCGCAATTTTAGCACATCAACAGATTAGAACGCCGCGGGGTACAAACACCCTCATGACCCCAATGTATTACAAAAATAGTCTCCTTCCGTTTAAAACGACACTATGCGGCCCCATGATACTAGAAAACTATCCTAAAGCATTGGGCATCAAGAGATCTACAATACACTACATTAGTCGTTATCGCAAAGTTGTCCCTATTCCGTTCTGCCGTTCTTCACTCAATTCATTACAAGGGGAATGCCTGTCGAGATCTTCGAAGCCGAAAAGAAGCTTTACTAGGTAACTAGCCCCGGACTCCTCCGAATGCCTGTGCACTCCGGATTTTGTATCGAGTTCATAGAATGAAGAAGGGGGAAAGGGACAATCAACCCACCCTCTCACGAGTAATGACAGAATGACAGAAAGTCGATGGCCTGCGTCGATCTTACGGTCCCTGACCAAGGGTACCAATTAGTAGAATAGCCAGGGTTCTAGCATGGACGACCAGACATGGCTTTCCTCCGGGGCCGAAATATCGCTTGTGAAGAACTACCACCCCCGAAGACAAAAACATAGGGGATAAGGCTGGAAATAGTCAATTGTTGGAAGTAGTGATCGCCGGCTACCGTTCATACCAGACTCGTGTATGGATGTTACTATGCCACTCCTCACGATACCACATACCACCCCTGCAAGAAAGAACAACACATGTGCTCAGTAAATGAACCAGGCAACTTTACAAAGGTACCTTAGACTTCTTCGCGCAACGACAAATGTCCCTTCAAATGTCCCTTGCCTACTCCTATGGATGACCCAACGAGATCCTGATAATGGGCGTCTAGGCGGCACTGTGCATGTTTGCGTATGTGCGTGTGGCACAGCTGGCTTGGTACGCATGTGATACTACTGCTGGCCAAGTTGTTATGCCCATAATCTTCCCTCGCCAACACCGACAAAGTTTCCTTGGTTCCTAGTGCAATGGCTGAAGGGCTGAAAACAGGAGGCTTCGCACTCGCCTTATGTCTAAGCGAAAACAAAGTTGCTTCGCGTGTAAATTCCTTGGATGCTATTTGTCAAAACTCATCGAGAAACAATGATCGAGTTCCGGATCGATATTCGTGACACTGGACAAATGCCATGCGTGCATATTGGCAAGTCCTGCCATTGGCTATCACACACATTTCACGTACTTTTGTCTTCCTTCGAAGCTTAGTCTTGTTGGATACCCACTATCTAACGAGACTACGACTCGTTTACCGGATCTGGCCGCTTTGCGTAAATGTACTTGGTAAGAAAGTTGTCTATGAATGTATGGTCCAATCTTTGTCTAACACCCAGTATCTTACGGTAGATAAAGCTTGAAATGATGTCTGTGGGAAGTTTCATATGTATATAAACAATGCAAGAGATATTTCCCTAGATACTATATATCATGTTCATATATGCATATAATACACCTGCCGGTCAGCTTGCTTGAATTTCATGGTTACTTTTTCTTGCCTCGACAACATATGAAAGCATATGATTGTTTCCAATTCTCTTGCTATTGCCCCGGATTACAAACATTTGATTTCCTGCAGATTCCCACCATGCAATACAGGCGGCTGAGACGAAGAGCTATAAATGTACCTTGGCTGTTGACTTCGACTATACCAACAATATGTATCATAACCTCAACTATAGTAAAAGCATAAAGTACCCACTACATATAGAATACTACCAAATACTTTAGACGATATGATATATCGACTTGAGCCGGTTTCTTTTGGCTTGCTGCAGTAAGTAGACGCCTCACTCTGCAGCATGGGTTATACGGTAGGCACGCGAGGAGTAATTAGCCCGTTAACAAAAAAGCGCCTCTTTCTATAGATCCAACTGCTCGCTGCAGTTATCAAGCTCAGCTCGTCGTGTATACACCCAATGCTTGATTTAAACCTTGCATGATGATTGTATAACTGAGATTAGCCTCTGCTATTCAGGGTCCTGCGGAATCCTACCGCTCGTGGGGAAGACACGGCCGGCGGATATATCTCCGCATCTGCATCCTAGATAATTACCATGTTTAGCAGGCCATGCATATGTTTTTTCTCGATGTGATCTACTGGGCTAAAGCGTCCAGCATCAGGGTTCTTATTTATCAGATTACACAAGGCGCGGATATCATCTTTACCGGCTTTTCAATCATCGTAAACGTCCTCCTACATGCGAGAGGCGCTACCTTACCATCGTCATTTCCACTGTCCCATGCTTTTATTTGTCGGGATACGAGAAGGTATTGGTTCCCTTAACACCTCTAGATCTGCGTATATCGGCACAGGTTACCATAATGCCTTATCCTGTCCAACCATGATTTCCAGGGCGAAAGTTGGAGGTTGACATCTCTCATAGTTGGACAACGATCGCCGAAGCTTCAGCACGCCACAATGAATCTAGGTCTTCGACATGCTTCCTCCATTGGACTCAGCTCTTGGGAAAGCAAACATTTGCTGACTTCCGTCAGCCCGAGGAAATAGCAGTAAGAGACTGACATAACTCAGGAGTGCGAATAGTAATACCTAGCACGTCTCCTTTACATCCTGAGTGGCGTTTGATGCTGACCTGATGTAGTACAATACGATACCGAACAAGAAAATGAGGACGCCTCATCGATCCCGAAGATGCAAAGACCAAACCGGTACCCAGTTCCGGACAGGCAAAATCCTATCTCGCATTGTGAATTTGCCGTGGCTACTTTCTTCTTTCCACGTTTTAAAACAGGGACAGACAGAAATCGGCAAGCCACGTTCCGCGGAAACACGACGCGCCGAGGGCAGGATGGGTTGAAAAAACTGACGTGTCACGTCCTACACATCAAGATGAGCCCACTTTGAGATCGAAGTGGCTGCAAAACCCATCCGCATCAGGAGCGACCTGCACTGCCGAGACTCTCGGTTATCGGACGCATTACAACTACCACGCTAGTTACCAAGAACCGAGTTGTCGTCACTATCTAAAAGGCCGATGGTAGCCATCCCGCCAGCGGCGGCCTCGAGGAAACAAAGCAAACAAAGTCGGACGGGATAGGTAGGTAGTATGCTGTGTGCACGGCTTCAGGGGTTAGCGCGCAAGGTTCTCCAACCTTCGAGCTGCTTGGTACTTTCAAACAAGTCCAGAGAGAAGAAAAAGAGAAGACGTCAGGACGTGCCACGAATACGGTTATCTCATACGGCGCATATCGATCGATGCGACTATAGGTAGGCAAGCGGCGCACAACATTAGACTATGCTCTTCGGGATGTTTTCGTAGTGGTGGTGGTGTGCGTGTTCTTGGGAAAAGTCCCCCTCAACGGCGCCGAGGTCACGGGACGCGCATCGCAGCAGATGCAGTAAGCAAGCATTCAGTGGACCGACCATCAGATAGCTTTCCTGAAGCAACCAAATTCGAACCAATCTCAGCTCACGCGCGGTTGACAAATTGGTCAGGCGCCCGCTAAGTAGCTTTGGGGGCCGGCGCTACCCTGGTCGACCCGTATGCCTGGTTACTGGCCTGCGACTTTACCGTATCTGTTCATAGGGGGAAATATATAGATAGATATCCATTGTACAGATTCCTGCTTCGCCGGCTAAATTTGCCGGGGGTTTTTCAATAGTCCTCAAGTGTACCAGAGTATGCACATGTTGTAAGTAATGGCAAGAAGAAGGAAACGGGCAGAAAACCTCCTATTCTACCAATCGTATTCTTTATGTTCGTGTCATGTCTAGCATCACCTGAAAAAGGGTCTTACAAGGGTACGTAATATTAGAGCCAAGGAATGAAAGTTAGTTGTCATCGACGGGTAGAACCGTTATCCGCAAAGGTCTGGACGCGCAAGTTAACGACCATTACGGCGCGGAGAGAGGATAAGTTATCCCCACAATGCTGATGCCCAGGTAAGTCTTACACCAATACCCAAGCACGCTGGCAACAGCAGCACATCGACGATCCGACGTGAGTGGTGGGCGGGTGGTGGCATGTTGCGGAACACATGACACGAGACGACATGCGGGCTGTATTTCCCCCACAAAGCGTACCGGGAGAACCGAGGTTGGCATATATTGGCGAAGAGGGTGACAATGGCAGTGGATGCGATATTGAGAGCTGAGAGTGGTGGGCATCTGCCTGCGTCCAGTCAACGCGTCGTTGAGGTCTTCCTCGCGTCAGTATATGTTGTATCCGTATCCATACTGGGTATTGCCCGCCCAGCGGAGCTCAAGTAGCGACACTATCTATTTAGGCACAGCCAACTAATGGGGTTTCTCGCTCGCCGCGTTCGCTGAGTCAGATCCGTTTCTGGAAAACGGGAACATGCGTTTGTACGACTTTTGTGGCTGGAAGCTTGTAAGCTGTCGGGTGCCCGAACCCCATCCGTGCGTGTGTGTGACTTACGTGCGTGCCATGCCTGGAGGAACGAACGAGGTTGTTCCCTGATAAGCACGGTGCAATGTTGGCTCAGCTCAACGCAATGGATTATCTGCCGCAGCTACCTGCCTGCCGCTCGGCACGTGTACGGGACCGTCCCTTCCTACCTTTCCCGCTTTCTCGGGGGCTGCAGGTAATCGGTAACCATGCTGTGCGACACAAAACTCAAAAGCACTCTGCTTGAATCATGTCGGAGACGTCTTTCTATGGGTACTGAACCTAGAATTTGTTGATGTGAAGGACCCCCGAAACACTTTCGGGCTTTGCTGTAGTATGTACAGAAATCACTTTGTTGATCGTAGAGCAGAAATAAAACCATAGAATTTCAAATATCCTGTGTTCCAAGACCTATAGTAGATCCTATGGTGTTTCTGATACCTGCTGCCCAATCTCTCGGTGGGGTGGAAAATAAGCGAGCTTGAAGCAAGATATTTGATAGGAAACGTGCAAGCGAGAGGGGTTATCAAGATGTTGACCACGGGCGGTCAAACATGATTGTTTGGGATGTCGCCTTTCCCAAATCGTGTGTAGGGGTCGTTTCAAGTACCTATATTTGGCATCGATACCTGTCTTTACCGCCTACGGGAAGAACAAGAGCGTGACTCAAGTGCATCTAGACGAACCTTGAAAACAAGTTTGTAACTAGGTACGAAGTATTTACTGCTAGTAACATTGACGATCCGTTCCGTCATGACAGTCAAGATCGCCTACCTATACACAATATGATGTAATATAACAGGAATGATGAAGACTATCATTTACACAAACTATTACATAGCAGGTATGTTTCAAGTGTGTCACGACTGACAAGTATTACCAGGGGAAACCAGTTATTGGAGTGACATGGGCACACAGAAAGTGCTCGGACCGCACTATTCTGGGCTCTGATTTGATTGCGACTGTGGGAAACCTGGTAACGGGGATTTCGTGTGTTACCTACAATTATATAATAGGGCTGAGTGAGAAATCTTACGGGGACGCCATATGTACATTACATAGTATACCAGAGGCAACTCGTGTACCCCTTTTGCATCAAGGGTCTGGTAAAATAACTTGCAATTACCTACGTATGTGCTGTAAATTACATAGTATTCGGGTCTATTCGGGATTTGGATTTGTGGATTTCTTAATGGTATCCATAAAAGAAACCAGCATTCGTCCCTGGCAAAGCCCGTCATGAGCTTCCAGTCTCTTGGGTCCCAAAACGGCTGATCATTGGAGAAAACCCCTGAGATTGACAAGGAGCTTGACTTGGGATCGCCCCTACGTCGCTAACCCTTAGGAAGGGGTTGATGGGTATTCAGGTTGCCGCAAGCTCCTTCGTATTGCGAGGACTATTGTGCTATGTTTTACGCAATGCTTACCTATTCATGTATGGCGTTAAGGATACAGAAAGGTCGAGATGGTGCTTCTTGGTAGGGATTACTAACCAATAAATGTTGGCGCCATGCACAGTGTACGATAATGGCTTTGGAATTATTAGAGCTGTTGTGTACATGTGGCGTGTCTATACTGTATTAACAAGGGCCTCTACACCGGTCACTCCACAGCCAATAACCGGTATGTCAGTTTTCCGTCGTTAGGTCTCTATTGGGTGCGGTAACAACATGGATAGAAATCGATTTTTTCTTTATGGCTATGAGTGCTGTAATAGTGAGGATTGGCGGATGAATGGAAGCGATACCCACGCTAGATGGCGTCAAGGAACCTCTCGATAGGTTTTTGTGGAGTCGAGCTTCATGCTACTAGCTTGACTAGCAGGACCCTGACGACATGACTCGTCTACTTTTATATTGTTCGGGCTCAACGAGGTTAGCCCTGGCCGTTTAGGCCTGATGGCGGTCTGCTGAAGAAGATCTACGCCATCAATAAGGTACAGAATATACCGCGTCGGTAAATGACCCCATCGGCTGTACGGCAGGCTTTAGGGTATGTTCATGTAAAAATTCATTACCTCCCCTTAAAATACTTGGGTAATGAATTACTTAGACACTAGAAAATGAATCTAAGGGTTGTTAGTTATGGGTTTACTTCAGTTGTTAGCCTCTAAGACTCCATTCTCGTTCAAAGTTATCATGAACACGCTTACCATGCATGGGAATGCCTGGGAATAGGCTAAACCTAGGTAAGTATACTATCTGCCTGTGCAAAAGTGCCAGACATACTGTACTTGATTCCACCTCTACTGACCGGTGTATAGATCCCCACTTCCAAAATTCACCATAAACTGCCAGTGCTATCAGTAAGTAGGTGTCTTGATTCCACGCAGCCAAGCTTATTGTCTCGCATCTTCGTGTAATAGTGATGTCGAACTACCCTATGTAGTTGGAAACGCGTCTAAGTTTCAGAAGCCAAACTGTACTTGCACAAATTCAGAACATCCGATCGTGTTACTAGTGTAGCGTAGGTACCTACTAAGAGGTAGTTTATACTCCATACTCATTTGTTTAGGTGCATGAGCCAATGCAGTACCGGTAAATCATCGAACGATGCCCCTCATCGCTCATTGAAAGAATGCTCCATCTAGTCGAGGGGACCCATGTTATGCCAAGAGAACAAAGAAATTATCAGTGACTACCTTGCGAACTAGCTACCTTAGGTTATATGTATAGCTATGCTGGACACGTACACACCGGATTACGTTGATTCACGTGCTCAACAGAGCATGCAGTGACTGGGGTTTGAAATTTGACAGCCGCTCGAAGTGCCCATCATCGCGTGGGAAGGCGGCTTATAGTATACCGAGACCGCCAGGGGGTGTGTTTTATTCAAAGTGTTTATAGTTTATAGTACTGTACACCGCTACCGTACGTTACGCGCTATTCAATTGTGCTTCTACTTGTAACTTGCTGCTCTGGTAGAAAACATTGGCTAGTCGTGCAACATAGGCACCGTATCAGAAAGTTAGACAGGGCTGCATTGGTAGCGTGACCACATTTCGATGTGCTTATTCACCTGATGCAGATTTTCGAGAGATCTGTGCCAACCGGTCTCACGTTTTCGTCAATCTTACTTCTATGCAAGTCGCTGGTTGCGGCATCCCACTGTAACTATCTCGATCTGTATGCAAAACCCCCAGATTACAAGGCAAACGACAGCATCCGGCACCCGGGGCTTAGTGCGACAATGGTTGTCGTGATTTAAACTACAATTACACCTACTATGTTGGATTTTGGGCATTAAGATAGTATTAAGATGCCTATATAGTACTGAACTCAAGAACTCATGACTCGTATACTACTCAGCGCGTATGGATAATGGCCTTATCCCCCACAATGTCAGCACTGATGCTAGAAGCCTAAATCCTAGAGGATCTACTACGCAAGTACAGTACACACGTGCTGTCATAGTTCGCTACAGCTTCGGAGGTATTATCAATCTTCGGATTCTTACTGATGCCCGCTTCAAGCATCAAGCATCAAGTTGTCGACCAATCGAGCATCGGCATTGGCAGCGCAAATGCGCTAATATCATTGCTGGATCTCGCATCTGAAACACGTCAAGGACTTCCTTTTGCAAAAAATCTTGGTGATGAGGCGTTCGGCCTGGGGGTACGACGATAGGCTGGTAATTCGTTAGTCTTTGGATTGTTGAATATTTCTTCCCTCTTATCTGTCTAAGTTTGACGATGCCATTGATACGTGATGCCCGCTTTCTTGGTATGGGTTGCGTATATGCGTTAATCCAAGTCTTCTCGTCCCTCCTATCACATAGTGTTTGCATCGCTGGCTACGATGATCTATCATATCCTCATCGCAGTAACTTGTCACATAATCACAACGAGAATCGCGATGGCTACCTGAAAAAGAAAAGATAAACAGGTTAAGTTGCTTGAACCGGATGGCTTTTACACCTTTTGACCGGTCAAGCTCCACTGCAAGTATGCAATTACTAATAGCCAAACATTCTACATCTATGCCATACTTGTACGACCATGCCATTCGACATTTATAACTTCTACGAGTGCAATCCTTGTGAGCGCGGAGGTTTCTTTTTCAAGCATATATCTCAACCAGACCACATCCGAGTCCTCGCCGCAAGGTGAGGCTGGCACTTGAAGACATTACTCTCTGTTCGACGCAACATTACGGTCTTTATCTCCTTGGAACGGATTCTCAAAACGGAATTCGAAGTTGCTTCATGCGTTTGATACACTAACGAGATACATGTGGGTAGTTAACTAGTACCCCTCACAGTTTTACAAGGTTTAGGATACCGTATATTTGAGCGCGCTTAGTTGAAGCCAAGCACCTCCATCCTTGGCCAACAATGTTTTTCGAGGGCCTTCATGGCCTCACGTTTGGGATCATGCAAGTGGTTTGATGTTGTCGCGCTCGACTTGGACATGCGGTCGCAGTGATTATACTACCAAGTCTATTGGTGCAAGCGGCCTTCTCCGTCGACCAACCAACCAACCAGTAGTGAAGAACGGTGAACGTACCTCACAGCGACCTTATCCGTTCCTTGTCTAGGAGGTTCTGGGACCAACAGAAATATAATAGGTTCCGATCTGGTCATATCAATGTTGGGGAAGTGCCACTTCCAAGTGGTCGAAGCGAGGGCCAAAACGACAACCCGCCCTCGCTATCTATTCCTCTCTTGATTCCCCCACCCTTCCCCTTCGCGCTTCTTGTCGGCTTTTTATGCCAGTAACCTTCTCGTCATATTGGAGCGGGAACAGTGGACGGCACATATCATCTTTTTTGATTCGCAGTTGTTACAAACCTTATAACTAAGCCGTGTACCGTGGACCTCCGTAGGCTTCCGATGTCAGATTCCCCCCACTAACTACTACCTACCGTACCAAACAAGCCAGAGTTGCAACGCATATTTCTACCCTGTACAAGTGCCGCGCAAGACGGAGGGCGTGCATTTGTTCTAGCCTCGCCCAAAAACCTAAGAACGCAAATCTTTACCGCATTAAAGTCGCGTTCTCAGCATCCCACCGTACTATGTATACTTACTTACACACTAACAAAACCAGGCCGGAAAAACTCCATCCTTTGTTCATATAGCATAATCGGCATTTATCAACCCGAAGTTGCTTATACACCGTAAGCATTTATTTAGGCCATTGTATTCTTATCATGTTCTGTATCATATCATGATGGTTGGCATACTGCGCCGCCACCTTCTCCTGCTGCTGTTTTATTTGCGTCCTACAACTATATTTGGAAGAATGATCTACCGCGCACTGACGAGCAACTCGTTGAAGATGGAGTTACCCATAACCCGTACCAGCGGGTGGATGATTAATGGCCTATTAAGGTTGTGCCAAGCCAAGCCTTTGAGATTTCCCACAACCGTGGTCGAAAACACCGAATACAACTCAAGATAAGGCAATAACACCCATCTGAGTCGTTCTATATGTATATGAACATAATATCACACTTTGATCAAGCGTCGTATTTCTGTGACCTGACAGGGGCCATCACAGAAGCGAACAAGTCGCACTTGGATTCGTAAATAGCCTGAGTGGTCTACTGCCCTGAGGCTAGCGGGATGCCAAAGTGGGTATATAATTGGGAATAGGATCACCTGCCATCGAGCTGCGCCTGTCATCTATCCTACGTAATAGGCAAATCAATTAAATTTGTTGAGTAGTCCGCTGGACAACTTTGCATGACGGAACCTGAGGCTGACATACATGTAGGAAAACACCTCGGTAATAGGGCGGAAAGCTTCCCTCAAAGTCAGGAATTACCTTTGAAGAACAAAGTTGCGGGAAACCAACACCTTCTGGTTCCAATATCCGGGTTCAACCGTTTTTGTCCCTTACAGCTTGCGCGTCGGAGCCCCGTCGGCATCACCATCTGCTCCTACACTACCTACATACTGCAAACAGCGGTATATCGTAGTAAAGGATCTGAGTCACATTGACCTGTCATCGCCCAAGTTGGAAGGCTCTTTACCTATTCTCTCTCTCTGCTTCAGAGGCATATGCACGGTTCTGGCAGCTTTCTGGTGCTGACCACCAAGGAGCGATCTGACTACATATCAGTAGAGCATGATGTAAGTAGATAAGTAAGTACCTACTTACTGGGGTGTAGGCCTATCTCCGTACCGAAGGCCGAAAGGCTCTGGTCACCTTCGACGGTCACTTTTATTCCCATCCTGCCCAACACCGACTCACCGCTTCTCATTCAGCTCCACGAAAGTAACAAGAAGCAATGATGAAATGGATTGTCGTTGCTCCCCTCTGCCATGACAGACTCGATGCTGTGCAAGTGGGCATGTGAATCTGGGCAGAGAGTGGCGCCTTATCCAGAGACTTGTCTTAACACAACATAGTATATGTATGGATCCTTATCGATCAAGTGTCGAGGCAGCACGAATGAGTTGTGATTAGAACCACCTGGGCAAGCTCCATCTATGTAATACAACCCAGGTACGCAGTAGTCTCATGCTGAGAGCAACTTCAAAAAAACCGTGCGGTATATTTGTCTGCATCAGTTTTCTACCGTATATGGAGACATGGAGATGAATATTCCGTCATGGTGCAAAACCCCGTACTACATGGTTACTCTCAGCGCAAAATCGTTGCAGATGCCCACAGCATAACAACCCATGTACCTTTCTGCCCCATAGTAGAGGTACTGATACATCGTAGGTATGTTGTACCGATGGCATGGCTGTCGCTCATCGACCCCTCCGTTGCCCACGCTTGACCGGCTATCCTTGTCGGCTTACCCCTTGTCAGCCCCCTTGTCGGGCGTATCCTAGTCGATCCACTCCACCCACCATCGATAGCCAGCCCCCTGCCCTTCTCCTCCAGTAGCTCCAAAGTAGGTACACTAGCTACCTACGACACAGTGTTTATCATCCGTGCTGATGACACTATGAAGCTGCGATGCTCCATATCTCTACTTACAGCTAAGCTACAGTATACACTGTACCCGACTCAGAATGTATTTTATTTACTGTCATCAAGTCAATCTATCCCAGGCCCTAGGAACTGGGTGGATCTCATGCTAGGCAATGAACAGAAAGCCATGGGCTGGAGTCACCCTCGAGAGAATCCTGGAGCTACCCAGGCTGGTCAAGTTGTGGTACAGTATGTCGTCGGCGTTGTTGCGCGACAGACTCGCTCATTCGCCAACAACACTTTCTTTTTTTCTCGTTTTTATATGTATGGACGTAGCTTTGGTCCACCACCACATCTTGCACGCACGGCTTTGCTGGCTCCAGCTCGACAGTACTTGCATACATCCCTACATACATACTGCACTATTTCGACTTGGCATAGCCTCAAGTAGTCTCTCGAGGTCTTGTACGGACGAAACACCTAGTACTACCTATACTATAATCCCAGTCGACGGTCGAGTCTCTGATGTGCTCCTGTCCCTGCCCAACTGCGCACGCTTGCTGATCTCTACACCTTCGGCTCTAGTTTGGGCTCAAGCACTATTGTGGTACAAATTATATCACAAGCTTCCTTCTTCTTGTATACACAACGGCAAGGGCTCTGCCTCATCCAATAGCACGACAGTGGGATTACCGGTACACTTGGGTACATAGCACGGGCTGTCCAAGACACAGCACTAAAGGGTGTTCGTTGAACAGGGGACCTGATACTTTATACCTTGGTACGGAGCGGGAGAGAGGCGAGTGACAAGTCGGCAAGCTTCAGTAGCGGGCATCATCGTCGAATTTTCCGTCTTTGCCTCCCTCCGTCGTCCGTCTGGGATCGGGCAACAAGTACACCTCCACTACCCTATTTATTTTTACCTACCACGACGTACAACAAACGTACTATTCTCCCGTACGCCCGTACTCTAGTACGAGCCCAGCCCAGCCCAGCACAGTACCTGCCTTGCCTGCCTGCCCGCAAGCAAGCAAGAGTGGGCATCACGCAAATCACAACCTCCACTCCCCAAAACCGAGGAGAGGCCGACTTTCTTCTGGTTCTGGTCTGCCTTGCCCGCCGGGGATCCTCACTCTTGCCATCCTCGAGGTCCTCTTTTCCATGGCCACCTCCCCTGATCAGAGTTACGTCGTTGTCGAGTTGATCCGTGCTTGTGTTTGGCCAGCCGCATGACCGGAGCTCGCAGATATAACCAACCAGTCTCCCAAGCATGGAACCTGTCGCGCACCCGACCAAGCGACCACGTCTCACGACTCCTGCTGCTGCCTCATGGTCGAATAAAATACACGGCCAAGCCGTGTCGCTGCCGCAACCGAACCCTGCCCACCACCCGTCCGTCTCGGGAGGCCCTCACCACCCACCGCCGCCGCCAGCTCAGTATCAACCACCACCCTCCTTCTCGCGTCCCCCAGAGCCTCCGCTGCCGCCAGCTCACCACCAGCCTCTCGACGACCACCGGCATCACCACCATGAACACGAGCTCTACCCTCCGATCCAAGACACGCCCCGCCAGCTCCCGCCCTCTCCAGCTCACCCGCCGTATCCCCCGTACCCCTCACGAGACCCTATCGTGAAGCGCGACGTTGGTGAGGAGCAGGCTCTCCCCCAACTTCGTCGCCCGAGTTCCACCGGCCATACCGTTGACGGCCTCCCTCCCACACCGCATGGTCCACCGCATCCAGTCCAGCATCATCCAGAGGATCCGCGCCGTCACATGAACTTCGACAACGGAGCGTCGATGCCGCATTCGCCGGCGCTGTACCGGCCGCCGTCTCTGCCTCAGGGCTACCACCCTCCTCCCCCGCCGCCGGCCTCTCAGCAGCCGCCGCACTATGAGGCCCCTCATGCATACGGGCCACCGCCCCAGATGTATCCCGCGCTGGAAATACAGAATGCCAGTGCCAAGCGGAAAGCGCAAAGGGCGTCGCAAGTATGTTTATGAAGAGAATCTAACGTTCTTGAGACAAGACATGTTTACTACGTATATACAAAAAGATCTGCGACAATTGCTAATGCAAGTGTCTCATAGGCCTGCGATAATTGTAGGCAGCTGAAAGCCAAATGCGACGAGACGAAACCCTGCAAGAACTGCCGCGAAAAGAATGTTGAGTGCAAGTACAGAGATCCCCCGGCAAAACAGTAAGTTTGGTTTTTTCGAGACGGATGAATTATGAATATTAACGCTAGATTAGGCCCGATAAGATGTCCTCAGATATCCTGGATATGCTCAGTGAAATAAAAAAGACGCTTAAAACCATGGATGCCAAAATAGAACGGATCGACAGAGTGGAAAACCGCATAGCTAATGTTGAGCACATGGTAATGCAAGGGAATCCGGATTTGAATAAGATGAAACTCGAGTCTATTGAGGAGGATGACCAGCCCAATCCTAAACGGACCTCCATTTCGGATGCCAGGGACATCCCTGAGGAGGAGGCGACAGAGGTATCAACACCAGAGCCAACCAGTATTGTCGAGGCTCCCTTGAGTCTTATTGAGGCTCACGAGACGCTTCGGCAGGGAGAGTACGATAATATCGAAGCCGAGCCAGGCCCGGCGGTGCCACCAGGGCGCCCTGCTATACCCCCGAATCACACGACACTAGCTAGTCTGTTATTAAAATGGCCATCCATTCACAACCTGGTCCACCATATCTTGGTGGCCGAGGGAATCCGCTATGTGGATGAATATCCAATTCGGCAAGAACAACAGAGGGGTGTACTCCGGCTGTTTGGAAGAGGTGAAGGGCCTGATTCGGATACTCGAACGTTCGATAAGGGCACGCCGCAGGACCTGAACTTGGTCGATAGGGATGATATCTCAGATGCGGCTGGCCCAACACCTGGTCCTGAGATCTGGGGTCAAGTGGGAGGTCTTGCGCCCGGCCCGGGGGTTGACTACAAAGGAGGTGCCTTGAACTCAGACGGAAACCCCGATTGGGAACCCGCTAGGATTTGGAAATATGTTTCAAGTTTCAAGGAGCACATTCTCAATATGCACCCTATCATCATTCCTAAGGAGCTTGATGCTATGGTCAGGGTGTTTCTCGAGCAACTGCCCAAATCGTCGAATACTCCAAGCAATAAAGCGGGTAACTTTTCCGCGGGCTTCATCCAACCAGCTCCAAATCCGCCTTCGTCTATGCCTGAGATTGGAAATAAGCGCAAGCGATCTCCAGCTAGCGACGAGCCCAGTCCGGCTGTGAGCTTTAGAAAGCCGGGTCGCCCCTACAGAAACGTGCAGAGCGCTCTTGTTCTTATGGTCCTCGCTCTGGGCAAGATATGTCTTCATAAAGGCAATATTCCCGAGGTTGTTCATGAGCCCGATGAATTCTCGACCAATTCTCCATTAGTACGCAATGGTGTCCTAGCGTCTCCTGGTCAAGGTTCCCCGGGCCAATTTGCCCCCTCGCAGTCTTCTGGGTTTGCCTCGCCAAAAGAGAACGACCGAGGAGTAATGATGAGCCGGAGGTCGTCATTACAAGGTAACTTACCATTTAATAGAGCATCCTCAACGCATAAGCGCAACCTTGATGTAATTCCTGGACTAGAGTATTTCGCACTCGCATCCGACATCATGGGCGGAGATTATGGTGGTTTTTGCCTGAGGCATGTATATGTCCATATCCTTGCCGGGTTGTATCACGGGCAACTGGGACGTGTATTGGAGAGCTGGGAACATATATCTACAGCGAGCCGGAAGCTTCAAGTCGTACTACGACCGTAAGTTTTGATTATTATTCATCTTGACGGTCACGTGTTGCTAACATGCACTGAAAAGGAGCCTTGGCCGTCTTTCAACATTAAGCCAATGCAATCCAGAGTCTCGAAGAGACAATCAGCTATCCTTCGCTTTTTGGACATGTCTACAACTGGAAAGGTAGGCCATTCGCCTGTTGCAGCGGTAACTGTCAGACTAACATTCAGTAGCGACATACTGGCCGAATTACAACTTCCACAGTCGGGCATTCTGGCGTATGAATCGCAAATGCCTTACCCAAATGGTGTATTTGCTGAGAAGCACGGGTTTACCATGGATGTGGTGCAAAGTTATGTAGCGCAGTTGTATTTGCGGAAGCAGCTTAACAGGGTGCATAATCTGCTATATAACCCAAATCCGGATAACAGCCATCGCGCACATTATCAGTCGATCAACGACGAGATTAATGAGATTCAGGCTGTTCTCGGCGGTGCTAGGGATACGTGGGTGCCCCCGTCTTTCAGGTGGAATGACGACGACCCTCCGCCAAAAGACATCCTTGCAGCACGACTCCGGGCCAAGTATTGGGGCTCGCAAGTCATTCTTTATCGACCATTCTTGAGGACTATCCTCGATGTGGAAGCACAGACTCCATTGACGTACCAGCACGATCATGCGCCACCCGATATGATGGTTTCTGCAAGCACCAATGACAAAAGTACAAAAGATCACGACCCTCGCACGCTTCAAAATGCGAAGTTGGCGATACGAGCTCTCATCGAGAGTACCCGCGCGTTCCATGGTATAGATACAGGCAAGCACCGTATCATCGTTACCAACATCTTCGGGACTGCCCATGCGTAAGTTACGAACCGTCCAGTGCGTATCGTTGTTTATATACTGACTCATCCTGTAGCCAGTGGGGAAATCTGTTGACTCTGGCGGCGTGCTACAAGAACGAGACTCTTCGGTCTTGCATACCCGCAGAAGAGCTGAGCAGTCTTTTCTCTCGAACAATCAAATTTTTCGGGACGTTTGCTCAGCCGTCTAGTGCGCTCAGACTGGACATGAACATACTCACTGGCCTAGCGAAGGAATTAGGATTTGCGCCTGATGAGATGGACTTGAGAGCCGATTCGAGCTTCTCGAGCGCCACTAGTAGTGCGGTGATACCTCCGGTACATTCAACTGCTAACAACTACCATTTTCATAGCGCTCCATCACCCTCTATGATGAGAATGCATTAAAAATGCCATCACAGATATGGCCTTTGGTCAACATTGAGACTCATATCGAAGACCAATGAGAATTTTGAGCAGTGATATGCTTACTCTATGGATACTAACGCAACTCGCGTTTTGGAAGAAGTTCATTGTTGCTGAACCAAAACCCACCTGGAATTAGCGCCAACTGTTTTTTCTGCAGCATGTGATTGCGGATGATACCCCTGTGCAAGCACTTTTCGTGGCTTAGCAACGCGTATATATTAAACGGACCTACCTGCCTACAACTGTATTGGAACACAACACAAAAACAGCTACTTTTGCTTGCATATGAAATAGGCGTGCAAGACGTACACGGTCGGCTACATACTGATAATTTAGCATAAACGTGGCTCTCGTCACATCTGATGTCCTCTTGAGACGGTTGTCTGGAGTCTTATTTGTTTTTCGAACGGCTTGTGGTACCTCGCTGTATAGTTGATACATACGGCTGGGGTATAATTTAGACGAGCGGCACGTAACTGGAGCGGCAGCATTCTTTCAGAGCCCAGGAATAATGGTGCTTGGCGTTTATTTTGGGCGGCCTTCTCCTATTTTTTGTACTCTTTTTCCTCGTTTTTTTCACTGGTTCTTTGCCAGAGGCCGCGGAGGAGATACCATTTTCCTTATACATACTACTGGTCACTCCGGGGGATTGTTTGCCATCATTAGCATCATCATTGCTTGCAAGGGACGGTATTGGGGCATACAATGACAACGTGGTCAGCAGTGGGGAGGCATATTTGTGTTTTTTTGTGTGTACTTGGTAAACTTGTATATGATGCCGTCTATTCAAGTGGCCGGCCGGGGTTATAATCAGAGACATTGGACGTGGACCACCAGACGCGTGGTAGGGGACGGTGACTAAGGCTTGGATATCAGTCCAAGGGGTGGCCGAAGTCTTTGGGGGTACGTGGGAAGAGCGGAATTTGAGAGAACAGTATCCAGATATCCACCCATTGCATTGGGTGTGGCTTGAACATAAAAAGTCGGCAAGCAAAGACAAAAATGTACTTAGGTTAATCAGCTCTATTGCCCAGACGGGATCGTCTGGTCGCTCTGGCTAACAATTTAATGAGAACAAACAAGATGTCAAACAAAACTCAAGTGAAACCTGTAGAGCCTCCAAAACCGGACTATACACACTTCGAACATTTTCTCCAATACTCGTAATATCATGTCTACAATACTGGTTGTGTCTCATCACTTTGAAGCGGCTAATACCGAATCTCGATGATATGGAATCTCGAATCTCGATCTACTTGCTTCAAAACTGAAGCTGAAGATCTAGAACTAAGACGACGACGCCTCTTTTCACTTGGGCTATTTCTACATGCGATATCACATGGTAACAAGTTTCTTACTCAGCATAACCTAGCTAACTTACATGCACATTACACGTGACGCGTATTGTGGCGCGAACTACTGTACCTGAGCCGGTGTTAAGTTTGTAAGGCCGTTTTTGCGGCAGCTTGGCGCACCCAATGGGAGGATACCCATGGTTTAAACTTACTGTAGCGAACCGTGCCGCTGGGTTCGAGCTTGCGGACGGAACGAACGGACGGGGGTGGGTGGGTAGAGCGGGCGGGAATTGCGGGAGAGAACCTTGATGGACTGCGGAATTTACATAATTACATAATCAACTGTAGCTGAGAACTGGTGGGTACTGTAACTTACAGTAGTAAGTAGTCAGTCTATTGTGGCTAAATAGCTACGTATATGCACACCGCCCTTGTAGATCCAGATGTTTTGTCTACTTATATTATCTTTCAGCACTATTCTCATCGTCGGTTTGGTATACTATGTGTATACACTTTGTATATGTACAGTATGTATATGCAATAGGATTTAAGGGCTGTTTGATATTACGCGTATCGTACATCCATCCGACGGAGGGATCCGACGGGTTCGAAATTGCGTATATGACGCCATAAAAGCTTGTCCATACCAAACCTGTAATGGTATTAATTGGACGCCATCCTGGGAGCTGATCTTAGGATTCCCACTGTATAGGTAGTATATTGCCCAGATACTTGGAGGAAGGTAATTAGGGTACATGTACAGAATCTCCAAGGTAAGTTAGGATCTCGATCTAGTGTATCGGCTAGCTCTTACATACCCTGATCTATATGCTGGATTCTCTATCTATTATTCCTATTTTGTCTCTAGATGAGATGGGCAAATACACCTGATCAGGTAGCCTGATCAAGGTGTTTACACTATTAGTGTTGTATTATTAAGCACTTAAGCACCATCGCCTCCCGAGACTAACTGCCGATGTGTAAGCCTGCGGAATACCTAATGCAGTTCGTCCAGCGCAAAGGGTGCATACATACCCGTCTACATACAGCACTAACCAACGAACTATTCGATACGAAGTACGAGCTGAAAATAACAATTTCACCCAGAATGTCACGCTGTTTGGTACCATGCTAAATTACGTTGTTCGTAATAACGGTGATGGCAACCTTTTTAGAACTGGTCTGGATATACATATAAATTGCACCGGCAGGTACACCGAAACATACCCTTGATACTCTACGGTGAGCAAAGATAGTTAAGTGCCCGGAATCAGATACGATCGCCCAGATACGATCGGGAGTTGGTATTCTATGCTTCTGGATCGAATAAACGAACGATACGAGATGAACGAGACATGGTATAGATATTACGTGGCTTAACTTATCTAACCCTGAGGGGGACTCCCGTTTTTGGATATGGCTGGTGGTAGAGATTGCTGTCTTTATTGTACTGTAGGCCGCTGTTCTAGCATTGCCTGGCCAAAACACTTCAGTGTTGTAACGAATGGGTGGTAACGTTCTAGCACCAAGCTTCACGGTTGCCCTGCCTGTAATCAACTACGTTTCTAATTTACAAAATTCGAACGGTCCTTTTTCATCTAACATTACTGCAACATTGCTAAAACATCGTTTACGTCCTAATGGAGTATTTTACCGAACAGCGTACGGCTTGAAAAGGTTAGAACTATAATACAATGCATGTAACAGACTGCCGGGCTTTTGAACAGTGTGACCTAGCTAAAGTTTACGCTCCATCATGCTCTCCAAAGGGGTCCCCTCAGGTAGGTACTTTAATGTCGTAAGAAAAGGTAGCGATTTCCTTGTCGCGAGGCTATGCAGAAATTAAATAGGAAGTATTTTACTGTCACGACCTCTGGACACTCATAGCACCATACCCAGGGGTAAGTCTTGGATACTTGTCGTCGCACAAAGAGCTCCAACTACTACATCTACAGGCTAGAGATCTATATACAAAATGCCCTCTTTGTTCTGTCACTCTAGGGAGGCGGTATGCAGCTATAGGTATCACGAGACTCTGACATTTGGTGGATTTACGACAAAAAAATCTCATTTAATTATTGCACAACCTCGAATATGTATATCAAAGTGCAAGATATTAGAATGCAGTAGATTGATAAGCCAGGTCTTGTGTGGAAAGGTACGAAAGACAGTGTTCAAAAGGAACCCCTCAAAGTGACTGCATATTAATTATCTCCATTACCTTAATAATCCAATCACAATCATTAACTACAGTATCCAAAACCCAAGAGCCTATTCAAAAACGGGGTCCCCCCTATCGGTACCTCCCGGTACATATCCTACAGTATATATAACCCCAGGTACAGTCTGTACTTACCCCCAAAGTCTAGAACCAACCAAGTTGCCTGATTCTGCGTAGTGCATGGTTACTTATGGAAAGGGACTAGAAAGAAAACCCCAGAAAGGTTATCGAATTATCTGGAGATCCTATACCTCCACATTCATTGGATATATCACTGCCCCAACTAGATGGATCCTGCAAGATGAACTTACCCAGGGGTAGTGTGTACCGAGGCAGTGGACAATTTATGTAAGATCTACGGGTGGATTTCGGCCGAGTTGGGTAATTTTATGGATATAATGTAATCGACATATATACATACATACATGCTAGTACAGTTACAGATTTGGTTTAACTAACTAACTAACCACAGGCTTGAACGGGCAGGGCAGTTAGAAGAAAAAAGGCCAATGTGGCCGAAGTGGAGAAGTTTACATCACCGAGAATTGCGGGTCGAGAGGAAATAGAATTGTGTCCGGTGTCCGAGATTATGTATGCTTCACCTCAACTACCTAGTTACTGTGAATGTTAATATCTAACTACACTCTGTCGTAAACTATCGTCGTCTTCTTGTCGATGTCCGAATGCCGAATAATATTATACCAGCGCCATCAAGGCGATACGCGTCGACATCGTTTAGTACCCAATCATAGACCTCATCATCCTCATTCGTTCATAACTATCACCTTGTTCGTGGGTCTTTGGCTCCATAGCATGCATCAATATGCTTACAGTAGTTAGGTGAGTGAGCCGGGGTTATGGAGCAGCCGGCAAACCCAGTTGCCTGCCTGTTCATCTGGGTCAAGGTATCGATACTTCCCCGCCTTCTAGATAGACCGATTTATCGCCGCCGGCACAATCAAGTAATCCGGCATGTCCCGCATGATGCCTTACTTCCTCCCTTCAAGGGTTATCACGTACGATGGATGCGAGAAAGTCTTGCTGACGTACCCCGCCGGTGATGAAACCGTGGCGCGCGCGATGATCGTGCCATCGATCTCATGCTTATCCAACTGGGGCGTCCTACTTCGCTCTCACCGTAAGTCTAAGTTTCATATATCCAATGGCACGACGACAAGACATAGCCAGCCGTCTGGATACGCGGCCTCACGCATGAGCTCCTCGAGGGGCGCGTGGAATGGCACACGTGCGCCATGCAGGATCGCCGCGGCAAGGACGGGGTCCCGGCTACTTGGGAATAGCCTGGGCAGCAGGTTGCGCAATGCTACACCTATGGTCTGCGGGGTGCCTGCAGAGGATCGTCGCTTGATTAGCTTGGCACGTTTTTTTCTTTTTCTGTCGGTGTTGAGGTTCGGAACGCGAAGCAGGGGGAAGTTCGGGCGAATGTGGAGAAGTTCCAATGCACGGGTGAGACATACGATCGTTGTTGATCCGGGGTTGAACAAGGGACTGCATGACCTTGAACGCACCCGCGGAGTTGTTTGCACTACCTGTCACATCGCTCGAAGACGTGGGGATGTATATGCGGATTGGAACATTCTTGAGCTCGCGTGACGTGTTCAGCAGTCGCGAGTTCACCTTGTTAAATGATGCATAATCATCTATCAGATATGTCAGATTGAGTGAGTGTCGATCAGTCGGAGTTAGGAAGGAGAGGATTTGTTATTTCAGACTTACTGTCTTGAACTGCGTTCCAGAGCGCCGTCGTATTTTCTTTAGATAACGACATGATCTGCTTGGCATTGCCATTGCGTATGAAGTCTGCCTGTTCATCAGTGTCAGCCCTGACTCTACACATGCTTTCTTGTGCTCGTTTCTGTCTGGACGAGGAAGACTCTCTCATCTTCAACTACTGGTAAATGAATTGACTGACCTCTTTCGCACTATTCAGGAAGGTGTCTCCGATATCCCAGCTAACGCCATCACCAACAACTAACCGCCACGGCAATGTCGGCTGATAGAGATCAACTAATAGCCCGACTGCCAAATTCCGGATCAGCACGTCCTCGTGGTGAAAGCTCGAGCAAGGCAATCCGAAGTAGGCCGATAAGCGGGGTAGCAGCAATGCCAGATAACTGAAGCGCGGCACCGCTGTCACGAAAGGGCTGTTGGGTGCGCTCGCGTGTGTAATGAGCAAGGGGACCTGCAGATCCCATAGGGTCTGGGAGACGGAGGCGCCGGTACTCATTTGCAGCTCGTCCGTTCCGTCTCTACCTTATTTTCTCACGGGGTAAGTTTACTGGGTATATTCATGTATAAAGTTGGAACCTTGATCAATCCGGCGGGGTTGATTGATAAGGTCTCGGATTCACATCGCTTCCTCGCCGCTTTTGTCGGTCATTTTGCTATATGCCTGAATTCAGCATCCGGAGTTGGAAGCAGAACACTCGTGTCTCCGTTATCTGCCGAACGGGATGATAAGCTTAAGCTCGATGCCGCCCGTGGCCACGTGGACGGTGAGAGGTGTGACTGGATGTTTGGTAATAGTTTGAACAGGTGAGTGTTGGGGGGACATTTGAAGTTGAGCCACAGTTGGCATCGCCACTACGACGGTGTGTGTGTGGCTTAGCGGCCAGGAGGTAAGCGCTTGAAGTACCTATGTACATGAAGCATGGAATGTTAATAATTGTCGGATCAATATTCTTCTGCAGGGTTCAACCGCAAGATATGCATATGGGCCCTACAAGGACGATTACAAAACAAGAGTAAGTTTACAATAAACACCAGCGATCGATCCGGAAATAGAGATGGGCTGACACCACTCACAGAGGCACATTATGCCACATGTCTAGTATCTGCGGTTTCATTCGAATGTAGTCATACTAGATCAGCATAATTGTAGACGTGGATCCTATAATTTGGAGTCAGTTTGAACTATCCCAAGTCTGTAGACAAAACAGTTCTTGCGTGCGTCCGTAGTATATTTGACGAGGCCTACAACGATACCCACAAGTCAAGTCAATTTGCCATCTAGGTAGTCAGCTTTGGTTCCTTGCGTATGGGAGACAGCCGGAAATAAAGACGGTTTTCGTAGATTGGAAGGCCAATCGACCGTTTATGGCAGATTGACCTACTCTCTTTCACTGCTTCGTTGACTGCCTTCGCCAGAGGCAGATTCTGAGCAAGGAACTGGGGGCCGAGGACGTCAAGGCTTTCAGATCTAAGGAATCGAGACAAGAAAGAGCGTTAACGAGCAATTACGATGGAAGGTTGTAGAATAATTACCTGTTCCTTGTTAATTAGCTGACACACGTGACAACACGGCTAATTTGCACTGAGCTCTCAGAACATCCTAGACACCCCTCTTACTCTTAATGGTGGTATCTTGTCGGTTAACCTCCTTATTCAGGGTGACAGCCATCAATCAACGGAATTGCTCACGCTAAGCTCGGATGTCGAGCTGTCCGGTCCCCTAGTACGATGACGCTTGAAATAATAACTACGCGGCAATCGCTGTTTATTCGCCTATTGTTTGTTTACTTGTCTATTTTGCCCTCCTGACTTCCTTCACTCGCTTGCATCTCTTCCCATGTGTATTGATTTTCTTTTCATTTCTTGGCAGCAGGAAGAACCAAGGCCTCGTGGCCACCAGATTGGCTTCAAGTAGACACCCTCAACAAGAAAGCATTGGGCTTACATGGTGTGATTGCCAACTAATGTCCTTGCAGCCAGTTATGTTCGCATTACATGCGACGTTAGGATGCGAACTAGGACAGCTTGAATATTATTTGGTATGACCAACCTAATTGCCCCCGTGGTCCGCCCGTCGACTCATAGAGAGACCTTCGTAGTCTCACATATACTTAGTTGGTTGGCATTCTTCAAGAGCGTCTTGTATGCGCCTATTCTGACCTGGATAGAGGCTAATTAATATCAGATCGTAAATATCTGGATTCAAGTCTCATAAAGCTCCGTCAGGTAGCAGTTCATTTGCTAATAAATCGTACTCCATGAAAGCCTTTAGTTGCATATTTACAGGAGGATAGGAGTGCGTGTTCTGCAACCATAGGGAATAGAGAAATATCATAGTATGATTGGCACAGTAGTGCGAAGGTTAGGTGTGATGGGCGGAGACAAACAAGAACGTCCGTCTCCAGGAAGCAGGTCCATCAAGGGGTGCGTCTGTGGGCGACAAAAACAAAGCGTATGTGTTAGGACCATGCATAGGGCACAGGACCGTGACACTACAGAATGTTAGTGTCCCAACCATAGATGAGTATAAGTGCAGATGATCCTCCTTCTGAGGTGAGGTTGTTCGAGACTCCCAAAACTTGGTGGTACGATTCGTCTGTCTGAAAATGGGGCGCAAGAGTGAGGCGGACAAGGTTGCTAGAAGCGGACTCGGCGGGAGCCACAAAGTTGATCAAGCAGACACAGATGCAATGCATGTTCTTTTACATCTCAGCAACATTCACCCTAGCGGTGAATGAAACATGCAGTGTAATGTTGCCGGAGACGCAGGTTCCACTGCGGAGTCGGTCGGGTATCCTGGAGTTAATGAGGCTGATCTAATAAAAGCTAATATAAATAGTTGGTGCCTCTTGTTGCGTATCGAAGACTGATACCCAACGTGCTTTGATAGGAAGACTCGACACACATCCAACTCAACAACCCAATAAACATGTCGTCTGCTCCCATGAACAAGTATTGGATTCCACATCTCGACATCAATAAAAAAGTCATCACACAGGAACTTCAGTGTTATCTTGGCCCGGAGGCCACAGTGAGACCGTATACACGACAAGTACGATAAACGACGAGTTCATCAAGTACCACACTTACACATCCTTGCAGGGCGAGGATGGCTTCCTTATTACCACCCCCGGGGCCTGTTTGACGGATGTGAGCTGGGGTCCGTTCTCGGCGTGGCTATGAGACGTTATTAATTTCCCCTCAGGAGCAAATCGACGACATTTGTCTCAAGTCAAAGGAGTTGTGGGAAAGGCAAGCTGCAGCCAAAGCTCAACAGAATCAAGAAAAGCCGCTCAAACGTCCGCTACACCAGCCAGTTCTCATTTCGAAAGGGTCGGGTTCGGGAGCAGGATCAGTAGAGACATCAAAACGCCGCAACAACCGACGAGGTGTCTCGAAACGAGCGTATACCGACAGAAGAGGGTGTGAACCATCCCGAAATTGACGCTTAGCAGACACGAATCTAGCCAGACAGCAGGCTGGCATATTGCATCTGGCTGCGACATAGAATGGAGTGGTACGTTTAGCATTGCTGCGGTTGACGTTACATAAACAGGAGCCTAAGTGACCATTTGGTGAAGGCCGAGCGGGTTCGGTGAATCGATAGTTGTCCGGAAATGGAACCTGAGATGGAAGTTTGGGATAAAGAGGGTCATCATCCAAGAAGGGCGTGCCATCTGGCAAATTGCTGATCTTCCTTGTGGATACCTAGATTGGAACCTGGCAAGGAAGGGTAGCTGCATCCCAATTCGATACGTGCTGCATAATGTAATCTGCAATGCGTGGTATTTCAACAACTGCGGCGAATCCATCTGCTACCTCTTTCAATTGGTTATCAGCTGTTTGATGCCACGTAAAAAGCCCTGCATCTCGGTCGTGGTTTCCTGCATCCACGAGAGCCGCGGTGAGAAGTTCATTACGCCTAATAGCAAGGATTAGTCTGATAGGTGTCGGAAGCTCAAAAAGCGGCTTGCAAGCTAATAGGTTTGCGAATAGACGAGAATTTGCACAATGGCGCAGTCTTATCTGCGTGAATCTTACCCTCGCCCCCAAGAGACCAGTCCAATGACAGCGCAATGTGAACTCAATAGCGTGAACCGCCCGGCTATATTTGGTCTCGGATATCGCGTGCATTGATCGACGTGGATTATCTGTGGCTTGCTTATGACCTTCGCGATTTTGGGTTCATCCCATCTTCTGTTGCCCGATGAAGAGGGGGAGGGGCACCCTCGATGGTGCCATGGAATAACAAGCAGCCAATTTCAAATAGCCACTCGGGAACCCGATACCGCAAGACCGCACAACGTATCGGCCATGTCATTGCACGGCTCTGGTGGCACGTGACTCTGGCTGGTGGTCAGAGCCTTATCGCCCACTGCATCGATTATTGGAGGGGAACATCCGAGTTCATCTTGCATCTCGGTTCTTAGGCGCCAAGCTCGCAGCGTCTTGATTAGCGTCAACCAGCATCGACCTCTCGTAGGTCCCGAGATCGAGACCTCGGGCAATCCAGAGGAATAGGGCCTGCACGCCAACGCGTGTTATTGTCTTGCTTCTCGAGGGATGCCGGGGTTCGGTTGCTGTCATAGGTGATGCGGGATCGACGGAGGTAATATACCCAATCACGTGCACCCATTGTCCCGTATCAGTCTGCTCCGACTTGAGTGTTTCGAGAAGGAGATTTACGTCAACCAGAGCTTCAACATCGTTATTCCCCTTAGGATAACTATGTTTAAGAGTAACGCATGCGCGACGGTTTGAATATCCTGTCACACTTCAACGTGGTCAGCAGAACGGCAAGCGGGGATTTGCAAGCGCTCGATTGATTCAACAATGGGGTAAGTTGGGCCTCGGGTCTTGTGTGATGGCAAGTTGGCAGCGCGAAAGCGCCTTGAATATTGAGAAAATACGATAGCATATGAAGATGCTCCATGAGCGGTGATGTGGTCTTACCATCCCAGAAACCTGACCTTGTCGCCTATTTGTTTGTTGCACAGTGAGGAAAGAAGAAAACGTTCCGAGGGAAGTGGCCCATTCGACATGATAGCGTTGGAGCAAGCACTCTATTACATGGGGTAACGAGCATATTTTACCCTGGACTCTCCAAGCCGCTTTCGTGAGTGATCGTGCTGTGCTGGCTTACAACGCTTTATTCTTGTGGTATGGCTCATATGTTATGGGTTGTGGATGCGGAGAACCAACTCATGCACCAGAAAAAGAGAGGGAAGAGGTTGACATGCTATGAAGTAAGAGTCACGGTGAACAATCGACAATCGGTATCTACGCACGGGATGTCTGGGTGGTTTTAGCTGATGAGAGAAATGACAGGTCAAAGCCTCCCGCGGGAGCTGGTTCTTGGCTCTTGATAGCCGGGCAGTAATGACTAAGCTGGTTGATCGCCGGGTAAATCCGCAATTTGGGTTAGGCTTGCCAAGTAGGGGTAGTAGGTTGTAGTAGGTTGGCCTACAGTTGGTAGTTGTAGCGTACCAGCTGCCAAGAATACAGCGCCATTGTTCCAGCAAGGCAGGTCATGTTATCAGCTTGCATCATCATCATCGCTCAGCAACCGATAGCGTTCATTCAACAAACCACCTAAACCTAACATCGAACCAACTCAAGCTTCATCTTCGCCCATCTCCCCAACAACGCCGCACTCGTACCGTCCACAAAGACTCGACCCCTAACGATATCTCTCCCGACTCTTCCCGTTGTTAAGGCAGCACTAATCTGATCCTTGCGCCCTCGGCCAGGCTCCTGAGCTGCCGCCTATCGAATTGTACCCCGCCATCACCATCATTACTATCGTCGCCATCGCGGTATTTGAACAGCTGCCCTGATAGTAATAACTGCTTCGGACCCAAATATCGACATTTCCCGTCATATCCTATTATACGCGTTCTTCGGCTGCGTTCACGCCGTCTATCTATCACCATGTCGGGCATGTGGGGCTGGTTCGGCGGTGGTGCCGCGAAGAAAAAGGACACACCCAAGAATGCCATTCTCGGGCTGCGCACCCAGTTGGAAATGCTACAGAAGCGCGAGAAGCATCTCATGAACCAGATGGATGAGCAGGATGCCATCGCCCGGAAGAATGTGAACACCAATAAGAACGGTTAGTCTCATCCGCATATGTCACATGTTGCATGTCCCGTGGTGATAACCCGAAGTCACTGACCCTAAGTTCTTAACAGCGGCCAAGGCTGCGTTGCGGAGGAAGAAGGCCCACGAGCACAGTCTAGACCAGACCATTTCTCAAATAGGAACCCTCGAGCAGCAGATCAACGCCATCGAATCCGCCAACATCAACAGAGAGACCCTTGCCGCCATGCAACGGGCGGGCGAGGCCATGCAGCAGATCCATGGCAAGCTGACAGTAGACAAAGTCGATCAGACAATGTAAGTCGCCGTTCTTGTTGTCTGTGTCGTCGAGTTACTCACAACTATTGAAACAGGGATGCCCTCCGCGAGCAGAACGCCCTCAGCGAAGAGATCGTCCAGGCTATCACAAGTAACCACATTGGCGAGCCCTTGGATGAGGACGAATTGGACGACGAGCTCGAGGCTCTGCAGCAAGAGGCGCTCGACAAGAAGATGCTCGAGTCCGGCACAGTACCCGTGTCCGTATCATCAGATGTCCACAAACTGCCCAGCGTGGCAAACTCAGATAGTACGGCCCCCTCGACCTCGTGGTTACGTTGTTTGCAACGAGCTAACGCATTTGTTACAGTCAAAAGCCACCCACAAGCCGTCCTCGAGGACGACGAAGAAGAAGAGCTTCGGAAGCTGCAGGCAGAGATGGCCATGTGAGAGACGTAGTTTGGCAAATCTACCGGCGGCGTATTTGTGTCTTCCGCAGATTATAGAATTGCATACGAAGGGGGGATTATCAGCTTGTCACACAAGGGGAATGAGGGAAGTTGGTTGGGTCAGATTGTAGATTATGACTTGGCACAAGTGGTGGTCTGCTGTCTGTCGTTGACGGGATACCTACAGCCACGCGACGCCCCGATCCCCTGTTAGCCTGCCTGGCCTGTACTTCATCGTTGGTTCAGGCGTTGGCGTTTGCGAGACCACGGTTGCTCTTTGATACACTCTTGTCTTTTTTTTTAACTCGGGGGATACTTTCTTTTTTTGGCCAGCACTAACTCTAGATGAGGCCACGTCGTTAGTATCTATCGAGATGGAAAGTCGCTCACATGTGTTCAATCTCATTCTCTGATAATATGAAATAGTACATTCTTGACTATGTGTTGCGGTTGCGTGCCTGAGCGTTCACCTTTGCTCCGCAACGCTATCTAGGTAGAAGCTTGTTGCTGGCCCATACTATACCGTACTATCACTAGCTCTAATATGTATTTATATTATATCCTATATGCGCTGTCCTCACGGACCATTAGGCACCTAGTAGAATTAGGGCGTTTCATACTTAGCGTGCGTGGGGGATTATCATCATGCATTACACCGACGCTGTGGTTGAGATCTTCGACTTAACACTGCTTGGGTATTCGCGACTGAGTCATCTCACAGAAAAAGTCGCCTAAATACATAGTTATAACCGGTCGTCACCATCATCATCATTATCGCTGCCTTATTATTTAAGTTTAGTGGACTCACTAACGTTGTTGATGAATCGCTGGTAGTTCCCTAAGCCGCCCCGTAACTCGACGATCTGAATACGGCAGATATGATGTGCAAGGACTGAAAACCACAGCAGTGAGTTTCCGTAGATTTGTATATGCATGTAACCTTTTGGTCTTTTTGCTACTAGTTGCTCAGCTGCAGTGCCTGTCTATTTGAATTCTGTAGGATCTGACCTATATAATCTCTATCGATTTTCGTGAGATTTCGTGTGATGAGATCCATCTTCATTTCCAAAACTGATTGATCTCATCTCTAGTTGATGTTAGTCAACATTGCTTCAGTCTCTTGGTCTATCCGACTTTTTGTATATAATCTTGAGCCTGATGTTCTCAAGGGGAAAGATTATAGACGTGTTGTAGCTATGATGCACTGGAGTCATGCGAGAAAAGACATTGTATGTATTAGACTGAAATCACTTATTCCTTCAAAGCTGAATTATAAGTTGTCGACTACTTGAAGCTACCTGGGAAGTTCTACACACGACAATGCGTATACACAAAGTGTGACTCAAAGATCAACTACGCCTAATCACTGGTATCGCTCATCATGCCCGTATCTTCAATATGGGAATTATGCAAATGCATATCTCCAATTCATACTGCTAATTCGTCATCAAGCTGAGCCTCAACTTCGATGCTAATCTGAGATGAAATAAGATACCAGGATTATTCGAAGAGTATTCCGGGCATAATTGAATTCGCAACTGACAAGATTTGGTGCCTAAATGATCAATATTGTGTCATACGTGCTATTATATCGCTCTTCTTCACCTTGGTTGTCATTTCTGCATACGTCAGATCAGAACTCGCATGCTGACATGCCGTCAGAAAGCTTACTCATCCAAGTTTCACATGTCCTTATCCAGATTGTTCTCGAAGAAGAAGGTCTCCGATTCTCCTTCCATTTCCTCTGCGAGTCAGTTGCATTTCTCCAAGTGCGACTGTGACCTCATTTTATAGATAGTACTGTCGATATACGAGGGGCTTGACAGGGAGAGATGTGTAGCTTTATGCTGTGCCAAGTGAACCTCTTGATGATCCCGATCGGGCATCTTACCTATAATTCCCTTTTACACAAGCATGGTAGGCGGCCGCGAGCCTACCACGTCTCGCCCGCCCCGCGGAGATTGGTTGGCTGTCGTGGCCCTCGCCAGCACTGCACTCGAGCGGTGCCAACGAAGCCTAACGGACCACGTTGCACGCGGTGCTAGTACTCATCCGGCATCGGTCCCCCTGCGCATCTGCAGCCCACCCTGCTTAGCTGCCGGTTGGGCGGCTTTTCCCACCCCTCCTTGGCCAATTCAGGAACAATTTCGACACAATCTGTTTGCCTCCCTTGATATGGCAGATGTATTGACCAACGATGTACGGGGGAGGGTAGCTTGACGCCCAATAGCTGTAGTCGAATTCGAAAGGGGGCTGGCATGCTGAAGCGACGGCGCTCCGTTAGACGGCGATTGGGCCGTGATAGGTAGCTCTGCAGCAGCACGTTGGTGAGCCTGGCGTCAAGCTCCCAATCTTTTGCCAAACCGGCCCGCGCCTAGTCTCGTCCGGCCCTGCCGCAAATTGCCGCAATGCTTCAGGGTTTTGTAGGGTCCTAAGAAATTTCTCATACCTTCCCCTCCGTCCAACCGTCAGCACCGTCCCGTTTGCCATATGAGACCAGAACATACCACTGTGACCCGACCAAGCACTCCTACATTGGTCCCCAATCTATCCATTATCGGTGATGCGACGTGGCTCCTATTGGGTCTGGCTCGCCAATCACCCTTGAGCACGATTTTATTGATCACCCACGCCTTCAGGCTCTTCTCCACTGTTGGTGTCGTTCGTCGAGTCGTGGGGTAGAATTGCGTCTCCCTGCTCGAAGCCGCATATGGCATGTACCATGCGGGCTTACCTGTGTTACCTAGCATCCATCAAATATGACTGTGTAGACTTCTAGTCCCTCACGTGGGGTGTTATTGTCAATTCCATCGTGAAACTATTTTCTCAACTCCATGCTCCCGTTGGTTGCTCAGTGGCTTGACTCTCTTTGCCTCCCTCTCCCAGGCATCACCGCTACGTTCCATAGGCAGAGCTTATGCACCTGTCTGTTTTACTAGAACCACGTTATCATTGTTTCATAGCAGCGGCGTTCCGATACCCGGCTGCAAGATTCAGCATCTCAATACCCAACCATTTGGAAGTAATCGCTGCGCACACTTGTGCCTTTAGTCGCTAATCTTTTTTTCTTCTTTCTTCAAATTACACTGGAGATTGAAAAACCCCTCAAAATCTCTTCATATCTGTATCGCTCACCAAATCACTGAGGGGAAGATGTCCGAGCAATATGGGGTCATATATTCTCCTGCACGCGTAAATCCATTCGAGACCGTGCAGGTCGCCGATTTTTCTAATGTTCAGTACCTCCAGGTAGCACATTCCGACACAGAACAGAATGGTATGTTGCAGACTCTCGTTACCTGAAGCGAACTAATTCCACTAGAAGGCGAAACAGGCGATATAGAAGGAAATGGTGTGGAGGAAGGCTCACCTGAACCTCCCCCCTCAGAGGAACCGACATTATCCGCAGCAGACAAGAAGAAATTAAAGAAGAAGCTAAAGAAGCAGAAGCAAAAGGGCTCGCCAGAGCCTGAAAAGCCAAAGCCGGAGCTAAAACGAGAAGCACCAGAGGCCGAACCAGAGGCCGAATCAGAAGCTAAACCGGAAGCTGACCCGGAAGCTGAACCAGAGCCGGAACCAAAGCCGGAATCAGAGCCAGAATCGGAGAAGGAAGGGCCCAAAAAGAAAAGCAAAAATGCTCGGAAAAAGGAGTCCAAGAAGCAGAAGAAGAGCAAAGAGACGACAGAGAAACCGGTAGAGAAACCCGCGAAGAAGTCAAAGAGCGCAAAATCAAAGCCCGTCTCTTCTGAAGAGAAGTCAGAAACTCCGCCAGCAGCAGCACCCGCTGCAACGGATGATCCTCCTAGCACCGCCGTAGATGAGAAACCAGGAGAACCGCCGGTAGTGGAGAGTAGTCCTGCCGCTATTGAGCCTGCACAAACAGAGGAGACAAAGGCACCAGCGGAACCCGATCTAGCGGCAGAGCCTGAAGCCACAACTAAAGAAGTAAAGGACGAGATTCCAACGACAGAAGCCGCTGAAGTGGCTGGTTCCGCAAATGAAACCCAGCCAGAAGAGGAGAATAAGGAAGCAGCACCGGCAGCAGAGCCAGAAGCAAAACCAGTGGCAGAATCGGAAACGGCGCCGGCACCTGCGCCTGCGGCTGAAGCAGACGCAGCGCCAGAACCAGCGCCAGAACCAGCAGCAGAACCAGCAGCAGAACCCGCAGCAGGAGAACCCGAAGCAGCACCCGAAGCAGCACCCGAAGCAGCACCCGAAGCAGCACCCGAAGCAGAGCCAGCAGCAGAGCCAGCAGCAGAGCCAGCATCTGAAGCTGAAGCAGCGCCAGAACTAGATGGCCCGACTGCAGCTGATGCTACGAACAACGAGGCACCGGAAAAGTCGGAAGAAGCTGAGCCTGCACCTGAGTCCGTTGTGGTAGAAAGTCCTTCTGCAGCTGAATCCAAGGACGAGCCCGCTGGAGGAGAAACTGACAGTCCGAAGGAGAGCGATACTCCACCAAAGGCTGCTGAGACGGAAGCGGAATCGACTCCAGTAACCTCTGCGGAGCCGGCAGCAGATGAAGCCAAAGAGGCGCCGACTGTGGATGCTACTCCAGACGTGTCGAAAGAGGTATCTGACCCACCTGCCACCGAGTCTCCTGACGCAGAGCCTTCGAAGGACCCGGAACCTGAGCCCGAGAAGATCGAAGAATCCCCAGCTGAACCCGAGGTTCCGCCCGAAACCGTGGCCGAGGTTGCTGCGCATGAGACTAAGCCTGAGGATGAACCGAGCGAAGTTGAGAAGCAACCGGAAGCGGAGCCGGAACAGGAACAGGTAGCGGAATCGGAAACAGCACCAGCACTAGCAGCTGAAGCGGACGCAGCGCCAGAACCAACAACAGAACCCGAAGCAGCGCACGATGCAGCGCCGGAAGCAGAGTCAGCAGCAGAACCAGATGAAAAAGCTACCGAACCTGTTCAAGAAACAACTGCTTCCAGTGAGGAATCTAAAGCTCCGGAGAAAACTGAGACCGAAACCGTCGCTGAGGCTGTTGTGCCTGAGGTTAAGCCTGAGGGTGAGCCGAGTGAAGTTAAGGAAGACGAGAAGGCTCCTGAACCCGCTGAGGAGACAGCCGACGAGGAATCTAAAGCTCCGGAGCAAGCATCGATGCCTACTATTGACGATGCACAACCCGAGGTCGAAGAAAAAGCGGTCGAGACACCGGCTGAATCTCAAGCAGATTCGCCAGATCAACCTAGCGAACCGTCTAAAGATGACGGCCCGGCTGAGCCTGAGAAGCCTGCTGCTGGTGAGAGCGAGGGAGCAGTGGCTGATAGTGCTGAGAATGTTGAGGTTGAAGCGAAGGAGGAGCTTGCTGCCGAAACAGCACCTGCCGCCGAGGTTTCAACTGAATCAGCTCCTACCACAGATGCTTCACCTGAAGCAGCTCCTGCCGAAGCAGCGTCTACCGAAGTGACTCCTCCTGAAGAAGCCCCTACTGCAGCTCCTGCAGAAGAAGCTTCTGACGAGAAGGAAGGCGCTGAGGAGACTCCTAGTGCAGAGCCTCAAGCCGATCCAGAAACTCTCCCCGTCGAAGCTGATGCGCCACAACCCGATGCGCCGAAAGATGAGATCGAGCCTGAAGATAAAACCGATCAAGAGCCTGACGCAAAGACAACGGGACCCAGTGGCGAAGCGACCGAAGAAGCTGCAGAACCAGAGACTGCGGATAAACCAGATGAAAGCTCTCCTGCTCCGCCGACAGATGCTACCAAAGATGAGGAGGAGCAGAAGCCAACCGTCGAAGCTTCAGAGCCAAACGATGAGCCCGTAGAGGCTCCCATCGCCGAGGTATATGGAGACGAGCCTTCTACCGACCCCGTAGAGACGGAGGAAAGTCCCAAGGCCGAGGATGCTGTTGAAAGCTCAGAGCCCGACCAAAGCGAGCAAACCCCAACCGAGGAGCCCGCTGCCTCAACCGAAGAAACAGAGCCGCCGAAGCCCGAGTCCGAGACAGCCGACGCAGACGACACTGAAGAACAGCAGGCGGAGCCCGCGGAGGCTGAAGGCACTGAGGAGCCAGAATCATCAGCTGAAAAGCAAGATCAACCCGACGAGAACCCAGAGGTGTATGTACCAGTTCTACCAATAGCTGATAGATTTATCCGTTGTGCTAACCTCATTTCAACCAGTGTTGCCGCTCCTGTGGCTGACGACGGTAGCGACCCACAAGACGATATGCCCTCTACAGAAGACAAGGACGAGTCTACGGCTGGAGACGAGAAACCATCTGGCGAAGTCGATGCGCAACTCAACGAGGCAGACGACAATTCCGAACAGCCCGAGGCTGCTCCGCAAAGCGACAAGGCAGAAGAGGTCGAAGAGCCAACGGCGGATAGCGAAGAAAAGGAACCGACCCCAGCTCAAGAACCGGCGGTCGAGACGTCGGATCCAAGTCCAGCCGAGGCTGAAGAAGCTACTCCTGATACTGCTGTGGTCGAAGATGATGCCAAACAAGACGAGGCCGAAGCTAAGGAGGCACCAAGTGCAGTCCAAGAAGATCTACCGACACCTGTCGCAGATGCAGATGCAGATGCATCCGCTGACGAGAAGACTGGCGAATCGAAGGGTGAAATCGTGATAGACGACCATCTTGCTCTTGAAAGCATGGCCGCACACGAGGTAGAGGCCCCCACCCCCGAAGCTGATGAGAAAGCCACTGCGGAACCAGTAGAGGTCGCCTCTGCGGTGGAAACATCGGAAGCGAAAGAGGAGGGAACTGCCGAAGATTCGCAACCGACTCCAACCGAACCGGCTCCAGAACCAGATGCTGTCCCAATTTCGCAAGAGGAAGCCGCAGAGGAAGCCAAGGATACTGTTCTCGAAACTCAGCCCGAGGAGGAGACAAAGCCTACAGAGGGGACTCCTGCTGAAGAGGCTCCCGCCGAAGAGACCCCTAGTCCTGAGGCAGATGCTAGCGTTGCCCCCGAGATTCAGCCTGAGGCAGACACAAATCCTGCTGAAGAGACTCCTGCCGAAGAGACCCCTGATCCGGAGGTAGATGCTAGTGCAACTCAACCAGAAGAAGTTGCACCTGAAGCTGAGAGTGTTGCCCCCGAGACTCAACCTGAGGCAGACACAGAACCTGCTGAAGAGACTCCTGCTCCAGAAGCAGACGCCGTCGTATCTCAGGTAGAAGAAAGTGTAGTTGAGGCTAAGGATATTGCTCCCGAAGCATCGTCCGAGACAGAGACGAAGCCTGATGACAATGCGCCAGCTGCAGAGGCCGAGGCAGTTCCCGTCGAGGAACCGACTCCCGAGACTACGGAAGCTCCTGTTGTAGATGATGAGAAGGTGGCAGATGAAGCTAAGGCCTCCGACGATGCTGCGGCGGAGGACTCGACTGAGCAAGAAGTAGAAGACGCAGCTCCTGAAAAGACCGAAGTGACCGAAGTACCCGAAGAAGCATCAACCTTAGCTCCTGAGTCTGAGGCAGAAACGGCTGCCACAGAGGTTGCTCCCACAGAAACGACCGCTGCTGAAACTGCCGTTGAGGAACTCGCGGCTGAAGATTCGGCTGAGGCTGAAGCTACCCCAACGGAAACGACTGCTGTCGAAACTACCACCTCTGAAGATACAGCTGTGGTTGAAGCCGTTCCCGACACAACGACTACTGAGCCTGAAACTACTACAGAAGAGCCCGCTGCCGAAGAAGCGGCTGCTGTTGAAACTGCTTCCGACGAAACAACCGCTACCGAAACTGCTCCTGAACCCGATGCTAAGGCTGAGGAAGCCGCTATTGCGTCCGAGGAGCCTTCTGCTACTGAAGAACCCGCTGCCGTCGATGAGCCCGCCGCTGTTGAAGAACCCGTCGCTGAGGAGAAGCCAGCTGCTGATGAGCCTACTAGCGAAACGGCCCCTGCTGACGACGAGCCTGTCGTTGAAGAAGAAGCCGTCGAGGCACCGGGAGCCACTGACGACAGCCCTGTTGAAGAGGTTCATGAGACTGCCGCCGCGGAGAACACGGAAGATACACCAGAACCCCCTGTGGCCGAGGTTGAAGCGGTTGCCGAAGCGCCTGCGGATGACACACCAACTGAAGATGTCAGTAGCAAAGAAGTCGCTGTCGAAGAGGCTCCGGCTCAAGATGCCGTGGCTGAAGAGCCGCCTGTCGAGGAACCTGCTGCCGATGAGGCTCCGGAAGCTCCTGCTGAGGTTGAATCTGCCGAAGAGGCGCCTACGCCTGCTGAGGAGGCACCTGTGGCTGAGCCCGTGGTCGAAGCCGCGGCTGAAGAACCTGTAGTTGAAGAACCTGCTGCTACTGAAGAAGCCGATACCAAAGAGGTCACCGTCGAAGAACCACCAGCTCATGATACGTCGGCTGTAGAGCATGCTGTCGAAGCTACGCCTGCTGAAGCTGCCGCCGAAGAGGCTCCCACTTCTGCCCCTCCCTCTGAAGAAACTCCGGCTGCCGAAGAAGCTGATGCCATTGAGGAAGCTCCTGTTGTAGAAGAGGCGGCTATTGTTGAGAGAGCTCTTGTTACTGAAGAAGCTCCCGCTGCAGAAGAAGCTCCTGCCGAGGAGACTCCTGCTGAAGAGACTCCTGCTGCTGAGGAAGCTCCTACCGTGGAAGAAGCAACCGTTTCTGAGGAAGCTCCTGTTCCTGAAGAGGCGCCTGTTGCGGAACAGGCTCCTGATATCGTTGAAACCATCGCCGCTGAAGAAGCCCCTGCTGCTGAGGAGACTCTTGCTATTGAGGAACCTCCTTCTCCTGAACAACTACCTGTTGTAGAAGAAACTCCCGCACCCGAAGAACCACCTGTTGTCGAGGAAGCCCCCACTACAGAAGTGGTTCCTGCTGAGGAAGAGGCCCCTATCGAAGATGCTGCTACTTCCCGTGAGGTCCCTACCGAAGAGGTGCCTGCAAGCGTTGAAGCACCTCCTGCTGAAGAAAATGTTTCGGCTGTGGAAGAAACTCCCGGTGCTGAAGAAACCGCCGCCGTCGATGAAGCCCCAGCTGAGGAGTACCCCGTTGTAGAAGAGGCTCCTGCTGCTGAAGCACCGGCCGCCGAGCCTACCGATATTGTCGAGAGAGAACTACCCACCGCTGAAGCAGCTGGAGTTGCCGTTGGAACGGAGGAGAGTGTCTCAAGAGAGATGCCCCCAGTGGCCGCGGAGCCTGATGCACCAAAACCTCAGGTAAGGCAAAATTTCTGGCAGCCTCACAAGATTGTCCGCTTTCACTGGAAGGCGTTTAGTATGTCTTCCTCTATCTATATGTCGTAGAAACTGGGTTTTAGATCTGGCGAGTCTACGTCTTATGCGGCCATACGTGATTACTGATGAGAGTACAGCCCGATGCCGTTGAGCAGCCAAAGGAGGAAGCCAGGGACGATAGAACACGAGAGGTCGAAGAGAGCAAGGATACAGTTGGCCCGATCCGAGGCGAGGAGAAATCGTATAGAAGACGGCGATCGCGAGGTAAGAAGGAACCCCTCCCCCTATTTTTTGAAGGTACAGTTGGCGTTGAGGCCAATGATCTTGGTGGAGACGAACCTGAACCGGCCCCTGAGAATGCAATGGACGGAAATTACCCTTTGAGATCGGACAAAATCGGGAGGAACATGGAAGTAGAACATCATGCTCTTGAAGAAGCGCCACAAGACGACGTGCTAGCTTTCTCTTTCGAAGAATTAGGCGGTTGTACTGGAGATGCGGCCATCGAAAGAGGAAATTCTGGTGATCGTTTAGCCAACGATCCAGACACAGCAACTCAAAATATTTTGGTTACGCGCGTTGAGCACTACGCTCTAAGCGTCTCCCACGGTGGAACTCGCGATGTAGTCCCACATCCTGACGTTAAGGGGATGGTTGCGGATGAACGCGATCCGAGAATAGGTACTGGCGCATCGCAATCAGATGAATATATGGACGGATCTCCAAACATTGGAGGTAACGTGACACCCGGGGCACCCGCAGAGCAGAAACAAGATGCAGTTTCTACCACAACTATCGAACAGGATCCTGCCTTATTACGGGATCCCGCCACTCAGAACGAACCTTCAGCCTCGGAAGATCGAATTATGCTAGAAAATCTACGTCCAATTAAAGCCTCGGACCTCGAAGATGACCTCGCTTTCAAATCCCTTATTGTTAGTGGGATGGGATCGCCTGTCCTCGAAGAATCAGTATCACGAAACGAGTTCGTTGCCTACGGCGCTGATATCAAGCAATCTCCTTCTCTAGCTATGCCACAAGCGAAGATTCGTTTACTGCCAGTCGCCCCTGAAAACAATGCTGTTGTCGACTCATCACTAGGGGACTCTACCCTTAGGGGAGAGGAACCCTACCGTGCGCGAGATGAGATGGACGACTTAATAATAGGGTACAACGATCGGTATATTCGCGAAAATTGGCCATTCGCAACCAATGACATTAATTATGGCGAGGCACTTAGCGAGGACTCTGCCTGGGAGACACTTGATGAAGATGAGAGACCGGACCCGAGTTGGGGAAATGTTGAAACTGCTGAAGACAAACATCCTCTGAGCGCCGACTCTAAAATTACTCATGAATTACGCGAGGATGACGGTCACAAGGATGTTGACCAAGGGGTCTCTCGTGAATCCATTCCTCCTGAGATCGACATACGAGATCTTCCCAGCTCCGAATTTGCGCACACAGAAGAGTTTGATGTGCAGGAACCAGAAGAAGAGATGTTGCATGATATAGCGCATCCCAAAAACCTAGAAGCGCCTAGTCAATCATCCCCCATACACCAGTTCGCATCCAGTAAAGCGCTCGGCAAGGGAAAATGGTCAGATCATCAGAGACAGTGGGCACTGGAAGTCGAACCTCCGAATGATGATTTCATTCATGAAGGGAAGTCCTTCGATGCCGTCGACGTAGATAAATTTCAACGTCAATTTGTGTTTGAAGACTCGACGTATTGGGGCGAGCCTGAACCAAAAAGTCCGGTAGGGTCTAGGTCCACGACATTTCAACACCCGCGATATTTCGACACTGTTTCCGAAAATTATGATGACGAGTTCATCGTGAAGTCAGACGCGACTGAGTTTGTTGATGACTCCCTGAAGATTAATTCGTCTGCTATCGACAACTCTACCCCTCGGTACATTCCAGCCGGGCGATTCTCGGTAGCTGCGCGTACATCTGATGAAGCGCAAGCTAGTACATCTACAAGGCCACCTGAGCAAACGACCATCATAGACGAAACCTGTCCCGTTGTTGAAAACGAGCGACGAGGATGGTCTATAGAAGAAGAGGATGATGATGCCGATGTAGAAACCCATCAACTCCCTCATGTATTCGACTATACTCGATTTATTTCTGAGATTCCAGCTGCTCGCTCCCGTGTTGTTGAGGAGACTCACTCCGACGAAGAATTTGGAGGGATTACGACTCGGGCTGGGACTTGGCGGCGAAATTTTAGTCATTCTGGTCAAGGGCTCAGCATAACTCGAGGAAAAAGTAAAGCAAACCGAAACAACTTTAATTGGTCGTCTTCTAGTTCAAGCTCGCTTGAACAATCCGACCAGGGGAGGTTTGAGCCGCTCTTAGGTGACGAACATCTGGGTACTATTGATGTTGCTTTTGTCCCGAGTCAGACTCTCCGGGATGCACATACCCAAGATCGGATCCTAGAGGACGCTGGTATCTCAGATCTTGAACTCGAGTCCACAAACCCTAGCGAGACTCAAGACGTCAATGTTGGTCTCAGCTTCTATGGCCCCCAACATGATCAGAGCGATGAACTGGCTTCAGTAGCAGATATCCCGCTCGGCCCTAGAGGAAACAATACACAGACAGATGCATACTTTGAACTCCCCGCAACCGCCATAGGTGATGAGTCATATACTCGTGGTTTTACTCACGAAAACGATGTTCACCCGGACGTCTTCTCATCTTTTCGAGGGATCCAAAGACCGAGGTCATATGATTCTTCGAGGAGCAGCGAATCGCTCGAAGAGTTGCCTATTGTACCCACGTCGACTGTTGAACGTGCCGGGACTGAGTTCAACAGGCAACTGCTGTTGGCAAGGTTTGCAACCAATGAAGATCACAGGGATCGAGCATCTCGGTCCAATTCCGTAGCCTCTTCGTTTGAATATGCGGACCCTATCAATTTTGGCGTAGATAGTGCCGATGGAATCTCGTCATTCGAGAACAGGCCAATCCCGCCCAAGAGCATTAGACGTACACGCCGGCCGATCCTAGTGCACTCTAGCACACAGACAGATGAAGAGCTTCTACATGATTCTTCCCATGGCTCCAATCGCAGGTCTGCTGAGGATCCACGGTCCGCCACGCCTGCCATAGTCTTGCCTAACCTTGGCGACCCCAACGTCAAGGCTCTAGGTAGGATAAGAAGCCTCCGAAAGCGGAGACAGCAGCGTTTTCAAGAGGCAGAGGAGGCTGTGGCAACAGCAGTGGTCATCTATGCTACTGCTCAGGAGCTCAGCGACCCGTCAAGGCCCCGTCGTGGCGGCGATCAATTTAACGAGAACATTGTAGAAATATTTGGTGCTACTCAGGGACCGGTTCAGGTGTCTTCAGATTCTGTACCATTAGGGATAGCAACAGAATACAGTGATGATGAGAGTGATTTTTCACCGACTGTTGCTGACCTTTCGACAGATGATGAAGGCAGAGACCACCATCGGCATCGAACTCACCGATCCCACCACCACTCGCCACGAGACAGAGACCGGAAGAGCAGCGACGAGCACCGACCCCGGCGTCATCGCCATAGAAGCGGGGATGACAGTAAGGTATCCCTCAAGACAGGCTCAGACCGATCTATATCTTCGCAACACAAAAGGGAAGAACCCCGGCGACACGATAGCGGTCATGAGCGTTCGCACGATTCGGAGCACCGCAGACGCCGCACCCCTGAAGAAAAGGCCGCCCACGAACGGCGCAGAGAAGAACGCACCCCCGAAGAGCAAGCTGCCCACGAAAGGCGTAAAGAAGCACGGCGAGCTCGCCGCGACCAGGAGCGCGAAACTGAGAGGATCCGTGAACGAGAGTATAAGGGTAAAGAAACTGAGACGACCCCTCCCCCTGATGATAGAAATTCTCCGCGCAGCTCGAAGCGGTCGGGCAATTCTAACCCGGAACGACACGTATCGATAAAAGAAGAACCGGCACCAGCAGTATCAAGTAAGAAGTTCTTCGATTTTCGCCGTGCTGAAAGCACTTTAGCCGCGGCCAACGTGTCATCAAAACCCGAATCGCACAGAGACGAGGCACCCAAACGCTCTAGCCCGCCGACGTCAACGTCGAAGTCGCACTCTCGATCTCACCGGGAGCCCAGCGATGCGCCACGTCCGAGGAGCTCAAGACGCCACGACGAGGCCCGGGAAGATAGACCCAGGAGCTCTAGACATCATGATGAAGCCAGAGAAGATAGGCCAAGGAGCTCTAGGCATCATGATGAGACGCGGGAAGATAGACCGAGAAGCTCGAGACATCACGATGAAGGCCGGGAAGATCCGTCAAAACGGCACAGGGAACGCTCGTCGCGACCTCAGGTCGACGATGAACCTAAGATATCCTCACGCTCTATGGCTGACAGCGAGGGGCGATATACAACGCGATCTAGAGCCGACAGCGACGCAAAGGGGTCCACGCGATCTAGGGGCGATAGTGACGGGCGACCTCCGTCATCGTCACACGCTAAGCCGCGCTCTTCTGATATCAAAGAAGACCGCCACGCACACCCGTCGAGACGCGCGGAGCGAGAGCGCGAGCGCGCTGCCGAGAGAAAGAAGAAAGAGGCACCTGCTGGTGGCCTTAAATCGGTCTTCAAGAAGCTCTTTGCTTAAACCAGGTGTTTAGCATTGATGGTGTAGGGATAGTATGGCGCGGGAACTAATCGAACATGCAAGAACAAATAATAAGGGTAAAGAGGTATGGAACGGGATTGCATACGGCAGGATAACTTGATGAAGCTTGAATTCTTTTCTAATTTCTTTTACTTCTCTTTCGATGTGAGATTTAAGATTCTGTAACGATTGGCTTTCTTCTTCTCTTATTTCGCTTCTATTTTCTTCTCTTCTTGCTTGTATGAGGAAACGACTGATGCGATATTATGCTTTTACTGTACGACTCTGTATGACTTGACGGTTCATGTATCAGATAATGAGTTATTATCACGACTGAGTGGATATTTTCGAGGGAATTTGACCTCTTAATGAAACGAAGAATTTCTGCATGATGATGATGCTGAGTTTGATAATAGCTTTGTATATGCTATCGAACTGTTGTACAAGTTGACCGTGAAAATATCTTTATGTTACAAATTGAAAATCCCAGACTATTTATAATACACATATATACATATCGTTGTTCAGGTTAACAACGGCACGCCCGAATGATCGTTCGCAAGGGAGTGAACTGCTATCCGATCCGGGCATATTTATGCGTCGGCGTGGGGTGGCTTTGGTGGCGGGGGCGCTATATCTTTCGTTAGCACGATACGGGACCTTGGAGGTTAGATGTTTATCTCGACTTACAAGATCCGTCAGGGTCAGCATTCTGCTGAGGTGGTGGGAGCGGAGGACCACGGTCTTTTCCGTGCGGAGGTTGGTACGGCGGGTGAACGGGCAGGTGCGGGGCGCCGAGAGGAGGAAGACGGATTGGGCGTGGTGCGAAGTCTACGCTCGTTAGTCTTGATGTAAGCGAGGCTGGGGGTTGGAGATGTGACGTACTGCCTGTTTTGTTACTCGGCTTCGCTGCTCCCTCTATCGGTAATGGTCTCGGTAATGGCGGCTGTTCTTGACCTTGGTTTTGCCCTTGGTTTTGACCTTGGTTTTGAGGCTCGTTTGACGGCTCGGTTGGGTATTGTCCGGACGGATTGGGAGGGTATTGGCTTGATTGACTTGGGGACTCTCCCGAAGGAAGGGGTGGTAGACCTGGATTCTGTCCCGACTGGTTGGGTGGTAAACCTGGCTGGCTTGGATTCTCTCCTGACGGGAGGGGTGGTAGACCCGGCTGGTTTGGAATTTGGCTCGACGGACACGGCTCCTGACCGCCTTTGCCTGGTTCTGTATCATTGTCAGTCACTCTACACCAAAGGTCCCAATATTGGAGTTGAAATAGAAGGTTGAATAGGTACTCACGTTGTCCGCCACCCGCCGATCCGGTTGGCTGCGGCATTGGTGGAGCAGTCGTGTAATATCCGCCCGTCGTGGTGAAGCCAGGGCTGCCTCCGTTATTACCTGGCTGACCAGTATAAGTTGGATACGGGGGCTGCTGGACCCCTACAAGTAAGAGGCGTGTTAGTCGATTTGCGAAATTTTGTATAGAGTTTTAAGAATGCGCAAGTATAACGTACCGCCTGTTGCACCGCCTGTTCCATTACAGGTTGTTGAAACATGGCGGATTCTCATGTGTGGTGTGGAATCACCCGTGGTTATGAAAGTGGCGTTCGGGTCTTCCGACTCCACCTGGCGCTCGTGGAGCGGTACGGCGGCGCAGAGCCCGAATAAGAAGTGAGCGATGGTAGCCTTCATATTGTAGACAAATGATAAGGGAAAGTGAGTCGAAAGGAAGGAATCTTCTCCGCCCTGAATACTCCGTATACGCAATCTGACAATCTTGTTGAATTCTAGAAAAGTTCTAGAGATGAGGGTCTATGCTACCCTTATTTATAGCCGGCATCACTAGTCCTCTCTCAGGGGATTTCCCCTTGCGGCTCGTGTTAAACTAGTTGTTCCTTATTCGTTCCGGCACATGAGACTTTTCTTAGCATAACTCAATTCTGGTTGACTGACAAGTGTCGATCATCGATTTGCTGTCACCCGCCTGTCAAAGAGTCAGTTCCGGATACTAGTCCGGGCGGAGGCGGGGAGCGGGTGCGGGAGCTGCCGTTGTTTCAAACTTAATCCAGAAGAAATATTTCCGTCTTTAGTATAACGGCACACAAAGCACGTGTCAAAGCGAGTCATTACGTGATGGCAAAATCGACCCTCTTAATTGAAGCCTTCAGATGTTTCTCTCTACTACCCTAACCTGTTTATCTTCTCCCCCATGAGGGATTCACACCAGCTCGGTCGAGCGGATCTTGATATCTTGAGTTGTTAGTTGGAACATTTTTGATATCGACGAGTCAAGACATGACAGTTATAGTAGATCGAAAAGCTGACATGTGAATAGCCACTACATCATATTCTACTAAAGCTTTGTAAACCTACAGAAATAGTGAATTTATGTAGGCATATGAGTCGTGATTATCGAGAAATTCCTTGCTCACACCAATATGACTTCAAATAGGAAGCTTGCACATCAAGCCCACTTGATCTGTATTGCTTTGACTGGGCATCATCCAGAGTATTGAAACGTCTTAGGTAATTTCTTCCCTTAAGCCCTAGCCAAGGAGGTAATCTAGTTGAAACACATCTAGAGCTAGTAAATATCAGTAAAACCAATGGAGAATCACATGATCAAATAGAACACAAGGCGATTAAATAGGAGCGTACATTAAAAGCCACGGTAAGTCCATCGAAAATAAGTGGTGAACTAGTTGTGTAGTTGCAAGTGGCTAAGTTGCCCATAAAAAATCTGACCTAGCAAAACACGTGTGCAATAGCCCCTTTTTCATTGCCTAAGTGATCGGAAAACCACCCACACTAGTTTTAGAAGCTTCACATCATTGACTCGTTCACTACCGTCAAATCATATCATTGGACACAAAGTTAAAACGCGGTGACGACTCTAAAGACTGCAATTGCCCACAAACTCCAAGAAAAATAGCCAATGAGCGACATAACAATATCTACTAGATGAGAGGGGATCAATGGTTTTGCTTAGAAGTCAAATGAGTGGCAGCTTCATTCGGTTGTTCAGCTGTTGGTGGTAGATCTCCGACATTTTGATCGGTTAACATCGTTGTAGTCGTGCCGTTGCATGTCGATATAATATCAGTTCTATTAAACGGGCCAATTTCCTCATCATTAGTGGCCGTTGCTGATGCGGAACTTCCCTCGGCGGGCGCAATCTCTTCGCTCGTAATGCTCGTAATAGATAAGGTGGGAACGTCTTCGGGGACACCCTTCTCGGGTTCCCGGGGATGCTCGATAATGACAGGGTGCTCCAAGTTCGTTATGTCTATACTACCTAGAACTTCGTTGGCGCCGGTAATAGGGATGGCATCGGTGCATTCAGTCCACTCCCCGTATCCTAATTCTTCTTGAGCAAGTCGATGAAGCTGGAGGTGCTCGTTTGTGGTCCATTCCAGCTGCTCGTAGGTTTGAAATCTGTAGCGGCGCTGCACAAAACGGAGTAGAGGCTCTATCGCCTCGGACACAATTATAATCAAACCACCGACTATGTACGTAAATAGAAGACCGAAAACACTAAATGAAGTATGACTAGTGCTCCGGATAGCCTTGAAAATGTAAGCAGTGTGTCAAAACATATTTTGATGCGAATTATCTCTTACCTGGCTATCGCACAACGTCTGTTGGAATTCATCTGTAGGTGGAAAACGAACCTCATCCAACTCCGGATCAGCTGGATGAAATACCACACTTGTAAAAACTGATTGTAACTCTGCCAGGATGATATTAAACCAGTTTTGCACATCTTGCTTCCATTGGTCCGGCTGAGAAACAAATTGTACACCTCCCTTGAACAATGACTGCGATGCAAGGCTTGAAGGACCGAGCTTCACGAGAATTGAGTCGAGACCTACAGGTCCCGATTCGAGGACGTTAATAAGCCAATACAGACTAGTCGCCAAGCGGTTACCGATAGGGGCCTGACCGAGATATGTTTCTTCTGGGGTTGAGTTGAAATATGATGCTGATCCAACGATAGCATCGTTCCAGCTAGCTAAGGGTCCACATTGTTCAGCGTAGCAAAGCTGGTTTTGTAAAACACAGCCCATTGGAGATGCTGCTTCTTCCGGGATAAAGAACTCGGAAGATCCATCTCGGACGTAATCGGAATATGGCCCCCCAGAGACTGTTGCTCGATACCAGTCATCGTTCGTACGCTGATTAAAGATAACACCATTCCCTTGCAGGAAAACAAGGGCTAAGTCACCGTCCGATCTGGTTAGCTCGGGCAAGAGTGTGTATGCGTTGTATTCTGGGTCGGCCTTTCCATCCCAAACGTTGGTCCATGTATTTCTGTGTGATATTGTGAGTGCTATGGGCTGTTTTATTTTCCTTGAAATAACTCACAGCAACTTGAACCTAGCATCGTCTAGTCTATCACCCTCTTGTTCGGGAGCCCGGCTGTATTGACTTTCAACGGTAGGAGCCTGGAACACAAAGTCTTGCAAAAAACGATTACCAGGCTTGCCCGCCACTCTCTGGCCGTAGTGGTATCGAACAAAGTCTCCTTTAGATGTGTTCACTAGGCTCGTGTAGTTCTTGGTGACAAGTGGCGCACAATGCGTCACATATCGGTATGAGATCTCTCTCATCTCATTTGTGTTGAGCCCTAAACCATCGTTGGCTTTGATATGACCGGAATCCAGACGAATATTAGATGTGGAGCTGCACATGCTCTCTGCAAATGGGCACGGAGCATTGTAATCAACCGTCGATGGTAGAATTTCTTTGACAAAGCGATTGCAGTTTAGTAGCCCAGATCGACTGGTAGAGTAGCATTGTTGAGCATAATCAGCCGCATTGGCGAAAAGTCCGGACACGACTCTTTCATGGGCAATACTGCTGTTGCCATTGTTTGTCGGGGCGAGTATTCCACAGTCCCTGCTCTTTATGAGCACCTTATCACCGACTGACGATGATATCTCGGCAGAGAAGCCACCGGCAACAGTGAAGGCAGCTAAGGTTAACGCTGCAATGCTTGACACCGAAATAACTCTCATTCGCCGGCGAAGCCCTAGCTTGCGCCATGCCCACCAGAGTCGAAACATCGACATAAATGCCAACCCTGGGGTGCTGGAGTTGCGTAGAATGACCTGTTGCTGATGGTGTAATGCATGGCGCGGCTGAGCGGTGGAACAATGTCGATGAATCAAGAGAGCCAAGATGCGCCAGAAACGTGTAGCTACAAAAGAAATGAAGAATGCCGTGAAGGTAATCAGTAGATTGGCGTCAGTACGTGAGAGCGTAAGTATACGACCCAGAACGGATCCCCGAGACCAATCTCTCCAAAGGCCTACGTATACCCGTGATTCGAAATCGGTGGCATCCATCTGAAATGATATGAAAAGCTCTAACTTGTGGTGATTTCGAGGGCGTTTCGGTTAAAACATTGAAGACGACAAGTGAGCGGGATTGTAAGAACAGCGAGTGTATAAATGTCAAGTAAACAAGACTAACGAGGGTATATTTCTCTATTAATAGTGTCGGGTAATCTATTGATCGCACTCCTAATATCTCACTCCTTCTAACGTGATAATAGTATCTTAAAGTCTCATTTTTAATGAATGTTGAAACCTCTTGGCTTTTTCACCATGGTTCAATCTAATTACTATGTGCACATCATTTCTTGGAAAAGGAGAATACAAGTTGGAGAAAGACGCAGTAAGACACACATATAGGTTACACTTACGCTACTATGACTGCAACGTGGTTATAAGCCAAGACTAAGCATCGCCAATGGCTGTGGCGGGAGGGTTGCAACAGAGTTTAGAAGGATTGGTCTACCGGTGCAACGATGCTATCTATCATTTACCCCAAACAGAGGTAGTCCTACATAATTAGGAGTCACCATACAAGCGATGCTACTATGTTATTGCCTTGGCTACCTAAGTTAATAGTCTATTAAAAGAACCGACAATAAAGCAAGAGCTGGGCAAGATCATACTTGTACTTGGCTGATATCATCCAATTGATCACAGGTTAGTTTGCAACTGCTTGGCTCACTAATTCAGGATGGAATGGTTGGCCTCCAAATAGACTTTTCAGCTCATGCGGATGTTGCTGTCCTAGAGACACAGCTTCGCTGACCGGTATCGGGATCTCCAAAGGGGCTATCTGAGTGGTTGCGGTAATAAAGGGCCTATTTTTAACAAGTGGTCATTGCCTTTGGCCTTTGTTCTTGATAGATAGTACATTTCTTGCATCTTGTAGTAGGATGTAGTGATCTATAAGTATTCCTACACGAGGAGCTAGGAATGCCGGGAAAAACATCGGAATACGAATGTGACTAAAGACTGTAAGACGTGAAAGACGAATATTGACGTTGTCTCCTTTCCGTAGGTGTTCCAAGCTGGAGACAGCGAGAAAACCGACCCCTTTACCTCTTTACATGCCAAGATATAACGAGAGATTTTTATCACCTGCATCCATGTTTTTGACATGCAAGTACAACCGGACGGTTACAATGAATTCAATCAAGCTTAGAAAACATTTAAGGGGTTCTTATTGGTGCCTTTGAAATGAAATTGTATTCGGATACTTAACGATGAAAATATCAATTTAAATAGAATAAAACCGGTAAAGATAAGTTACACTAGCTTAGAAGCGATATATTTATCAAATTGAGTAAGAAAGGCTAAGAACAGGTAGACGCGGGTTAACTCAAGCTTTAATACACACAAAGAAGACCGATGTTATTGTATATGGTTCGGCCTCTAACATTTGATTGTCAGTGAAGATAATAAAATATAGGGGTAAGGTAGTTGGAAAGATCTCGGCTTATTGAACTAGCGTCAGTGTCTTCAACTCTCTATATCTTAATCAAAAAGAGTCTTTGTGGACATTGAACATGCCCGCCTGTCTTTCAGCCGGGACCTGCAGCAGAGCCAACCCGCAAAAGTGTAATATCGCCGATCGTCGATATCAGTATCTACCTAGGTATCCACAAATTATTGTGCACGTGTGCGTTATAATAATGCGATGTGGCTAAGGATGCTTCAGATTTCAGTAGATAATAGGGAGTGACATGGATTTAACTATCAGTCACTAAATCAAAAAGTTCCCTACAGCATACTCACAGAAAAAACAAGCTGAGATAAGGGTTAGGAGAGATGCCGAAGTCTCCCACACCTTTTGATACACGGACTGGCTCGCAGGTAGGGGAATGCAACTACCCGTCTACCAGGTCGGCAATATCGTGTAACCAATCTGCAAGTCGGTGTTTGAAATATTCAGCTACCCGTGTTTGCTTGATGCTGCGAAACGGACCTTAATTATATAGGCAAGTAAGTGCGAAGCTATTCGTGTTCGTAGACCTAGGTTTGCCGCGAAGGCTGAAAGGAGGAACGTAGACCTATATGGCCTCCTTGATGCCTAAGAAGATTATTTCAATATTGAATGCCCTTCAAAGCCTTAGACATCTAGCCTAGTCCTCGTCACACCTTTCTTTTGGTAAAGTACCTAGGTAGTAATTTAGTACACCATCAAACTTTAGGTTTATAGATAAGTAAATTATCTCCATTCTACATACGTAAGTTAGAGTCACTTTACAGTATCAAGAGCTTATTTGCCTGACAGTCAAGTAATATTTTATTAGCAAGCATTAGTAACGTATTTAATTATAAAAATTTAGCCTTTCCTGACGGGTCCCGTATTAATTGCGTATGTATTTGTTCAGCCAGCTGGTTCATGTCATACTTAGACATGTCGTAATAATTAGGATCGTAAGTTGCCTCGTCCAATGAGATGAATAGCGGTGCAAGAATTGAAGACTTCCAGGCCTGAGAAGTTAACCCTGAAGGTCCTTGAAGTATGAGTAGTGCGAGAAAGATGATGGTCAGTGCTACCAGTGTAGCCGGGTATGCGAGCCACTCCCACCGGACGGTTATGCAAGTATCGTTGACATGCATTTGACCACGAGCGTATTCATTACGGCCTTGCAACCCGTTGTTCCGCATAGTCGCTGTCATCACATCCACCAGCTTCTGCATATAGTCATCAATGTGTGCTAGGTCCATAGTTCCATTTCGCCACATGTTCTGTGCCGCGATGGACCGGCCAACAGGGAGGTCGCCGCGGCCGGTATAATATATATATAGGCTATTCAGTTCCGCATGTAGTGCAAAAGGAATTGAGGCTGCTGCCCCCAAGCTCAAGCTCCAGACGCAGTCTTCCGGATACCATGTAGTCTCGTTAGATTCTCCAGATTGCGGTGCTGCATCGATATTCGCACGAGCCACTTCTATTAAACCGGGGCCCTCCTTGTCGCTAGGTACGCAGCCTGCTTCCGAGCCGTTCTGAAGGGTGCTGCTCGTGGCTAGGCGGTATTGAGGTATGTTTGGGCTTGGGTGCCATTCATCGCCATCTTCGATATTCCAATCTATTTTCCAATTTTGACCTATAGGAGTTGAAGACAGATCCACCTCGCTAAGAACGTTCTCGGATATAGAACTTCTATATTTCCGGACACATGGTGTGATACTGCACTGAAAGGCGGACAGCGGGGAGTCAGGGTGGGTAAAGGAGCCTGGTGCCATCGCGATTCGAATTGAAAAGAACTTCGATGTTGAAGCTTGGGTATTGAATAGTTGAGTGTCAGAGACGATTAGATCCTTGAACCCGAACCCCGGAGTGTCATCGTCGTCGCCGGGTATAGTGAAGTTCCGGAAGCTGAAGCCGTTAGCACCTGTGATGTTTTTAAGCTGACTTGTGATATCCTCACACGATCGACAAAGACCGACTGAGGCAAGTTCACCAAAGGTGCAGTTTCCTGATTTGCAATCCGTCGCTATTAACGACGATATATGTTGAGGTGGATTGATCATCCCTGTGTTAATAGCTACTGCCATCGGAGAATCGAGGCTCCATAACCCGGCTCCTTGGTAAGTTATAGGCCCGCTAGCGCGGTAGTCGTTCGTCCGAGCTACTAGTGAGTACTCATCGGCGCTAATATGTGGACAGTCGGTATAGACGACAACCTGCTGCGTAAATGGGTCAACCGCCACCGTGAGGACGATTAGAAGAGCGGCAAATTTGGCGAAATAGCCTGGCATATGGCTATCTCTAATTTAGCATAATATTTTATTCTTTCTACGGCGGACATACGTACTCTGCGCTCCAGTCGAAAGGATATTTCATGAGACTCCACAGATAAAGCCACGGGCTGTTTGGACGCACAATGGGCTCTCCGTACATGCTAAGAAGGAAGAGAAACGAGCCCCAAGGTCCGCGGCTTGCAGCATCAAAGTCATTCAAATCAATAAGATTCCTTCTTTGCTTCTCAAACCATTTCCATTTCAATTGGCTGATTCCTGTTGCCGAAGAAAATTGTTAGTTAACGGATTGCATAGCCCACGAGTAAGATGCGAACCTTCAGATAAGGGTACTGTCAACCCTGCCTTTAGGATGACTCCATATACCGCTATAAAGGCATTGATGCTGATACCGAAAGGCCATGTTGTCAATGGTCTGTTTTCGTGCAACCGGAGCGTTATAATCATAGCACCGAGAGCAATGACTGCGAGAAAACAACCGAGGCTCTCTGCTACCCATCCGTAGTACCACGCTCTGCGCAACGTCTCAAATGTACTAGTGTGAGATCTAGAGACCTTTTGAGAGGATTTAATAGAGTCAGAGCTCTCGGTCAAGTAAGTAAGGGTCGGCAGAGAAGTTTCGTTTAGCATGGGCTTATAAGCAGTTGTAGTGGTGTGCCACGGTTGGCTATGTTGCGGAACCATGGACGGCGCTTGACTTAGGCCATCGTCCCTCAGTCCATGATGATATCCGGAATCTTCGACGAGCGAGTCGACAGAAGCGTTGAATCTTCGATCGTACATACTATCTTGCTTTAAAGACAACGCCGTGCATCAAACTATGGGCGGTGAATTAAGATTAAGCAGAGGGAGACAGCTGATTTATACTTAACTGGGGTTGAATAGGACTTGCCCTTGGCAGGTATGCTGGGCACGCTAATTCTCATTTCAAGGTATCTCGTTTATGGCTCGTTTCGAGATCCTTACACCAAAAGCTTCAGTGCGAAAGTCAGCTATTGTGGGTACTTGCCAAGTCGACTTTTCTAGGGGATAGTATAGTAGCCTGCTTGGTATGGGTGAGAAAAAGTCTCGGCAGCCCTATCCAGCGTTCAACGGCGGTCCCTTGAACGCTTCTAAATTTAGCATTTGGTTTCCTGTTTATGCCTTAGTCATAAAACCTCTGGCCATTTACGCCCAGTGCAAGCATAAGTACAACCTCGTTTATGAAGTCTTACATGGGAATGGGCTCTATGCAGGGAATCTTTTCTCTTGGCGTAGATTTCCCGTTTTATCCCATCTTTATCTTTTCCTTCAAACCCTTCTACAAAATACCTCCTTAGCCTTCGACCTACTACTAACTCTTCTTATATTTTATCGTTTCACGGCTGGACACCCGGCCTAAGCCTCCTCTCATCTCCTAATTATTACATGCTGAAGTATGAGGACTTGATTTAGCTGAGTTGGGAAAGTGCAAGGCAGTAGTGTTCCATATATTCAGTATCAAGGTGGTAAGTAGTATAGGATTTCGGTATGGTAAGATAAATTCGGTTTTCCAGACTACCGCTTCCCTTTTCCTTGAATTTATCGTTATTTTTCCACGAATCTACTCAATTGCCTTGCGTTTTCTCTGCTCGAGTGCTACTTCGCCTATTTGTGAGGTAACAACCTACCTTGAACCTTCTAAGGGCCATTGGAGCTGTTGTATGGCACCGGTGGTCCGTGGATACGGAGAGGACTCACCTAAGAAGTATTCGAATATATGAATCATTCATTCGGCTATATCTTAGCTAACGACTTCACAGTCGACGAATACAGCCGAAACTCTTCAAAGAAATCAGTTCCAATCAATCTTAACTTGGGGATTGGAGTAACTGGCTTCTGGATATTTGTTTACTGGATCGTGATGTCGGGCCAATGGAATATGAGATTATTTTCCTTTCTAGCTGTTGATATTCTTGTGGATTTATTCGTATGTTAACACGTATATACACTGTTACGATATTGTTTGATTCTAATTGACTGTTAATATGTAACGCTGAGTTAAAACTGGAAAAATCGCCTTAGAGGGTACTCGGAAATTAGTATGATTGACGTTGGGGAATGCACGGAGAAATAAAATCAATGGCGTCAATGAGGGGTCGCCAAATAAATACATACATACTATAAGATTTTCTACGCCTCAATGCATTGTTTTTATACGTTATGATTTCACGGCAGCGTGCTGCTATTATGGCATGGTGGACCTTTCGACTTTATGCTTACCCCTCACCTTCAGCTTTGCTTTCATACTATTCATATCTTCTGTCTTGTGGGCGAATCAAGTCATAAAATGACCACGGCAAAGAAGAAGGAATCAATCCTGGTAATTGGTGGCGGGACATGGGGATGCAGTATCGCGCTGGAACTCGCGAGACATAGCTATAGTGATGTGACTGTCCTCGACGGAGAGGACATACCCAGCAGCATCGCAGCCGGGAATGATATCAACAAGATTATGGAAGAAGGTAAACGGTTCCACGTGGTTTTTGCGGTTTCAATGAGGGGCGCATGCGAGATACTAACGACGGTAATCTAGGCTCTCAGTCTGAAGACGACACAGACGCCGCTTATGCGTGGAATCGCCTGCATGACCTATGTACTACAGCGTGGCTCAACGACCCGATATACAAACCTCATTATCATCGCACAGGTTATGTCATGGCCGCCTCTTCTGATGCTGCTTATGAGGCTCTGCTCGGAGACATCAGGGGGCACGAGAATGAATACCAAAAGGTCGAATCTGCCGAGCAATTCCGGAAAACTATGCCCAAGGGTGTCCTCACGGGCGACTTCGTAGGTTGGAGAGGCTTCGCCAAGCCAGGCAATGCGGGATGGGTTTTTGCGCGCGGCGCTATCATATCAGCTAAAGATGAGGCGGAAAGATTAGGTGTGCGCTTTGTCACTGGTCAACGGGGGTCAGTCATCGAGCTACTATTCTCCAACGAGACCGAACTTGGCGAGATAGGCAGCGTGCCGAATCGGGGAGTACTGCGAGGCGTAAAGACCGCCGATGGAACGATTCATTGCGCCCACACGACCATTCTTGCCAATGGAGCCAACGCCGACAACTTGATAGATTTGAAATACCAGCTTCGACCGACGGCCTGGACGTTAGCGCAAATCAAAATGACACCGGAGGAGGCAGAGTTGTATAAAGATCTCCCGGTGTTATTCAACATCGAGAAGGGCTTCTTCATGGAGCCGTCGGCCGAGACTCATGAGCTCAAGATCTGTGACGAGCATCCGGGGTACATCAATCCTATTTATGGGGAAACATCCGCGAATAGTAGCATAGTCCAAGATGATCGGCCCAAAAGCGAACGGATCATCATGGGGTCCAAGCCCTTTGCTCGACAGCAGATTCCCCTCGAATCCGAAGAGCGGGTTCGCGCCTTTCTGATGGAGACGATGCCGCATCTTGCGGCGCGCCCGTTCAGCTTTGCGCGCATATGCTGGGACGCGGACACGGCTGATCGTATGCCGCTTATCGATTGGTATACGTCAGCGGATGATGAAGGCCGCCTCCTATTGGCGATAGGTGGTAGTGGACACTGTTTCAAGGCGATGCCGGCCATGGGTCAAGTGGTGCTCGAATTCCTCGAAAGCAAAGTAGATGATAGAACGCGACGAGCATTTCGATGGCGGCCCGAGACAGCGGTGGATAGAAATTGGTGGGATGTACAGGGTAGATGGGGCGCGCGAGGAGAAGTGATGGATTTCAACGATGTGAGAGGGTGGACGACGATCGGCGAGAGTTGACGCTTATATCGCTGGGTAGTAGTCGGGTAATATTCCTTTTTAGATGATACTGCTGTCTTTATCTTCTTATCTTGTTGTCTATATAATCAATCAATCGACTAGCTTATTAGTAAGTGAGGCACTGTTGTTTTGGTTGAACCACGATTGGGGTTATTGCTTAGGTAATTTGTAGATCTTCTGGAATCCTTGCTTCCCGTTCTATTCCACTTCACTTCGTTTCACATACGATGCAGATACATAATGATGAATTCATCAGACTCGTTAATCTGCAGATAGTTGAATGACTTGCCTAGATAAGTTACTCTTTTTCGTCTTGGCTGTTTCCATTTCCCTTTTGGATCATCCCCGCAGAATTCGTCTTATTAGTCGCGAATATCGGCTGTCGAAAAAAATATCCGATGTAAGAAAGGTAGGGTTTCAACCCCGCGGTGCACTTTCGGGCGAGATGCGGACTTTGTTTCAACTTGGTTAATAATTCAGCAAATCAGCAAAAGAAAGAAAGAAATGACGGTGTGGAATATGCAAAACATTGCCCGCTAATCCGGTAGGTGGTAGATGTTAGTTTCACGCGATTCGTCAACTAGTCAGAGATATAGGCTTGATATAGCCTGCCGGTATGCACATCATCCCACATTACATACATTGAATCCAACATGCCTCCTTTATCACAGGACTGGCAGACCGCGGGAAACATAGCAGACCCCTGTCGCAGCCCCCGGCAGATCCGGCATTCCAACGACATCCAATCCTTCCGGCCACGGCCTTGATTCGCCTGATGTAATTCGAAGACTGTGGTCCAACTGGCGACTACTTAGCTGTACTTAGCACGCAAGGCACGCTTCTACAAGCGTCATTCACCCATTCCCACCCAGCCGGGCCAATGGCCTCTGAGAGCCTGTCTGAAACCATTTCCTGAGCCTCCCACACCAAGACATTTCCAGCCGCATCCGGTAATGATTCATCAAGATAATGGGGCCTCCCTAAATCTGCAACAGCGCGCATATCCAGGCGCCATGTGCGGGCCTTCGCGTTTTGGATTTTTAATCTAACGCAAGGTAGTGCTTATCAAGAGATCTGCCTGTTAGCTACTTGTAAACTAGTTGACTAAAGCTAAGTCGAGAAGGTCGGATCGATAGGTATGTATGGAAATCTATATATGGACTTATATCGCCCCATCTCTTATCATCATCGATCGGACCCGTCTCTAAACTACTTATCTAGCTTTCCCTAGAGACAATACGGGTTGCTTGCCTTTATTATCTCATCCGGGGCCCTGCTGCTGGACTCCCGCCCGTCTCTGTCGACCAACTTGAAATAAAGTTCACATTCCGTAAGACGGGACGTTAACGGGCGACCATTTGTCGGGATACTACTCCCTTCTCTTCAGCCACATATCGTTCCGCATTGGAAGACATTGCCATGAACCGGTGAAGTTGCGTTAACCAGGATTCAAATGCCATGAGCGCGTCTATCTCGTTGATAGGACTGTCCCGCTATACACGGTCGTGACCAACCAGCAAGACTCGTCGCCTTTACCCCAAATCTTGCTCGCACGGCTAAAATCGCTACCACATTCTTATCATGGTCGAACACCACCCTGTCCACAATAGCGAGGTTTATCTATTAGGATTAGCCCCTCGCCCCTCCGTGCCCCCGCCATCTCCGCCCTCGCCTCTGACACCCACAGATGCCGGCTCCAGCACGCCCATCGAGCATCTCTGTCTGGACGGCGCGAGCATATCCGAAGATGCCGAGGAAGTGAGCGCGAAAGCGAAGCGACGCGTCGCCGGCGCCATCCACGTCCTCAACACCGAGGCCACGGCCCTGCGGAGCCTGACGCAGCTCTACAAGACGGACGCGACGGCGGCCGAGGGCTTCGACGCCGCGGTGGACGCCATCGTGCGGCAGTGCGGGGAGAAGGGCAAGCTGGTTGTCACGGGCGTGGGCAAGTCGGGACACATCGGGAAGAAGCTGGTCGCGACGTTTAACAGTCTGGGCCTGCCGTCGACCTTCCTGCACCCGACCGAGGCGCTGCACGGCGACCTGGGCAAGGTCTCTCGCAACGACGCCGTGCTCTTCATCACCTTCTCCGGCAAGACGGCCGAGCTGCTCGCGCTACTACCGCACGTCGACCCGGCGCTGCCCGTCGTCGTGCTTACCGCGCACGCGCAGCCCCACGACTGCGAGCTCATCCGTCGCCGGCCCGACGCTATCCTCCTCCCTGCGCCCATCCACGAGTCCGAGACCGTCTCCTTCGGCATCTCCGCCCCGACCACCTCGACCACCGTCGCGCTCGCGCTCGGCGACGCCCTCGCCGTCGTCGTCTCCCAGGAATTACACACGAGCGTGTCCTCCGTCTTCGCGCGGAACCACCCGGGCGGCGCCATCGGCGCCGCCTTCCGCAAGCTGCAGCCCGCCACTATGCGCGAGCTCGCCGTGCCCTTCGCCGAGATCCTCTCGATCCCGGGCTCGGCGGCGGATCTCTCCGGCGCGGACGTCCTGAAGGCGGGCTACGAGTCGCCCTCCGGCTGGGTGGGCGTGGGAGACGCCCTCGCGTGTCCGATGCGCATCCGCAGGCTCGATACCGCGCTCATAACGCGTAACCTGGCCGATCTGTCGGACCTGCTGGTCCCGCGGAGCGAGTGGATCAGCATAGGCGCCGACACGCGCATCTCGCAGGCCGCGCGCTGGATCAAGGATCCGCTGCTGGCGCCGGACTACGGCGAGGCGTTGTGTGGTGAGGATTCCATACTCGCTGTCGTGGATAATAAGGGGGAGGTGATTGGTGTTCTCGAGGCTGGGGAGCTGTTCCGATGGCGCGAAGCGTGAGCAAAGCAAAGCAATCTGGTTTTAATTTTGATATAGCCTTTTTATAGGGGAAAGGAAAGAGCAGTGTGCATAGATGGATGGCGTCTAATATTAGAGGTCGAAACCCTCACGATATGATTGAATGAATGGATAGTTATATGAGCCGCTTATTACAGCGTTGCGGTTGGCAAAATACGAATAGATGGTTTTTGGAGGGACCAGGCAGACGCCGGGGTCTCGTTTCGTCTCATCTCATCTTATTTGGATGGCCTTGTTCTTATTGGCGTGATCTACCTAGCCCTCATTCAGTAAATGGTAAGACAGACTACCGAGCGACGCTTATAAGGAAATGCTGGTCTCTAATCACTGACAAACTTCGAGGTCATTATCTGTAAAATACCATGGGTCATTCATGAGATTGATTGTCCTCTGTCAGGACAGCTGTATGAAATGCATCGAATGAATATGCTAAATGCCGACACTGATAACCTGCTTTTCAATCTAGGCCAAGTCTCCCAACCAGCTGATATGCAGTACCGCCCGAACGCCTCGATGAAAACATGCAGCCCGTCCATAGGATCGCACCGAAATGCATATATATACAGAAAAAGCCCTGATTAAATCCACCACTACTATCTCTTCCCTCGCCATCTCATTCCTATTGTGCCCATATTCCAGACAGGACATTCATTCTACACCATCTCTCTGAACTTGTTAATCTTGGTAGCATACTTGACGGGGGCAAGCGGCGCGATTTTGCCGGCGATGTCAGAAGCAGCGCCGAGCTTGGCTCCGAGGTTGGTATCACTGCCGAACTTATCGCTGAACTTGTCCGAGACCTTATTCTCAATCTGCCCAAGCTTCTGGTCCATCTTCTCGTCGACCTTGCGGGAGACGAAGGTGCGGAAACAGCCGTAGCCACCAGTCGCCAGCCAGAAGATGGCATTGACGAGATCAATCCAGACGGCATGACGCATGACGCTGACACGCGTGTTCTCGTACCACTTGTGTGCGTCGTCGTCGGGCATGCGCAGGAAGATGATGGCGAAGGTACCGAAGGCGGCGATCCAGAGCACGAACAGCACGAAGTCCCAGGCGAAGAGCCGCGCCGTCTTCACGAAGGGCTGCGGGATGGCGAAGACCACGGCTGTGATGGCGCTCAGGACGGCGACGATCAGTGCGTACACCCATTGCACGGCTTGCGACCGCCCGTTGCTGTGGTCTGAGCTCACGCGCGAGCCGTAGAGCCCGACTACGACGAGGGCGAAGATCAGTTGGATGCCGCGGCCGACGAGGCGGAGCCAGGTCTCGTAGAGATAGAGGGGCTTGGTGATGGCGCCCTTGCCGAACTTAGTGGCGACTGATCCCAGCTTCATGATTGATTTTTGGTGTTGATTTTATTGCTCAATGATAGTGTAAGGTAGTGAGTGTGTTGATATGCGTTGGGCAAACGCTATGCTCAATCTAACGATAGTAGAATTCCGAGAAGTGAAACTTTTCAACAGAGAAGTCTACGCAATCAATAATGACAACCAGTGTCTATGAGGCTGAAGCGAAAAATGAAAGAAATCGAGAAAAATCGAAAATAGCTGCTAAGAAAATGAGAGGAAAAGGGCAGATGGGAAAGCACCTAAGAATGGATGGATGGTTGGAATGGGTGGACGCTTCAAGATATTTGAAGCACGAAGACAATGAAACGCGACTCTGGTCAGGCCATGACCCGCCCATCCAACCAGAGCCCTACTTAATTTCAGTAATGTCAAAAGACCCGACAAATTCAAAGAGGCATCCCTTGTGTCCCCGCAAGTCGAGACAAAGCAGATTACAAGAAGGGACTGAAGGGATCGATGTCGAAAGCTGAGAGAGCCTCACAGCCAAGCAAATGAAGCTGCAGTGTGGGTCTCAGTCGTAGACGCTGGCTGCCAGCTTCAAATGACTGGCTGGAGCGGCTCCGTGGTCGAGACAGCGGGCGCTAAACACGCTAGGCACGCGATTGGCCTCAGTGGGCTTCCCTGGGGTGCTGTGGTCGCGCTTGTTAGTGGCCTAGTAGCGCCGGGTCCACTGCTGTAGCCGCTGGATTTACCTAATCTGTTGAGTTTATTTTAGGCGTCTACGGACACCCATTCCAACTGCCTCAACTTCCCTTAAAGCTTCCTTCGCTCGATCTCTTGTTTGTTTTCTAATCCATACCAATTATTTGACCTACAGGTTTTGATATACTTTTTATTTTCGGATATTCATACCAAGGGCTATACCCTGGCGATGGTACGAACAGAGATGTCATTGCGTGTTTCTACTTGATTGCTAGGAAGAACACTGGTGTCAGACTCTCGCGATACCTTCGCGATACCTACAGCTGCATGCCGATTGCCTAGAGGGACAGAACAAAGAAGGCGTTTTGTATATAGATCTCTAGCCTGTAGATGTAGCAGTTGGAGAACAACAAGTAGTCAAGCCTTACCCCTACGTTGCTATCAGTATTCAGAGGTCGTGACAACTGGCTTCCTTGCCCTTGCATCTCAAGGCGCGGTCTGTCACCCGGATCCGGCCCCGGGTGTGGGACTACAATTACCCATATACCAGGGGGTAGGTCGGCGGCATCATGCAAATAATCTGCAAGGCGGCATTTCATGCATTCAGCTACCCGTACCTATTCTTGTCATTTTGTTTGGTATTATCGTGTTTGCTTGATTTCCCGAACCTTACAGAGAAATATAATGATAGGGATATGGACTTTAATCAGCGGGCAAGCAAAAGTAATAGTTATATCTAGATCGCCGCTTGGGTGAGAAGGGACGACTTAGACTTGTATAGCCTCGTTAACGCCCAAATCCCCTGAGCACCCCTTAGCCTTACTCTCCAGATGATGTTGTTGTTTGATTAAAAGTGTCGGCAATCATCATATCCAAGGGTGAGTTCGGTCATGACCGGAAATGTTAATGTAGTGTAATCGTGACATGTGTAACACACGGAGGTGCATGATAAATCATTTTCGCTGTTTACGACCCTGAATTATAAAGTTCGCTTTCTGCTGCCTATGTTCTCCTATCCTATTCGCTTCCCAGCCTCATCGCGAACACATCAGTCAAGTTTTCCTCGCTCGTCACCTCGTCGATTAAACAGACAATTCACGATGGCTCGAACCACACTCGAACACAGACTCTATCCAACTGGCATTCAATCTTCTATATATACCCAGCAATGCCCTCCCGAATCGCCACCTGAAGCAAAGCAAATATATTATTTGCACGATGCATCCCCGCCCCCGGGCATTTCCGTGCAACAAGTATCGGGCTGGATCAAGCAAGCCTTCCCCACGACGATCCATTCTGTGCAGTGGTCGAACTCCCTCATTGTCGTCGATGAGAATTGGGAGCTCGTCAAATCCGATTCAGTACCGGTGTACTATAACGCGAACAAACTAGTCCATGCTTACCGGCTGTATGTCGAGTTCAACGGTGGCTGCGACGTCCTAGGAATCGATCATTTCGATAATATCGAACAAATTATCAGAACTACATATCGCGATCATGGCTCATCCGATATCGTCATTGAGATCGCTTTGCTACACGCCGGCCGTACTCTCTCCGCGTGGTACCCGCCAACGCCAGATAAGAGCAAGCTCAAAGCGTACTTCGAGGAAAATGGCCCTGATGATTCAGCGGCAAGTGTCTAGGAGAAAGAGGAGGTAGAGTGGATCGCTTGGGGTTTCGATGCTTGGATTCAAAATACAAGATGGATTCTATGGCAAGATAATGATTCTCATACTAGAAGTACAAACACTTGAGATGAACCGGGACTCTGGATACGGTCTTTGGGGCGCTGGGTCGATTGTGTGCAGCTTAGTGGTTAGGATAAGACAGTTTAGATTCGTTTGTTGATATTGGATAAGAGGCCTCCTTTGATTTCTTATCCAATTAGTAGGCATAGATGATCATTTTAGTTGATCTGTTAGTGTGTTAAATGCCGAGAGTTTTATGTTTCCACTACCGACAATGTCTCAGATAAATATACACAGACATGCTGCGTATTATGTCTAAGATAGTCTTTTCAGCCTTAATCTTCGATCTCATGTCAATGTCACGTTATTTATCAATCCCTTTCCGGGTAGAATCAAGATACGGAAGACGAAAGAGAGGAAAGAAAGCAATGTAGAAGAAACCATTCAAGTGACGGGTTTGCCCGTTGCCCGTCTTGCTGTTCACTGGTGCTTGTGCGACTTGACTGTACTCGGTAGATTCATAAAATAAAAGAAAAAATTAGTATCAATCGATTTAGGGGGCATTATACAGTTCCTGAAAGAAGGGGGATACCTCAAAGAATTATGAGCCCCCTAGGCTAATTTTTTTTTGTATTTCCTGACAATAATAAGACTAAAATACCGCGTCTCTAGCGTAACAGGCACACAGGGGCTGACATGAGACCTTCTAATTTATTGCACACGGATAATGACGCCGAGAGGAGTGGAGCAGAGTGTTAGCCCGTGTTGTTTATGGTGTTGTTGTCACTGCGTGATGGTCCTGTAAGGGATACTTTGCTGGTCGCCTTTACTTATATATATCTATCAGCAGCTTTCTATCCTCCTACCGTCCATCCATCATAACTCGCGACACTTAACGAAACGCTCCAACACATCAGCATCACCAACTAACACCCACCTTACATCGTTCAGTTATGCCACGCTCGACAACCCCCCCGACAACTCCCCCGACGCAATCGAACCAGACTGTATCCGACACGCAAGCAGCACCGACCGCGCAAGCATCACCGGCGACGCAAGCGAGCCACACGACTTATGGCAACCCTTTCATCTGGGAGGTTCCAAAAGACATCAAGGGAGAGATCGAAGACATTTTCTACTCTGAGCTTTTCGCGGGCACTAGATTCAAGAGAGTGGACATGGAAGGCTTGATCTTGTACCGAATTGCCCCGATATCCTTCGACACCAACCTAAAGCCCCATTCGGTCCATCCGGCATTTTGGACTTTCGATTCCTACCGAGCCCCCAAGATCAGCATCAGACACGCCCCTGGCGCCCACATGATCTGGAAGCATTGCTACAACGTCCTCTACAAAGAAGTCCTCCGAAAACACGACATGAAGAACTGTATCGTCGCCTTCCAAGCCGGCGACCACAATGAAGAGATTTACGGCCCTCGCTACTTTTCGATGGACGAAATGGACGTGAAGAACAAGGATAACCTAGAGAGCCTTACCTATGAACTCCTAAACGCGAGAGTCCCGATGCTGCGGGGTCAAGCCCCGTTCTCGCGAGATGAGGAGGAGAAATCATGGATCGAATACGCACTGGCGTACATAGCATGGCTGAAGAGGAGTAGGGAGGCCAGGCTAGGCCAGTCAAGCGGTCGAACAGAGCGGTAGAGTTCAACGAAATAGGTGGATGCGGGCCATTCCACCTCGTACGGAGCAACCACACACGACTCGTCAGTTTGATCAGCTGTTGGTGGCTTGGGCAGTAGTAGTGTAACTCCTCTCTCGGCTTCGCCGCTGTAGTTATGTTATCTTTGCTATCTAAAAGTTGATAACCATCCTAGCTGAAACATGTCCTTCAAGCGCTTAGCTGTGATTGGTATGGATATGGTTACCATAATAAAGGCTCGACCAGTGTAACTCCCTCTGGGCGAGTACATGTATTATCTCAAGTTATGCCTTCTTACAAACAACGATGATATTTCACGGTCGATCTCTTACTATTAATTTCTTTTGAGCTTCCTCGCTTCTTGATTGTTACTAGTTTCTGGCGTACTGGTTTCATTGTTGGTCTGGCAAGCCAAAACGAAACCCTTCGTCTCGTCAACGTCACGACTCGTGACGTTTTAGATTTACCATATATGCCCCAGCTCCCTTCGTTAGAGTTACCTTTATGTCTGAAGAATGGATTGTTATGTGATGAAGATGAAGACTGTACGACTAACACTTCTAACATGGCTTCAGACTACTATCGCGTATTCAAGAAAGGGAGAAAAATCAGCCCACTTAATCTGGACACCACAACATCTTCTTTCGCGACGAAATTGTATATATATGTTCTCTTCGCCCTCCTCGTGGCTCATCTTTCTCGAATTCCAAGCCGACATCAATCTCGAATCCATCACTCGGCATATTCCCAGCACGTCCACTCGTCGATCTTCCAAGATGAGTTACCGGCCCAACCCTCTGTGCTGTCATGATTATACGGATGGCGAGAAGCACAGCATCGCAGAAATCGTCAGGAATGTGTTTTACGCAGAAACAGGCTGTCTGCTTTCCGATGTGATGGAGACGATTACTTTCGACTCCACATTCGTAGCACTAGATGAAAATCTGAAGCCAGTTGTGATGTTTGAAAGCTTTGTAAGTGGTACTATTCTGCTTTTTTTATCAAGCATTATGTATAAATCTGCGAAAACTTCTCGACTAAGCTCTGATGGCGACCGCTGACTCCTGACGCGGCAGTGGCATCCCGGAATGATATTAACGCCCTACGTGACGATTTCAGTGCCTACACGAGACGCGGCAAAATGGGAGCACTGCATTCGCCAACTTAGGTCTCAGCTTTTCCAGGAGTTCACCTTCAAACTCTACCATAGACTGAGCTTCAGTCGGGCAATTTTCCCGCCTACACATATCTGGTTCTATGGAACTATGCGGTCCTTCAGATCGTATACTCTCCTTAAATGGATGATTCAATATAGATTGACGGAAGTGCAGGGGGAGGCCAACTTGACCAACTGGACCTTTTCTATGTGGATGATGAATTCACTTGATCATGCCTTGGTGGAGATCGAGAATTTGAACTCGTTGGGAATGCTCGAGCCTTAGCGTGATGTAACGCAATTAGACGATAGGGGCCCTCTTGATGGGGTGTATGTCGAGAACTTGGCATATAGAATGGATTACTTTTTGCCAGTTACTTCAATACATAGCCGCGTAATCGTCGGCTTATGACTCCGAATAGTTGCTAACAGTGTCACAATGGACCCTACGTGCGTTGTGGAGTGCATTGCCAAGGGTTTGAGCAAGATGTGTAGTTCGTCGAGATGTAAGCACTCCACCATAGGTTCATTATCAGCGTTCCAGATTTACGTTTGTCTTACCCAAGGCCAGGCCTTGAGTCATCAGAACGTAGCTATTTATCTCATCCCTTGGAGCCTCACTCCATAAGCAATGCGACCACCCCCGGATTTCCTCGCTTCCGCACCGTTCATCCTTGGACGGTCCCGAAAGTGAAGGGATAACTTGGGCTAGGATTCGTTTATGTGGCATTAGAAAGGCTGGGACGTCCTTAGTCACATGTGACATTGTGCTCTTCATGTATAACTTAGCCTCCAATGCGTCCTGGTTCCCCCGAGGGGGTCTGAAACTGTTGAGAATACTGGCATCGGCGCTTCTACCTCTCCGACTTGCCGTCTGCGCGTCTGTACGATGTGAGATATTGTCAATATATGATTAAGGATAGCCTGTATCCCCGGGCTTCAAGTTTCCGTATCGCCGGACTAAGTCCCGAATATCGCCTAGCATTCTGCGGCTGTAAGCACCAACACAATCTAACTGGGGTGCCACGGAATTAGGAGTCACTTACTGTTCTCGTAATGTTTGGTTATCCGAAAACAAAGCTGAGACGTGTGTGTTGAACCGCCTGGCATCCTTCAGATTCGTGTTATACGAGTGTACATAGTTGGCAATGACCTACAGCTTGTACAAGTCGAGCCGGCCATCGTAGTCTTCCTCAGGCGGGGATATTTGTACGTAATCATGATAAGCTTCTAAATACTCCGGCCCGAATCGATTACAAGCTGGACGCCATTGTCCGAATTCGTCTACAATGCGCAGGCATGTTAGTAACGCTACACGGAAGGAGTTCTGAGGTTTAAGGCCTACACTCGTTGTGTGCATAGAAGCAGCAGGCGTCAAATATCAGCGATTCGCCAGTGCTGTCGTCTATCCCTGAGTTGGCGTACCATAGGTCTCCATGGACGAGGCAAGGTTTGACGGACCGACCCTCACTTTCTAACGGCCCGAGTAGGCGCGGTATAACTGTATCAAACACAATTGGTAATAGTACGTCGAACTCGGGGTCTGGACCTTTCGCTGCTAGCTCCAATTCTAGAGCAAGCCTAAGATTCTTTGTAAAGAAAACCTCCCAGCTAGTTTCCCACGCTGTCATCTGCGGAAGATTTCCGCTGTATGTTGCAATGTGATAGCCGAACTTCCGTCTAGGGATTTGCTGTTTTGATGTAACGCTGCCAGGTGAACACAGAAAGAAATAAGTGTTGGGTATCGTCTCGTATGTGTGCTATAAGCAATGGGTTCCGGGGCGAAGTCGGGCTGCACCTCGTGAACAGAGACTCGAGCTCGTTTCGCGTCATATTCTTTCCAACATATCCTGATATAACCTGAATGAAGAATGAATCTGGTCTACCGTCCGCAAGTTGAACATTGATGCGCCCTGTGTTTGCCCAGGAACTGACGCTATGCTCTTCGGTATAGCCTCACCGTTTGCTAGCATTTTCTCTTGCTCAGGAAATTCTCACCTGCTGATACAGCTGGATCTACTTGCGTATTACTTAGGTACCCCCGAATTCTGGCCCTCTGCTATTGTAGTTCATGTTAAGGTATATCTATGTGAGCGATTATAGAGATAATGAAGAATTATCCAACCATAGCACCGTTTTCGAATAAACACCACATCCCAGCCCATCCGCCTGCAGCTAGGTAATACGCTGCAGCTAACATCGTAAAGAACCTGCAGATATCCTAGTTGGGATAGCGGTTAGCGCCTGTAGTATGAAACGGAACGGTCCGGGCAGTGTCCCAGGAGATGCTGCAATAAGTAGCAATATGGTAAATAAATGCCTAAAGCCATCGTAACGCACACTCGTACTTTATGATGAGAATCAGTCTTAACTCGATCATTCACATGCAATTCTGACTATACCTACGATATAGAGAGAGAATAGGCTAGCTATCACTGATTCTCGTGCCCCGCAGTGGACACCTCAAGGATGTGGTCCTGCATGCCCTCGACTAACACGACTTTGATGCCCGCTTTTTCAAGCCTTGTAATCCCATTGTTCTCTACGATAAACGTATCTGGCTCCCTGATTCCCACATAGACCGTCTTGATGGCGCCCCTGAGACTGAGAATCCTATCCACACATGTTCGGTTACCGCTTAAGCGCTCGTTGCATGGCTCCATTGTCGTGTAGAGCGCGGTGTTCTTAGGTAGCACGTCTCCTATCTCGTCTTCTGGAAGTCCATGTTTCTCGGCAATCTTGATGAAGCAGCAGTGCTCTGCATGTGTGCTTCCTGGATCTCCAGGTCGGTCTCCGGGAAGCTCCATCGAATAGCCCGTCGATAAGACCTCACCCTTGTCGGCGTCGATCAACACTGCCCCAACGCAGAATTTCGTTGGTGCGGGAGGAGAGAGGCGCGCGCGATCGAGAGCGTACTCCATCCACCCCTGGTGATCGCCCACACGAATTGTAGGAAGTGAGTCAACCGAGGCCATTCTGGAATCGCTTGGGATGCGAGTTGCACGATTAATCAAATAATCCGTGACGGGCACAATATGTCGACTAGAATTGGGTAGTTAGAAGTGCATTCTCGATGTCCTCGATAGCGGGATTTTATAAAATAGCCACCCCTGGTGATCACTAGGTATGTACTTGAACCAACATACATAGCCCAGCGCCACTCAATACAGAGATTCTATTGGCTGATTTACAGTAGGCTCCCCTATCCTTGCAGCTACTTTAGCACATTGATAAAGAAGTCGTCTGCCGCATTAGCTGGACTTCGATATATATAATCCATTCTGATCACAGACTCATCAACGACATTTCCTAACTTAAAGGTGAATATCAACTTGTGTACAGCCATTCATGAACTCTTAGGCCCTTAGGCTGTGCATAGTCGTAACATTATGATACGACGATGCTGTATTAGCCCTGTAATCTTCCGAATATGGTATGTAACCTGAATTATTTTTCTCCGTCATAAGCCTTTCGACCTATATTATCCTTCTTACTGAATCCTTTGGTGTCTCAGTCATTTAGAAGTCTGCGCCGGATAGATTCTAATTCGACGTGGGAAAATGACCTCACCATTCGACGCGATACCGGTAAACCTGCTTCATATGGGTGCTCTAATTCCCTAGAATCATCTATAGGCGATATCCTTAATGATCCTATAGGGCCACACGGCCTCAATTTGTTGCACTCTCCCCCCGAGCCTATCGTCGATATTATCTTTGTGCATGGTTTGGGGGGAGGGTCGAGGAAAACATGGAGCAAAACCGAGTCGTTGAACCATTTTTGACCGAAAGAGTGGCTTCCCAAAGATGTTGCATTCGAGCGAGTCAGAATCCAGAGCTTTGGATATAATTCCGACTGGGCTAGGAGTAAGGATAACTGTCTGAACCTACACCACTTTGGAAAGGCCTTTCTGGGCCATTTGGCCACTGCGCCGTCACTGGTTAACCACAGAACCCCCATCATACTCATAGGGCATAGTATGGGAGGGTTGGTCATGAAAAAGGCATATATCCTCGCAAGGCAGGATGCTACATATAAAGGACTGTCGAATCGAATCCATTCAATGTACTTCCTTGCCACACCTCATAGAGGATCCGATTCAGCTCGGCTGCTCAAGAATATACTAAAAGCAACGGCTTTGTCGCGGGACTATGTCGGCGATATCGAAACGGGCTCTGCTGCTTTACGGTCTATTAACGATGAGTTCCGACAGTACTCTCGTGATGTCTCTTTGTGGTCCTTTTATGAAACTGAGAAGCTCAGTGTCGGATTTCTTAACGTTTTAATCGTGAATCCTGATTCAGCTACACTGGGCTATCCCGACGAGAAGCAGATACCTATGAATGTCGACCATCGTTCAATCTGCAAATTTGATGGTCCATCCGATCCAAACTACATAATTCTTCGAAATTCACTCGCTGTTACTGTGAACGCGGTGAAAGGACTAGGTATGACGGGCCTCTATACATGTCTAGAAATAAAGCTGATCTCGGAAATAGCTTCTAAAGCAGATGCTCAGCTATCTCATGCACAAGTTGCTGAACTGCAAAGTTATCTTGCCGTCAATTTTTCAGTTGAGGACGATTTAAATAGCCTGAATGATGCCCGTCTCCCCGGAACCTGTGAATGGATTCTAGGCAAGAAGAAATTCCGAGACTGGATAGACCCGGATTCCTTCTCTCCTCCTATTCTCTGGCTTACCGGGAAGCCTGCTTATGGAAAGTCAACCCTGACAAGTTACATTCTGGAATATTTACGGAGTATTGACGTCAGTTGCTGCTGCTTCTTTTTCAAACATAGCGACAAGTCAATGCAGCGATTAGCAACCTGTCTTCGGTCCCTCGCTTTCCAGATGATGAAAGGAAGCACCCAGGTCCGACACAAACTACTACAGTTAGAAAAAGAAGGCGTCCAGCTTGATTTTGATAATCCGAGAGCGATATGGCGATCTATCTTCGTATCAGGCATTTTTCAAGTCGCATTCCCCAGACAGTATTGGATTATAGACGGTTTGGACGAATGTTTAGACGCGGAACACTTTTTTGAGCCCATACTTGGTAAGCTCAACAGCGGAAACCGAGTACGAATCTTGATTACTAGCAGAGAGACGGCAGAGCTGAAAAATCACTTCTTCGGACTCGGCCCTGACCAAGTTGTGACTGAAGCAATTATGATAAGCGACACAGAGCCAGATATTAGATTACTAATTGAGGCAAAGGCCCAGACGCTGCCTGTCAGAGACGATAAACAACGAGCTTCATTGGCCAATGAAATCCTGGAAAAGTCTATGGGATCCTTCCTCTGGACGTCACTGGTTTTGAGAGAATTGGCGGCTTCTTACAGCGAAGAGGATGTGAAACATATCCTCGAAGAGGTCCCGCGCGACATGGAAACCCTTTATGAGAGAACACTGAACACAATGTCACGAGTCGTTCGCGGGAAAGACCTCATGCGTGCAGTCCTTATCTGGACTGTTTGTGCTCTACGGCCTCTCACTCTATCAGAACTCGATACTGCTCTTAAGACCCATACTGGGGATACATTTCCTCAGCTCAAGCAAAGCATTACGGCACTATGTGGACAGGTGATTGTCGTTGATAAGTTCGACAGAGTACAAATTGTCCATGAGACTGCGAAGGCATACCTTCTGGGCGGAACGACTTCAGAGTTCGCAGTCAACACGGCCCAAGGACACACGAGTATAGCAAGAGTTTGTCTCGAATATCTTGTCAGCGAGGAGATGAAACCTCCCCGCGCTGGCCGACGCGTACCTAGTATAGACTTGACAGCCAGAAGATCTGCTTTTTCATCCTATGCATGCGATTCTGTCTTTTCGCATCTATCTAAAGCCGATCCTAGAGATATCGAGTTATACGACCTGGTTGCTCGACTATTGAGCTCGAATATCCTGTCTTGGATAGAGGCGATTGCGTTGAGGAACGACTTGATGCCACTCATACGGGCCTCGAAGCACCTGCGAACTTACTACAATAAGTGCACCGTGGAGCGTTCACCTCTTGAAAGAGAAATGAACTCTATCAAAGGATGGGCCTTCGACTTAGTGCGCATAACAGCGAAATTTTCCCACGTATTAATTACGTATCCGGCAGCGATCTACTCACTTATCTCGCCTCTTTGCCCTCGGGAATCAACAATTTACCAGATTGGGACTGCGGGTCGCAAACTTACAGTCATCGGATTACCAAATCTGTATTGGGACGATCGATTAACATCAATTCAGTATCGGTATGGTCAGACAAGTGTAGTATGCCACGGGGACGGCTATTTTGCTGTAGGACTAGTTGATGGCTCAATCTACCTGTATCATTCGAAGTCGTGCCAAGAATACAAAGTACTCAAGCATGGTGAAGCCGTTAAACTCCTCCATGCCAGGCAGAAAACAGATTTGTTAGCATCATGTGGGATGAAATTCGTCCACGTCTGGAACGTTCGCACTGGCAACATTGTCTACAGTACTCAGTCACCTCCACGGCCAAATACTATGGTATTTGATGGCAGCACTTTACTTGTTGCGTCCGCAAAGAATAAGATAGCGTCTTGGGATATAGACAGTGACGGTCTCCCGCAACTAGACAGGCCTTGGAATAATTTGAGTGGCGATCTGCGACGACAGCCTTGCGTTGTAACACTATCTATATCTCACCGTATGCTGGCCGCAGCATATGCCGGTATGCCTATTATACTCTGGGACTTGGATGAAGAAATCTGCTACGGTACTTGTGGTAAAAAAAACCCCGATGGTGAAACATGCACCCATATGGTCACCTCGATGGTTTTCAATCCAATTTCGACGATCGAACTCCTGGCCGCATCATACCTAGACGGTGATCTCGCTTTGCTTAACCCATTTAGTGACCTTGAGTTAAAGAGAGTACGGGCCAATTGCCATACTCTGGCTGCTAGCCCGGACGGTCGGCTTCTAGCAGCCGGTGCCATAATAAAGGCCATACTAATATACGAATTCGAAACTCTAAAGTTGCTTTATAGAGTTACATCATCAGAGTTATTTGTGAAACAGCTCGAATTCAGCCAAGACGGGCTACAGCTATTGGATATCAGGGGGCCCCAATGCAATGTATGGGAACCTGCAGTACTGCCGAGGGACTACGGAGGTGACGATAGCAGTGATAGGACAACCGCTTCCATTGTCGAAACGGCCATAATCGGATCCCGTGTCAAAATTACTAGCATCGCCCTTCATGCTAAGGACAAAGTAGCATTCTGCGGTAAAGGCGGGTCCGTTATGCTATTTAGTTTGAAGACTGCATTGCCAATCCGGGAAATTTACAAGCACAAAGTACCCGTGAAGTTTCTCATTTGGTGGCAAAGGCAGCAATGTATAATGAGTGTTGACGGCTCCAACATGATTATTGCGAAAAAGGTTTGCCAACTGAGTGACTCTGACTCGACCCCGGATTCATCGGTATTTCATTCTCGCCTAGAGGCGAACGGTTCAATCGTCCAAGTCCTCCAGAACGAAGCTGTCGGTCATTTTATTGTTAGCACCCGCGAATCAGATCACTTGTTGGATATCAGCGGGAACGTGAAGAACGTCCGCCAACACGACACTCCGGCAAGTACCAGGATGTGGGCCCAACACCCGCAATCTCCGGAACATGTAATTTGTGTGGATGGAGAAACGGTTAGAATCCTCGCTTGGAATAACTGGGAAATCGTATCTTCTTCGCCAATCAACATTAATCTAGCAAATTTACAGCTGAAGGGAGTTATAACACACACGTCCAAGCTCAAAACCCAATCTTTACTTATAGAGCTCTCCGAGCTCAACGGGTCCGCCAGAACCTGCGGCCTCCACCTACTCGACATTAGTGGATTACTTGACACAAGTAATAGCCCGCCGGGAAAAAATAAAGAAATATCAGCTCAATCAGAATTTCTCGCTCTGATACAGGAACCACAAATATCGGCTTTGGGGGCTAATGTAGCCCATGTTATCCAATTTGATAACAGTGGCCATCTCTTATTCCTAGATAACCAATCATGGGTCGCATCCGCAGATTTAAATGCACTTTCTAAAGGCATTTTATGTTACACTAGGCATTTTTTCGTGCCTCACGAGTGGCTATCAGGATCAAGCTCGATAGTCATCACTGTTCGCCGAAGAGAAGTCATCGTGGCCCGGAATGGAGACCTTGTTGTCATCAAAGGTGGCTTGGACTTCGCAGAGAAGGTCGACATTGGTATTCAGGATACCAAAGTAGTAAATGTCACACCAAAGTGATCTTTAATCGGCGAGGTCGGATAGTAATTATAGTATTAGGTAGAAGGATTACTAAGAAAATCCCGCCATCCGTCCAACATTACCTGTACTTGTAGACATTGATACGTCTGGCTAACAATGTTAATAAGGTTCTTTCACGATTTTCTTGCCTTTGAGCACCTATATTATGAAACTAATAACCCTAAACCCTCACCAGATCCCTTTTCCACGTAAGCTCTGAAAAGCTATGCGTCGTATTACCTGTCGGTCATTTAAACAATGTGGATTTACACGAGCGCAAAATTTGCGTAATGGCTTACTGGCTGCTTCGTCTCACCCTTACGCTTACACTCGGCATCAGTTTCTTGTAATACCATATCCATCTCATCTGTTTATTAGAATTCTTCGATCAAGCTTCGTCATTGAAAGGCCAAAATTGACTAATTAACATAATTCTTGTGTTTTAGTTTTCAACTGCTGCCCGCATATGGGGAAACCCGCAAATGGGCCACATCGTAACACCGAGGCTCATAATATTAGGGCAAATACAGCTGTTGCTGTGAAAACATAGAGTAACGTTAACACATCAGCCCAGAATCTACTCTACATGAGGAAGAAATCGAGCTGCTACCTGGAATTAGCGTCATATCGCGTTGCGCTTTGACGAGGAAAAATTTCATGGACGTACCCCGCTAAGCTGTACGATGGCGTTGCTCAGCGATGAACTAACCCCGCCCCCTTAATCCCCAGTGACTCTTCCACTTGCTTCAGCAATTTTCTCTCGTTAGCCTCGCGTAGGCATTTGGCGGCCTGTGCTGAAATCCTACGAACTCCTTGCGCTAGTGACTTTTGTGTTCACCGCGTTTATGACCAGTAAGGTTACATCATTCGCGGTCACAAGCCAATTGCCCGGACTGAGATAAGAGATTATGTAGATAGCACCGCGGGGTCGACCTCATGACGTCACTGCTCTCCTTCGGCCCTATTATATCCAAGTTGCTATTTTGCGGCTTACACGATAACTTTTTCGGCAACGTCGTCATAGTGCCTTAGTAGGTATGTGACGGTCTGCAATCCCGCGCATTGTTCTTGCAGGCTTACCTTCTTGCGGCGTCTGCATGCACGTGGTTTTACTGGTGGTTCACGATGCTTAAACGACATCATTCTGTTTACTTTTTATGGAGAAAATCGAGGTCGATTCTGGTTGTGAGCCGGCGCTACCGTTAATCGAACCAGCCCTGACGATCATGAAGATCATGTACTATTCAGGGTATCGATTCTAGATAAGGTCGAGGTCTAGAATGTTATAGATATTTTTTATGCTGTTTGTCAGCGCCTATCCTTCAATTCTCGACGGGCCTGGCCGCCGGCCTGGAATTGTGAGATCGTATTAGATACCTCGGTGAACTTGAGATCGAGAGTCAATAATGAGTACTGCGCAAACGGTTCTCGGGTCTAGCCGTGTTTGGTTTTGATTCCTTTGACGAAGCGGATGAATAAAGTATTAAGATTGTTTCTTGGTGATGATTAATATGCATAAGTAAGATAATGTAATTGATTCACTCTACCGCCACTACAGCGGTAATGGAACCAGAAAAATATTAGTCCTGCGTCGTTATCGTCTGCCGGACCCGCTTCACTCGTTTTGTGGGCTGGAATATGCCCGAACCTCCCTAGCCCGTTCACAATGCTCCGGATGCATTATGCGTTAGAAGCCGACGGCGTGCAGACGGTCGTCATCGTAGTCTGAAAATCGTATCATGACACTGCCACAGTCATCAGTGCCTGGTGTTGGTTCCCACACTTGCGATGACTTGGATTCCCCCCTGAGTATAAGACTAGATGACAATCCACCTCGAAGCCTAAGAAAATCTATTATTTCAGCACAACATAAACTCCTCATACTTTTATAGAGTATAGAATAGACTATACTATACCAATCTTAAGAACTCTTTTTCATATCGAGCTGCTTCATATTTTCGTCAATATGCCTACCGCTATTCCGCCAATGACTGCCGCCGAGGTAAAAAGCCTCGTCAATAATGCCAGCCAGGCAGGCAGCAAAAAGAGGAAGATCATTTGCTTTTCTGATTTCGACGGAACCATCTTCATGCAAGATACTGGCCACGTCTTATTCGACAACCACGGATGCGGTAGCGAGCGAAGGGAAGTCCTGGATGAACAGATTAAGACCGGCGAGCGCTCATTCCGCGAGGTATCGGAAGAGATGTGGGGGTCACTCCATGTGCCGTTCAACGACGGCTTTAAGGTCATGGAGAAGACACTTGAGATAGATCCCGACTTCCGAAGCTTCCACGAGTACTGCATCAACAACAAAATACCCTTCAACGTTATCTCGGCTGGTCTGAAGCCTATCCTTCGACGAGTTCTTGACACCTTCCTCGGCGAAGAACAATCCGCTCAGATCAACATCGTCGCCAACGACGCCAAAATCGCCGAGGATGGGTCCGAGTGGAAGCCAATTTGGAGGCACGACAACGAGCTGGGTCACGACAAGGCATTGTCAGTGCAGGAGGCGCGTAGCCAGGCCGAGATGACATGTGAAGACGGCACAATCCCGCTCATCGTATTCATCGGTGATGGTGTATCGGACCTTCCTGCGGCACGGGAAGCTGATGTCCTGTTCGCGCGCCGCGGCTTGCGGCTCGAAGAGTACTGCATCGAGAACAACATCACGCATGTTCCCTTCGATACATTCGCCGATATTCAGAAGGAGATCCAGCGCATCCGCAAGGAGGACGAGGAGAAGACTGCCGGCAAGGGTCTTCCGGTGCGCTTCAACCCGCGGGCCAACCTTTGGCGTCGCGTGTCAAGCCAGACGGCGGTGCCACGTTTGGTCGCCAGCGCGCCTATCGCAACGCCTGTTGCGCCTGTGCAAGCTTAAAATGCATCATAAAGAAAGACTCTTTTGATTTCGGCGACTTTTTGCATGGGGTAGGCGTTCTGGTTCTCTTATGTTTGATAAACGATGGCGGGCATTACAAACATACCTTTTGCACTTAATAGATTATATGGTTGGATGGGTAAAAGATCAAGACATTTAGCACTGGTTGATAAACATTTGATGAAATAGCGGAAAGATAAATAATTCACATCAAGATTCATCATACATACCGTAACACTTCTACTGGAAAATGACTCGTGTGAGATTCTTGTCTTTGCCGATGAAAACAAGCACTTCAGGGGTCACTGATTGACCACACCACCCCGGCGACGATCCCAAACCCGAGCCGCGCGAGCCTAGGAGCCACATTGCCGGAAATTCGGCTCCAACCCGCAGGGTTGGTAATGGGAGGTGGGAGGAAGCTGGAGTTCTTGTCTGCCCAGAAAGGTAGGTAGAGGTAAGAGGCACCAACTCTATTATTAGCTTATCCAATAAAAGGTGTACCTTTGTGTGTACGGATCCGTAGTACAGCCCCAATTACGCAAGTACAGTAGATGCCGAATCCGATTTGAAGTGTAATGTAGACAAGCTCAACGGATATCTCGGAAGCCTCGAAGTCACGCAACGATTCCGACGAAGTATTTAGCGCGATTTTACGAGAAGAGGAGAGCGCGGCAGATGAGGATGGGCCAGAGCGCCAAAACATGGACATTGGCGGCTCTAAGTAGTAGCCCGATGGCTCGCCTGGCTAAACCTAATGATATGATGGATATTCGGCATTCTCGCTACAGGTACTTGGGCTGGTGGATGGTGTCAGCTCTGGATGCGACAGGGGGAGAGCGACATGTTGAGAAATGGTCCTATTCGCGGGGGAGACTGAAACAAGCATAATGATGTCCAGTGAGACACGGGTTGGTGTAAGACTTGGAAGTGAGGGGAACGTCTTACTCCTTTTTGGGGTTTTGTACAATGAACTAACTACTTCCTTTTTAGGAAAGATATCAATTATTGTGTGCCTCTGTGAGCTTAAGCCGCTCTTTAGCTCTGCGTACCAGTGCTGTCCCAAACATAAAGACCATACCTCTATACATACAGTCTATATAAGTACGCGTATACTAATTCAATATTGTAGTTCTGGCCCATGGTATGGCCAGAATGGTTAATTACGCAGTCTATTGCTCGAGAACGGTTGGATCAAGATACGATAGCACTCCGAAAATACCCCACCATAATTATACCGTTATCGCATTAGCGTCTTCTAGGACCCTACAACACCCCGATTCCCGATCTCGATGGAATTGGACATAGCCCTCACCCACCCGCATCTTAGCAGGAGGTCGGTGCTTGTGCCTTATTTCCCTTGTTAGCCCTCCTTAGCTTCAGCTTGTGACGACGTCTCTCCCCGCCAAACCCTCAAAGGCAACACTTGGCATTAACACGCACCCAAAGGAGGAGCGTTCTTCTCTGCATTGGCTTGACGTTGCATCCGTTGTGTTTTTGCATATTCAGCTCGACATTTCACTTATGACGCCTTCAATTGCAACTCCCAGTAGCACCTCGTAAAGCTTTGGTTCCTGATTGTCTTTCGACCTCTTTGGCCCCGTTCATGGTTGCGTTGTTTTGAGTCCTACCTCTCGGTCCCTTCTCCAACTTGAATTGATTTATTCACGCTTATTTATTCCATTGCATTACCTTTCTGCCAGCTTTGTGCACACCCCCTAAATAAGTTTCCAGTTCCAAGATCAGCCAGCTTCGTATCACGGTCTATCACGGTCTCACACAAATTGCCAATACTCCCCTTACACAAGAATCTGAATAATTCGAGTGTTACTCTTCTGCCATATGTGTTAACGTGTATTTCATGTTCCTTGTCCTGGACAGGCCTACTCCTTTATCTGTTGCTTGATTCGAGACGCCGATCTTGGCCCACGCTCATAGGCCATTACCATCGCGTCTTGACATCATTGCTTGAAGCATCGCCCGAAAGCTGAAACAACATCAGTAACCTGCCTACCAAACTACTTAGCCACTGGGCCGGCACGACCCATACCGCTGCATCATTGCCGTCTCTTTATCTCTTCATCCACCCTTTCATATCCTTACTTTGCATATCCATCTCTCTTATTACCATAGCATTCAGTATGGTCCGCATCATACCGTCGCGGCTGAAAACGAGCCGTGCCTCGAGCCCTCTGCGTTCAGCGAAGGGTGAATCTACCAATACAAAAGATTCAGGCTTAGTCTTGAAGATTGTTGTCCTTCGGGTAAGCGCCTAATTTGACTACAATGTCGAAAACTGATAGCACGAGAATCTGTTCTACAGGGAGGAACCGGGTAGCTAACCATCCTGACTATAGGCGAGAGATCTGGCAGCTAAGGATCGTGGAGGTACCTCGGACCCTGTAAGTCGTATCAATAAATGCCCATGTCCATAACTTTCTCGGAAGACAACTCTGACTGTTTTGCCGACGACTAGTACCTCCAATTGAGCTGCGGCGAAACCAAGTTCACTACCCACTGTGTATCGAAAACGCTGAACCCGGAATGGAACCTCATCTGCACCATTCCCATCGCCGGTGTCGATAACCTACTCCTAGATTGCCACTGCTGGGATAAAGATCGCTTCGGCAAGGACTATCTGGGCGAATTCGATTTGGCATTGGAGGAGATTTTCGCCAACGACAAGACAGAACAAGAACCAAAATGGTACAAGCTGAAGAATAAAAAGAAGGATAAAAAGTCCAATACTGTGTCTGGCGAGGTCCTTCTGCAATTCAACTTGTTCGATTCTACCGACAAGGATGCGTCCGACGCCCAAGTTCTGGAGAAGTTGAGGGGTCTTGCTTCATCTTTACTTGAAACTAGCTCTCGCAATCCCACTCCTACATTGACGCCGATGCTAGGCCCGTCCACCTCGTCCAAGTCAGAGTTGACGACACCTCCCTCATTTACTCGAAGCGCTACCGACAACTCCCAAGACGATGACGATGACGACGATGAGATACTCGATGACGATGAAACCCCCGAAGAAGAGGATCCGAACAAACCTGAAGCGATCGAGAAGAGGAAACGGAAACTAAGAATCAAGGGGTTAAGACGCAAGAAGAGACGGAACCCCTATGAGTTCTCCAACGGTGGTGGTGATGTGGTCGGACTGGTATTCCTTGAAATTTGCAATATCACCGACCTACCACCAGAGTCCAACTTCACCAAGACTGGGTTTGACATGGATCCCTTCGTTGTAGCCTCCCTCGGCAAAAAAACGTATCGGACGAGGGTCGTTCGTCACAACTTGAATCCGGTATTCAACGAAAAGATGTTGTTCCAAGTGCAGAACCACGAACAAGCATACTCGTTCGCTTTTACCGTTATCGACCGCGACAAGATTTCAGGAAATGATTTCATCGCCTCAACATCTTTCGCGTTGCATGATATCATGGAGAAGAGTCCTCAAGCAAATCCTGAGACGGGGCTGTATGATCTCAAGGAACCAGCCGAGTATGTGCCAACCCAAAAGTCACGGTTCGCGAGGCTAGGCCTATCAAGGTCTACCTCGACCCAGAGCCTAACCAAAGAACGGCCGGTTCTGTCTAAGAATCACAGTACAGCTTCAGCACTTACGCAGACTGATGGTAGCAATGAGTCTAGGCCCGCTCCTACTTCTGTACCGGGTTCAGGCTTGCTGCCCCCCGATCAGTTGCCGAACTTGAATACGAGCAACGAATCAGAGGCTGGCGACATAGAAGCCAATGACTTCAACACTTTCACGATTCCACTGAAAATGAAGAATCTCGAGAAGTGGGAAGCCAGGCACAATCCACAATTGACCATTCGTGCCAAGTATATGCCGTATCCAGCACTTCGGCAGCAGTTTTGGCGAGCTATGCTTAAGCAATACGACACTGATGAGAGTGGCGAGATCAGCAAGGTTGAGTTAACTACGATGCTAGATACTCTAGGCTCTACGTTGCGTGAATCAACCATTGATTCATTTTTTCAGAGATTCCCCCACAAGGCAGTGAACGGTGAAGCAGAGCTTACCATGGACGAGGCAGTCATCTGCTTAGAAGATCAACTGCAGGCAAAGACCGCACCCATGGCTCTAGGTGAGAAGATGAAGAGTATGCTCCCTGATGCCGATAAGGTCAAAAGCCTGCTCAACGTACCCGGCCAATCCAACGGCCAAGCTTCGCCCTCCGAGGATGGCTCATTCAGTCTCACTGCCGAGGACTCCAGTATTCCAGGCACACAAACTTCCACGATCACAGTCCCCGATCTCGACAAGTCCGGCGAAGAAGGCGAAGTGTTAGATAAAGACGATCTCAACGTTGACCGAGGAGAGGAGCATGTCGTAGAGATTCGAGAGTGTCCCATCTGCCACCAACCACGCCTCAACAAGCGGAAAGATGCCGATATTGTCACGCATATTGCCACGTGCGCCAGCCAAGACTGGAGGCAGGTCAATTCGCTCGTTATGGGGGGTTTTGTTACGGCTAGCCAGGCACAAAGGAAATGGTACTCTAAAGTTATTACCAAGATTTCTTACGGCGGCTACAAACTTGGGGCCAATTCAGCCAACATTCTAGTGCAAGATCGCTTGACAGGCCAGATCAACGAGGAAAAAATGAGTGTATACGTGCGACTAGGCATCCGTCTTTTGTACAAGGGCCTCAAGTCGAAAGATATGGAAAACAAGAGGAGTATGATTTTCGCTCGATTAAGATTGAGTTTATTAGCTAACGTCAGGTAGTTCGCAAGCTTCTGAAGGGACTAAGTATCAAGCAGGGCAAAAAATACGACGATCCGGCTTCTAAATCGCAGATCGAACCCTTCATCGCATTCCATCAACTTGATATGTCTGAAGTTCTTCGCCCGGTGGAGGAGTTTAAAAATTTCAACGAATTCTTTTACCGGGCATTGAAACCGACGGCTCGGCCATGTTCAGCGCCGGACAACCCGCATATCATAGTATCGCCGGCTGACTGCCGCTCCGTCGTCTTTAACTCGGTTGATGCAGCGACTAAAATATGGATCAAAGGTCGGGAATTTTCGATCAAGCGGCTTCTCGGTGATGCGTATCCCGAAGACGCCCCGCGGTATGAGAATGGGTCATTGGGTATCTTTCGGCTCGCTCCTCAGGATTACCATCGATTCCATATCCCTGTGGATGGAATCCTACGCAAACCGAAGCTCATCGAAGGCGAGTATTACACAGTCAATCCTATGGCTATCCGATCGGCCCTTGATGTCTATGGTGAGAATGTCCGGGTGATTTGCCCGATCGACTCGGAACAACATGGCCGCGTGATGGTAATTTGCGTCGGCGCCATGATGGTTGGCAGCACGGTCATTACTCGCCAGGAAGGGGAGCATGTCAAGCGCGCTGAAGAGCTCGGCTACTTCAAGTTTGGCGGCAGCACTATCGTTGTCTTGTTTGAGCCGGGCAAAATGGTATACGATGAAGACCTCGTCGACAATTCTAATAGTGCACTGGAGACCTTGGTAAGATATTTACTTGCTAGCTACGGACGTTATATACTAACTAAGCCTCTAGATCCGAGCAGGAATGTCGGTCGGGCATTCACCACACGTGACGCACTTTACCCCGGACATGCGCAAGGATGCCTCGCAGGTCACAGAAGCCGAAAAAGTGGAAGCACATAGGCGGATCCGCGGCGGATTGGAGACCCCGGAAGAGGAGAACCTGCACAATACAGTTTGACTACCTAGAGAACAGCAAATGTAATAGAAATAATAAGGAATTCTCGGATACTACAATCCCTCTCACGATTCTACTTTGCCCTTGTTGTAACTGAAAAAATCATGTTGTTAATTCCTTCAGAACCAACGCTATATATAGCCACGTCCACGACACTTACAATATTCATGAATGTCATGACAAAAGACATGTTCGTGCATCTGCACGCATGCAGGACTTGTGGGGTCAAGCTTCAATTGCTATGGTGATGTTCTATCACGAGAGTTCTGATCGCAAGATTTGCTGTAGACCAGCAGGTTCTGCAGGTTCCGCAGCTTCTCTGCAGCTGCCGGCACGCGGATTGATCAATTAAAGAGCGACACGAGCGCGACGTGGAGTTGGCGGTGGCGCTCGCGCCGACTGCGGGATCATTTACAGGGTCCTTATAGGGTCCTGATAGGGTTCTTACATGGGAGCGCTGGTCGCTTTATACTACAGTTAGCGTAGTCAGTGCGTAGTCTCAGCGTGGTATGTGCATGCGGGAAGGAGACCCCTACCCCAAGGTGCGTGGTCCTTTGTTTACTTTGGCCCCGCATAGCAACCAACCATGCCGTAGGTGGTATTGTATTGACTCCTTTCCCCAAACAGATATTTCCCCGGCCACATATCCTATTCACATTTTGATTGAGCCAATACTCTGCTTCTGATTGAATCTCACGTCTAAGAAGCGTCATTGAAACGCCTCTTGGTACAACATCGCCGTCCTATCTACAACTCGACCATTCCATTCATCTGTAACACCACCTACTAATTGCGCAAGGTTGCCGACGGGCTCGGTTAGTTGGTCGTGCAGCCTAGGAATGTGCATTGCACCATCGTGAGCGCCGACGTCCTACGCCAGCACCTGCTGGATCAGACAAGCTGACTTGGTCCATGAGAATTGCGACTCAAGCACACCCGATACCAAAATGATCGACCCGGAAAATTTGCGCACAGCGTCGCTGTACATCAACAACCAGCTCCTGTCCCGTGGCCTCCTGCGTGATGGCCAGAATATCGACTTCGCCGACCCCGAAGGCAGCGATGGCGGTCTGCAGGTCAACATGGGCCGTATCATCAGCGTTGTGAATGATCTTATTTTGAGACGAGATGTACGTGCTTGTTCGCAGACGTCTCCGTCATGGTTGGAATATTGCAGGATACCAGGCTGACACGAATTGCTCTCCCATAGCGCGATGCGGAGCACCGCGAATCACTATCTTCTACACTTCGCACACTACGAGCCGATTACCAGCGTCAAACTACCGAGTTCGGGCGCCAGGCGGAGAGGCTGAGCGACACACAGCGGCGAGTGGACGCCGCCGACGCTACCGAGCGTGCCCTACGTACCCAGCTGAAGACCACCGAGCAGGGGATATATAAGCTGAAGGAAGAGATGACCAAGATGAAGTCCCTCGTGACGCAAACACGCAGTGCGTGCGCTAACGAGGTGCGAAAACGCGATCGCCAGATTGATAGCCTGAAGAAGGCTGTCGCCGACGCCGGCCGTGTGCGTGGCGGCGCCAGGAATCGCGACATCCTCACCATCAACATCACCGGTGAATTCGGCGGCGAAGGGGATCACCGCATGGTGCCCGCCGGCGCCACTGAGAGCGAGGGATATACTCTCAGCATGGAAACCAATGGGTTTCTCACCGAGCTGGCGAAAGGCCTCAGTGAGGAAAATGAAGGCCTTCTCGCGCTGGTCCGACGTACTGTCGACGGACTACGTAAGATGAGTGGGCTGGATCGAGACACGGGTCCTGGCCACGAAGAGAGCCGCCATAACGCACATGTTCATGATGAACTCGCCATGCTACCACCCCAGAAATCTGCAGAAGAACTTGCTGCAGAGCTCGAAGCTATTGTTGAGCATCTGAGATCAATCCTCACCAACCCTTCTTTCGTCCCTATTGAGGAAGTCGAAATTCGCGATGAGGCTATTGCCCGCCTGCGGGCCGGTCTGGAAACCATGGAAGAGCGGTGGAAGGACGCCGTGCATATGATCGACGGCTGGCGTAGACGGATGGTATCGAGTGGCAAATCAGTCGATATGGAGGACCTGCAGATGGGGTTGCGGCTTAGTCCCGTGCGCGTCCATGACGTCGCGGAGACTGCAAACGTAGAGCCTGTACGACTGAGACTATCATGCGTCCAAGAAGAAGAGGAAGAGGAGGAAGAAGAAGTGGAGGAGGAGGAGGTCAATCGATCCCGACACCTAGATATACCATCACATCCGGCACCACGACGTTTGGCATCAAGGAGCCCCGAATCGCTACGCCTGGTACCCGCTGATGATGACGATGAGGACTCTGATTCCGACTCGAGTATCCTCCAAGATGACGACCTCGATGACGATGATCTAGACGCCGAAGAGCCTAATGTGCAAATCCTCCAGATCTCCACGGCCTCCTACTCAGTCGACTCCTCCCCGCTCCCAGAACCTCCACAAATCAGCCCCTTGAAAGATTCGTACTCTTCAGGGAACCGGGGGACTGGCACTACGACGCATAATAACCCGGCACCATATCCCAAGAAACCGAGTGGGGATTTTACCACCATTGTCGAGGAGAACACCCGAGACCTTGTGGTCGCAACACCGCAGAAATCAATCGTCAAGTCGCTCCAGCAGCAGGAGGTCAATGACGACGGTGACGCATTGTCTACCTATACTGCATCATATGATAGCCCCCTTTTTGGTAAATCGGGCGAGAGACCATCGCAGAATCGCAAGTTGTTCTCGAAACAGCCGCCAGTTCAGAGCATTGAGCAGCGCTTAAAAAACACCGCTGCCAATCGGAATCAGGGTCAGAGCGATAAGAACGCTCCATCACAGCCGCTCACGCGGGCTAGGTCTACACGGTCCAATGCTAAGAAGTCGAATGAGACTTCTTCGCCAGCACCTAACCAGAGAGTCAGACAACGCCTAGTCCTTGACACCGATGTCCATCCTGTTTCCAGCACTCCTACTCCCACGTCCGCAGTTGCAAATTCTGCCTTATTTACTTCTACTTCTACACCCAGCTCCGTCACGACTAGAAGTCAACGGAAACAACAACAACAACGACAAGCCGCGGCGGCAGAATCCGCACAGCTCGACACATCCGCGCAGTCCTCCTCATCCACATCTTCATCAGATCTCAAGCAACCCCGCAGCACTGCACGTTCACTGACTCGTCAACAACCACCCGCTTCCACTTCCGCCTCCTCTTCTTCATCCCGCCTACCACGGCGTCCCAATGCGCAGCAGCAGAGCCCCCTGAACATGGCGACCATCGCGGCAAAACTAGCTGCTTCGGAGCGCGAGGCGGATGCTGCGCGCGTGAGGGCCAAGCTGAGGGCTGTCAGACGAAGGGGAAGAAGGAGTGGGGGAACTTATCAGAAGGAAACATTGGAAGAAGAGGAGGAGGAGAGGGAAGATAAGAGCGAGATAAGCAGCATTAGGGACGATGTCGATCCTGTGAAGCGCGAGCCGCCGAGGAGTGTCGTCAAGGAACGGAGTCCGGCCAAGAGGGGGACACCCAGACGTCGTGCCGGTAAAGATGAGGTCGATGAGCTTTCGCTTGGGAATGATAGAGGCAAGGAACTCGAGAGTGAGAACGGGACTGAGGAGGAAGGTTCTATGACGTTAAAGGTTCCGAAACGCACTAGACGGGCCCTGAGGACGGGGACCACGAGTAAAGCCGCCACGAGACGACGGAGTACGCTCTCGCCTTGGGAACTTCAGGGTTTGATCACCGGGAATGTTGGCGCTGTGGGAAGTCCGGCGCGGTAATATTATCAAGGGGTGGGGTGGTATGGTGGTTTTGATGACTGGCTGGCTATCCAGATCGTGTCGAATTCGGGTTGTGGGGTTAATCTGAATTTGATTTGATACGGGTTGGGCTGGGCTGGTTGGGTTGTCGGTCGGGGTGAAGAACTAACTGGTTGGTTTACTGGTCTGGTTTGGTCTGTCCGTCGTTTTGAAAAAATCATGGATTAGGTGTTGGCGTTGCATTGTCTGTGCATCACTTCTCATCTCATCTTCTTTTCTTTTGTTTTCTTTCATCATCAATCATCTCCCTCATTCGTTCGTTCGTTCATTCATACCATAGACATGGGTTCCGGTTTGGGCTTGAGGGGGAAAACCTCCTCCCGGCGGTTGCTTTTTTTCGCGCGTTCACTTGAAAAACTTACTTACTACCTTACCTAATCATTCCAACTTGACATGCAGGCATGCCGCATGTGCAAATCACATACATTCTTTGTATACATATACTCACGAGAGATTCGCTGGCGCGTATCCTACACTCACACTCACACACACTACTACATACCATACATGCATACATAATTTTTCTTTTTCTTTGTTCGAAATTACATATACATACTGTCTGTCGTTACTTGGTTTTCTTTTTTTTATTTAACGATTGGGCGATGGGCATGTGCGCTATAGATACATACATACATACATTTTCGCAAATAGAGAGCAAATCTATTTATTCTGTTCAAACATTGATGGGTTGTGAAAATGTGACACTTCTTTCTAATTACAAGTTGTTTATTGATTTGGGTATCGAGAACTAGGTAAACAGAAGTACATGGAATGAAAAACCGCCGACTCGACTGATCTATCGAAGAAGAGACCCTAAACCACCTGCTTCCCTGCTGATCTATCCTGCGAATCAAGCTTGTTGAATGCTTTTTTCTTCTCATCTATTTGGTACTTTCTATTTTTACCTCCGCCCCAATTTGCCGTTTGGTGAACATGGTTCGTGTCTATTCGGTTTCCCGGTATCTTCTCCGTTCGCCGATGGACCAAGAGATGAGGCTTCAGAGCTAGACGTAGGGCGCCAAGAGGTCGGAATGATACGTGCTCAGGAGAACATCAGGGTCAGGCCATGAAAGCCATTTTCCCCCTTCGAGTCTATAAGTAACACAAACGAGTACTCAACCGTCAATTCTAGCTCTGGCACTCAATAAAAATCCTTATATCGTTCGTCAGGGAGGTATATAGGCGAGTTGAGGATATAATCGCCCTCGACGACGCGCGCGCCGTGCTTCTCGAGCGCCCACTCCCGAACCTCGGTCCTCTTGTAGAAATCGCCGCGGTGGTAGATGATCTTGACGCCCTTCTGCACGGCCCTGGCCAGCGCAGCATTGCTGAAGGGTTCCTGTGCGATATCCAGACCCTCGACGTTGGGAAAGCGCTCGAGGAGGTCGGAGAGGGCCTCGTCGACGGTGAGTGGATCCGTGCCGAACTCGAGAGAGAGACCCTTCAGGCTGAGAAATTTGAGCTTCGAGCTCTTCAGCCAGTACGGATGCGGTTTGGGGAACATTATCCCGAGCTCCTTCAGTGAGCCTGATTCGAGACTGGGCCGCACCCATCTCTGTAGGTACCCTGGCCATGCGTCGCGGCTGGGGACCCGGTCGCGGAGAGTGAACTTTTGGAGGCTCTTGGGTTCGGGGTATGTGTCGGGGTTTTGTAGGAATGGGCCCGAGAGGAAAGAAAATATGTGGTCGCAATGCATGAGATGCAGCTCCTCGATCTCAGAAGGTAGCGGGAACGGCGCATCCGCAAGACGCTGCCACCTGACCTCCTGGCCCACGAATAGCCTCTTCAGGCGAGGCCAGGGATTTTCTGGATGTTCGTGGTCCCCTCGAAACGTGACGTACGCACCCTCTAACCAGACCTCTTCTACGTTTGGAGACACCCACATAAATGATGACTAACGCGCGTAAGTTGGCGAAAGTCAGATTTGAGATAAGATGATGATAAACTCACGATGTTGAAAACCGCCTTCTCCTTGTACGGCGGGCCGCCAAGCCGGAGGGTCCGAAGACGTTGCAGGACCGGCCAAACCGCGACCTCGGTACTCCCAAATCGCTTCGTAAGCCGGCTTGGGAAGTTCAGAATAGTCAGTTCCTTGAGCGTTGTGGCGGACGAGGCGACGATCTTGTGAACGAATTCTTCCAGGAAGGGCGCGTAGAAGCCAAAATAGAGGCTGGTTAGCTGGGGTAGACATGGGTGGATTGTACGGCTCATGGGAAATTGGTCCGACGTCTCCTTCCCTTGCAGCTTGAGCGTCTTCAGACCCGGACAGGTCGCGATCCACTGGAACACGCTTTCGTCGATGCAGAACTGACTGCAGTTCCTGATACGGAGTTCCGTCACCCGAGACCCCGCATAGCCCGCATACTTTTGGAGAAGCGACGGACGGACACGACTGAATCGGGTGCAGCGGTCGAAATGTTGTATTCGCCATAGTGACTGAATTGTGGCGTCTCTCGTGGTCAGCAGATTTCTCCAGCTTTTTGACACTCTTAGGCAGCGACTATGTTCTCGTGATCAGTAAGTGATGTACGGTTATTTGAGTATGTGAAAATTCACCATAGAGATCGAAAATCCAGGTACTTAAAAATCATTGCGATCAGTTCTAGGGGCATGACAGTAAGAGGGTCCGTAGCAACAGCGGGGTATTTGATCTTGTCCCTCATCTGGCGTAGAGTCTGGATCGTGGGTTGTTAATGCCTGCATGTTCCCCGTTCTGTGGCAGGACTTACAGAGAGAAGCGGATGAGAAGAGTTCTTCTTGCTCACTAACTCGATCCCTTGCTGGTATATCTGAAAGGCCTGACGATATGAACGTTTAAGGCGTAGAATCCTTCCGAGGCGAAGAAATCCCTTCGAATTATACGGTTAGGGTCCAGTGTTTATCCTAATTCGAATGAAGTATTACATACCTTGGGTTCGCGAGGTGCCAGATTGATCATGGCCTCGGCGATGATGATGGCAGTGTCCACGAGATTCTTAGCCTCATGTACAGCTGCCAGACCATCTAGAGCGTCGATGTGGCCAGCATTTTTACAGCGAACGTCGGACTTAGCAGAGCAGATGCATTTCTTTTTAAGCTCGGCCTCGACAGCACCATCTGCAAACGCGGGCAGGAGGGATTTGCAACAACATGGCGATGTCCTAACCTGCACGCCACATGCGCAGGAGTTTGCGATCTGGAAAGTTCAATGTCAGTGCGTAAATCATTATTTATGAGATAGATGATGAAGACGGCCTCTAAGACACGCTAGGGGGTGAACTAACCTGCTTAAAGATGGCTGCTGCTTTGGGATACTGTTTCTCGTTATAATATGTCTTTGCCCTGGCCAAATTGTTAGCAGATGCGTCGGGCTCTGTGCTTGACGCCATGATGAATAATGGCGCGTGATGGTGTTGATGTTGGAGACTGGTGGTCTAGAACTTCGACGTTGCGATTGATATAATAGCTAAATTGGTAGCTGCACATACAGTATAAAGCACTGTAGAAGTGCTGAGGTTTCACGGTTTCACTGAGGTGTGGGGCTCTGATGTGATGCTAATAGCTTTGCGCCTGAGCACGTCCCGGCAGCCAGCCAGTGCTGTTGAGCACAACCATACAATTTGGAAGCAATCAATCTCATCAATGCAAATGCGTGAGTCTCATGACTGCTTTGCGGGAGCGTCAGCCCACGTATATGTCGTACCGCATAAATATACTTGCTATATTTGTATCCGCGGCTCAAATCCTCAAGTTGCACTTAAAAATCGCCCATCATGGACTCAGTCGTTTTGGGAATAGTTGCACAACTCGCAGTAGCGTTCTGGGCATATAATTGCCATAAGTGAACACACGGGTGCAATGTCACCTCGCACTCACCGCATCGGCGCCGGTTGACCACCCTCAGCTTCAGAGGTAACGTGATAAGCATCCGTCTCTCATGAGGTCGGCCTTCTTACGTCCATATCCGCCGGTCGTACCGTGTCACGTCGGTGCCCGGAGAGGGCAATCTATGCGCCTAGCGCCCCTGTACGCCGCACATAGTCGTCGTGGCCTTCGGACAGCTATCTTATATTCATATTTTAGTGGCACTTGACTTGAGCAGCTGTTTGGCTGTTTGAGTCGACGTGCGAGGGTTATGTAGTACATTTATGCATTTGCAGGACTCAGTCTCCCCTGACTATCAGCTTTTACGTGATACATGAACAATTCCAGAAATCTAAGGTGCCATACTAAAATACAAGCAAAATCCCAGGCTCTATTCTTTTCCGTCGTCTATACACCTGCCCAATTCATTCTTCGTAAGTGAACGTTCTTGGGGTATATGTGCGTGATAGACGTCTGAAGATAAGGACCCATGTTGATATATGCACTTCCCCCACACCCCGATTACCTATCAAGCATGACCATGGCGATGTTTAAAGTTGATGCGCCATGCGAGATACGATACATGAGCTAGGTTCTGGCAGCTGTATGTCTCTTGATTGGCCCAATGACACGACCTTATCTGCGAAACATGTCTTGGTAAATAGGCTATCTTGCGGCCGTACGCTCCCGTGAAAGTATAAGTATGCTGGTATTTACATAGGTCATATGTTCTCGGCTCAACCGCTCTCGACGAAAGGATCGTGAAACATTACATGGGTCACTAGACTCGGAGATACTTGCACACGATGCCGCAAGAGTCCGATAGTAGCAAAATTACAAGTGAATTACAGCCGGCGCTAGAGGCTAGTCTTTATGAGAAGAACGATCGCGAGAACAAGCAGATTTTGGAATCTAGCGAGAAAGCAAGTGTTGCCGAGTGTGATGTACAGGATGGAGCCAGTACGTAGGCAGGGTCACGAGTCACTCGGCACGTTACTGACTTCGTGTCAGTTCCAGTGTATTCGGAAGAGGAGTACAAAAAGCTGAAAAGGAAAATTGATCGTTACCTGCTCCCCCTGATGTGGCTTTGCTACGGCATTCAGCAGACAGACAAGACATCGCTTGGCATACAAGCTACTTTTGGGCTCAGGGAGGTAAGATGTCTTCAACAAGTGCACGACATCTTCCCATTCCTACCCCTTAGGTAGCTCACCAGTTTCACTGACTTCGGGGTTTGGTCCCAATAGGACACTGGGCTAGTCGGACAGCAGTACCCATGGCTGACCACCATATTCTACATTACGTACCTCTTATTCGAATTTCCGTCCAATTTCATACTGCAGAGGTACTTGATGGGGCGGACGCTGTCGTGCTACATGATCGTCTGGGGTATCGTGGTTCTCAGCATTGGATTCGCCCAGAACTTCACTCATCTGATCACCCTACGTGCCTTGCAAGGGTTATTCGAAGTGAGCAGGAGATCCCGTGATGAAGTAACGCAGGGAGAGAGAGGCTGAACAATTTACGCAGTGCTGTATTTCGCCTGGTTTTATTCTCATCATAGGATCATGGTAATTATCTCACTATTAGAGCCGTCGCCCCATGGAGCGGGAGAATCCGCACTGACTCACTCTCCGCAAAGGTATACGACTAGGGAGCACGCATCGCGGAGTCTGGTCTTCCAGAGCGCTAACGCTGGCTTCGGCATTATTTCGAACCTTATTCTCTACGGGATTGGCTCCTCGCAGTCTTCACACGGTCCCGAGTTCCAAGCTTGGCGTTACATGTCCTACGTGAGTTTTGGTACCACTGCCGATTTTTTTTGAGGACCAGAAAACATCGAAGTTCTAATGAATCACACTAGTACCTTGGTGGTCTGACCATTCTCACTGGGACGACATGCCTTTTCCTGCTGGGGACCCCGTCGGAGGTTCGCTGGTTGTCACCCGAGGAGAAGAAGATGGCCCATGCGCGGATCATGGCTAATAACACCGGACATGATAGGACTGGGCTGAAGACTTGGAAGTGGAAACAGGTCAGGGAATGTCTTGTCGATCCATGTGTGAGTGGAAACCCATCCTTAGCATCTCAATGAGCTGAATTATGTCCAGTTTTGGTTTGCGGGTCTCAATGCCTTCCTGTCATCTATTCCTAATGGAGGTCTCACGACTTTTAATGCAATCATCAATACCGGATTTGGATTCAGTCAGTGAAGAGCCGCAGAACCCTCTACGTCGTACATCGCACGTCCTGCTGACTTTCGAGCAGGCAACCTTCAGGTGATCCTGTTGGATATCCCTCGAAATGTTATCTCCGTCGTATACTTTGTCGTGATTGGTCTTGTCTGCAGTAAGTGGAAGAATCTGCGCATGTAAGTTCCCTTGAAAATCGAATGGTTTGCCATAGTCAGCTAACATGGGGAAGGTATTTCATGATGTTCTCCGTGGTTCCGCCGTTCATTGGATTCATCGTCTTGTCTCTGCTACCAAATGAACCGCAGTACAAGTGGACGAAATGGGGAGGGTAAGTTTAAAGTTTCTATAACAGAGGCCGGCGTTACCTAACGAAATTTCGCCTAGATATGTCATGACAGTGACGTCTGTGATTGGATTATTCCTGGCATGGACACTTATCCCCTCCAACGTCGCCGGACGTACGAAGCGCACGCTTACATCATCTTTTACTTTCGTCGGATATTGCGTTGGCAATATTGTCGGCTCCCAAATCTTCAACTACAAAGACGCCGTAGGTGCCCGGCCCCTTTTACATGTAGGGCTAGACTAAAAGATACTCATGTCTTAGCCACGATATATCCCCGGCACGACAGGATGCGCTGTCGCTTTCGGCCTCGAATTCTTGGTTATTCTCACGTGGCGAGTCACTCTCGTGCTGCGTAATCGCCGGCGGGATAAACTGCTCCGCGAACAGGGCTTTACGGAAGAAGATAGGGTTGCGAAAGCTAAGTTGCTGGGCGAGCAGGACTATACTGATTTTGAAAATGTCTATGTAAGTCTATCCTTACCTGCTACCCTTTCGTTATGGCCAATTTCTCTTCGTATGTTTGTCCCAGTGATTGCTGACTTATTAGTTCCGATATACGATGTGAGTGGTCGGGGGTGGGTGTACTGGATGTGTCCGAGGCAGAATTGAGTCTGTGTGGCAGCTTGGCCTTGTCAATAATATGTGGCTCTGGAAGCTGGTGTGCGATTTCACGTCATTCTTTTTTGTCTTCGGTCTGAGTGACTCTGTACTATTGGTGAATCATTTCAGCTTCCTCGTGGCCATAGGTCTGTATATATGGCAGTTGATCAGCCTGAAGGTGTATAGCAGTAAAACTGATTCTATGGCACTAAAGAAGCGATAAACTCAAGACCGATGTCATGTTTAGAGGACCATTGGAGCTGAATAACGCATTCTTAATCATTACCATCCATTGTTGACTTGGCTATATATATATCTTAAGTTTTTATCTAATGTTCCCCTAATAAATCTGTAATAAAGGTCTGAATAATAACAGAATAAACTGAATTACTAGCAGCTTCATGTTAAACCAATATGGTATAATGGAGGGATAAGCATCACGCATATCGGAGCTTGGGCGGTGTGTCTACCTGCTACCCTCCTTCTTAGCACCCGTGTGCTAACTACTAGCAAGCAGCTCGCCGTCTGCAGGTGGCAAACCTCTCGGTCGAGACCTTTACTGCCGTTGCCAAAACCACCCTCATACTCCGACAACATGCCGTTAGTCCATCCGAATCATCTGATTCCCTCCACCATGTTACCAGATGGCATGGCACCAATCTGAGTGGCCATGGCGATTCTGGCAGTTACTTTAACTGGAGGATAAGAGGTAAGCTTATAAATGCCTGTCATCACTGTCTACGTTACGGGTCTCGTAATATATAGTAAACGCACGGATTTAGACTGATTTTGCTAAGAAACATTTCAGCGAGCATCGCTACAGCTGCTGGAACGGGCGGCAGTTGCGCAACGTATGCCAATCAACAAGCCAGAGCTCAGGCCGCCCTATGCAAGTTGGCAAACGTTCGAAGGAATCACTAGATTCCTTGAGCGGGTGGGTGGCAATGCCGAATACGTGTATTTCTTCTCAGGCATACGGGTACAAAAGTCCGACACGCCTGACTCTGTATGTTATTCCCCATCCTTGTCAGATACTGCTGAATACGTCTGATATTAATAGCTATTTCTGCTATATAGCTAGAGATGATCAATGGAAATACTATCGAAGTATATTGGGTAATAGGCGGATACTTTTGTGAAAATGGCTCATGCTAATGCTGCGCTTAAGGTGGCAAGTGTGTTCTCGGTACTACCCCGCAACTTTACGTGTAGCACTAGCAAGTTTCAGCGAAAGAATCACGTTCAATATAAAAGTGGAAGAGGAAGCTGCGCAGCCGTTGACCCCCGGCAGAAGAGGAGCCCTAGGTGCGATCCTTTCGGCGTATAGTACCCCGGGTGGGAACCGGCGAAAGCGAAGCCTACCTGGCAGCGAGGACAACTCTTCCGATCCGGTGGGCATCGATAGCGAAGAAGATACTCCGAATCTAGCGAAACGTGTTATATCGTCGACAATAGGCACGTCCAAATAACTCTTCTTCTTCGAGTCATGCGTTCAGGTCTGAAATGTGAAGCTTGCCAGTGAGCGAAGCTTTGAATGATAAGGTTCATTCCAGTACACCATCGTCCTCATTTTCGTTCAAGTCTACGTCAATGACCAACTCATCATTAATTTAATGCCCGTTCTTCACAGTTGTATCATCAGGGGTGGGCTGGACGGTGACGGACAGACTAGTTAAGGCAGGCTGTTGACTGGTCGAGGCGCCTGATCGGGTAAGGGTAACTTGGTTCGCCACAGTCACTGGCTCAGACGAAATAGCCAGCTGATTAATCAGCACAACCAGTCTCTCAAACAGAGGAACATTTTTTTCGAGCGAGTTGGGCACTGTGGTGGCGGGAGCAGCTGGCTGGAGCTATGCGTCAACATCGGCACTCTCTCTAGTTGGGGGACGCAGGGGTAAGATAGTTAACCTCCACTGGATATGTTCTTCCATCAATATGGAAGAGAGGCGCGCCATTAAAATATTTTTGAAATATGGCCGCGTTAAGAGTGGCGGACATAATGATGACCTTTATATCATCTCGCCGACGATATACAACAATATCTCAGATGGAGTTAATACGCTCAAATGTAGTTTTCGATGTCTATGGTGCTTATCTGTCCCTTATCCTGTGGCAATCTTAGTTTATTCTGTTATTATTCGGACTCGATTAATATAGCTTTATTAAGGTAAGAACAAACAAGACCTAAAAGTATATATTTAATAACAATGCCTCCCCTACAAGGCTGTTTGCTGGCTTTTACTTACATGTTTACAGAAGTGGGAAGACGCCATATCAGTATGTCTCTCATGCTACTTCTATTGCTTATATATATAGCTAACGCGTACTCAAGAGATGGAATGTTAATGGCGTAAGTTTGGAGAGATACGCCATAATGTTACCCTTCAAGTTGAAGATTGCCGTCCAGCAAGGTCACCTTCTCGATTGGTTCTAAGTGAATCAGAGGATAATACTTGCAAGTTTTCTGTACATCGAGACACAGTACACTAAATGCGCAGTTCAAGTAAAGAATACTTCGGGATAGAAACAAGAAGAATATGTAAGTAAAGAGGTGCTAACTGCGACTTCTTTGGTGCGGATCTATACTGATAGTTAGTCATGCTGCACTGAAAGATTGTGTTCAATTCTTATACTAATAAGGTCTTGTGAAAGTGAATACTGGACTACAGTATACACAGAGGACTGTAGGAACTGGAACTCCTCTGCCGGGCAGTGTTAATCCAGAGACATTAGAGGTCGAGTATTCCAACAGTCAAGGAGAAACATTCAAGTAAGTAGGCAATCTGCGTTCAAAATGTTAGCAGAGACATAAAAGGGATTAAAAGGGGGGATATGACAGCCAACGAGGGAATCGAACCCCCAGTGCCTAACGATACGGAGTAGAGATATTGAGTAAGTATACTGACGCTGAGACCGCTAGGTTATAGATACATCGCTAGGCCGTACCAACTCGGCCACTGACCTCTGATATTAATGTACCTTATAAGGTCTATATTGGACGCCTTTAGGTTTGATTGCGTAGGTACGTAGTTTCGGAGAAGGTTATGGGGGATGTCGGGGTCGGCCCCTGAGCCGCCGGGTAGCGCCGAAAGCATCCGGGTCACGACGTGGAGCATGAACGCGATGCCAAGGAAGATGGCGCCCTTATTAGTCACGTTTTTCGTAGGACTAGTGATGTCGAATTGGTACCAATTAAACAAACTAGGCGAGTGTTTGTGGTAGAAGATTCAGGACCCGTGTTACTCTGCTGTCAGAATGTGTAGATAGAATCCAGTAAATAAGCTGAATGATGAAGAACGTTAGGATTCAAGGAATGGGATCATACCCATAGGCGATAAAACCTTTATCCAACATGATTATGAATGGAAGAGGTAGGGTTCTATTTCGAAATGCGCTTCACATGGAGTCTCGATCATGTGATTTGATGGGGTATGAATAGATAGATGCTTGCAATGCCTGCTCATTGCGGCCAACTTAGAACAGCTGAGCAATACGAACATAAATCGCTGGCCGTTCCGCAGCGCTACGCACTTAGAATTGTATACACGCGCACATGAGTAAGTGGTTTCCGAATAGTATTCAGTTGATTTCTTCCTTTTTCTTTTCGCAGCTCCTAGCGCCATCATCCAAAATGAAGCGCTCTATAAAAGACATCATAAATGTGAAGCAAGAGGTATCATGAACGAATATAAACCAAGAAAACAGCCAAGATATCCCAAGCGATTTGTCCGATATCTATCTAATTGAAAACGCCATCCATATCTATTGCTGTAGTGCAAGAGTTCCCGTCCTGGAACTACGAGCTGTATACAGCAGCCCACTGTACTTCCATCATTGCTCCGTATCCATCGAGAGTAGCCTGTTTGATCATATCAATAAATGATGCGTGAGTTTCATGACTGAATTGACTTACAGCATTGGGTGCGCCGGGCCAGTCGCCGCCTACGGCAACGTTGAGAATCATGTACAGCGGGCTGTGGGCCAGAGTGGACCAGACAGGAGCGTCATTGAGGTCGGCGCCGCTGACAGTGTAAAAGGTAGCGCCGTCCATCTGGAATGAGATGGTTTGGGCGCGCCAGTCCGAGTTGGTCAGGTCGATCTTGACCGACCAGGTGTGGAAACCGATGAGGGGCATTGGCACGGTACCGGAGCGGCCGGTTGTCTCCATGCAAGGACCGCCCTGGCTGCTGCCGCAGTGAAGAGTGCCGTGGCCTGTCGCAAGACCGTTGACCTGTTCAAAGATGTCGATCTCACCGCACTGCGGCCACTCTGTTCCATGTCGAATGGCGTCACCAAGAAGCCAGAATGCGGGCCACATTCCCTGCTTGCTCACGATCGGGTTGCTGCCTACGAGGATGTTGGCCGACACCATCATGACTTTGCCGGGTTGTGGTGTCCACGATGCCTTCGACTCAATACGGCCCGAGGTCCACTGCCCCGTGCTGGACTTGCGGGGGACAAACTGAACGGTACCACCCCCACTGATCTGCAAGTTCTGGCTCGAGTGGGTGTAGACCTCGACTTCATTGTTGGTGTCGATGGCGTCCATAATATTCCAGGTATCGGTATTCGGAGAAGAGCCCGCCGGGCCCTCAAAAGCGTCGAACCAAGTCAACGTCATGCCGTTGACATTGGGAGGTGTGATCGCAGCAGCAAGGCTGGGGAGAAGAGGTAGAACTGCGGTTTGGAAGCGCATTTTGAAGAATGTCTCGGACTTATATCGATTTGTTGAGTCGTAAGAATGGAGGTATTCTTCCCAGGAAGATTTAAAGACGGGAATATACTGAGTGAAAGGGAACGCGAGACCGGGCGTTCAAGGTATCAAGTCAATACCTGTCTTGCAGGAAGTTCGTTATAAGGATAGATGTGAAGAAGGAGAGACGATAGCAAGTCAACTTGACTATACCTAAAGCTATTGTTTCAGTAAGAAAGGAATGTGGGATAATATAGCTCGGCTAGCAAGACGGGAGTGAACGAAAACAAGATGATTCTTGAAAGAGAAAGGAGCGGACCAGAAGGAAGAGGTGTAGAAGGAGAGAGAGAGCTTCGGAGCGGGCTCATCCTGAAAGATATATATTAAATCCCTACCTTGAAATAAGGTATGGAAATCGGCAACAAGTCCCTAGACCCGGATAATGCCCGAGAGCTCCACCGCGCATAGTACACTAAACAAAGATAGGAGCTCCCCACTGCCGAGCATGTGGCAGCGCCACGCTGTTCCACAGGGGTCAAGATGCAAGACACAAGGCAAAGACATCGAGAGCGGAGAGCGCATTGTAATTAATGGCGGGTTGCCAATGGTATTACTCTATGCGTTGGTGTAAGCCATGAACAAGTATGTGAAAATAATCTAGTAAGACATCGGTCACGCTCTTCTTTTCTTTCTTTATTTTCTTTGTCTCACTCCCTCTTTGTTTCTCGCACCAAACTCGTTGACGAAGAGGGGGGTATAACAGTACTACTAATTTCACCAAGCATAAGAGTAGTAATATGACCTTTGACAACAAGCGGTGTTGACTCAGTAGCCACTCAAGCCCATCAACTTAGCTTCGAGGTGAGAATAGCCGGACGATGCAGTCGTGTTGTTTTTGGCTATGATCGCCATTGGCTGCCGTTGCTCAAAGTTCCTGACAGTCGCTTACAGGATTATTCGCTAGCTAGATCGACTCTCCCAAAAGGGGTAAGAAAGGGGACGAAACTTAGTTCTCTTTGGTCAACCTGACATCTTGGCGTTCTTCATGCAAGGAACATTGCAGCCAGCCGTCGCCACGCTGCGCCGCTGGTGCAGACTAGGCTGCAAGGATCCTGAAACATGCGAAGATGGATTTTAGATTTAGGCTTATGCCCAAGTCGAGACTGAAGCCTGCGGTCTGCCTGCGGGTTGGGTAAACAGACGACCACCAAAGATGCCCCTGTCACATGCATGCATTATGTCGCGGCCAGCTCAATCACCTCCTAATTCCTCTTGTAAAAAGTACGTGAACATAATGAAGCATGCTAACCGCGGCAATTGATCGTGAATGTGGATTGATCCTTTATTTTGGGAATCGGTTCGACCAAATAGGCAAAGTGGAACAAGTTATAGCCGCGGGTCTATGTGATGGACGGGTCATTGAATGCTCTGATAAGCGCGCGCGCTTGCTTCTCACAATGAATTTGCCCGGACCCAACTGACTGGCAAAGAGAGGGTCAGCTCAACCAGCGATAGTCTGCAAATGGTACAGGTATCGAGGTTATACTAGGCTATACTATTAGCCTCGTAGCATTGGGCTTGGGGAAACACCGTCGAGAGTCCGATGGCCTATAGATTCCCTAATGCTAGAGCATTCTTCGGTAACGGCCCCCTCCAGACAGAGGTTGACATGTGGCGGCGTCCCTCGGCAAGTTCTTAATAAGCGCTGCGTTGTCAAAGTTGCATTGTGGATTGTGGGTTTAGGCGGCGGGCATCTACAATAATGCGCCTCGCTTGTTTTCGCTTCCCTACCATCGGGGGGACCTGGGGCCAAGACACTTCCTCTTAAACAAAAGGCCCTGCGGGATTCAACTCTGCTTCTTCTACATTTCGTGTTGCCTATGGAAACTTTTCTCAAGTAACGTCGGATTATGAATAAACTAGGTAGTCGTTCCAGCATAAACCAGTCAGTGCCCAGACACTAAATTAGATCCCCACTAGTTCAGGGGTCCTCGTTATCGAATCATTCAGCCAATAATCGCACAGAGGAGCGGTTTGACTTAGATCCCGTAAGATGGCGGTGCTGGCCGCACCAAGAGATCTTGTCCGGATCCTATCGGGCTCCTAGGCTGGAATATTACTGATGGGATGAACTTTGATGCGCTCGTTTCAGTAAGATCTACATTGATAACATCTTGTTCTCCCTAATTTGAATTCCCATATTTGGTAAATCGACCGACATGCAAGCAACTTAGTCCAGGTACAACTACTTTAAGTGAATCTGTCGCGCAACAATCGCGTTGAATTTGACAACCCAAGGATAACGTTTAATGCTATGTATTTGGTTAGACCACGAGATGCATCTCACTATGATGCATATTCCTAGTAATACTGCGCCGGATTAAACTGTTCTACGTAATACATACACACCGCCCACTTAAGGTCCCAATAGCGTGCACCTTCACGCCCTTGAACGTCGAAGCAATTCTGAGAGCTTACATTCGGTGCGTTGTCAATGTGCTACTACATGGTAGGAAATCCCGAGCGGATCATATCTACTAAGCCATGGGTTTCGTCGATCCCACGGCCTAGGCTCGTTGATCAACAACCAGATCCCCGCTGATCCTTTACCGATGAAGCTCCGGAACTGGCTTGTCTTACTGAGTTCGTGCTCGTAAGCCTCCGCGGATTTATCTACCCTCTTCATCCAATGTTCCGGCCAAGTCAATAATTATGCATTTTATTGGGTCCGATCTTAAACGTTCTCGCCGCTTTTACGTGTCTGTATAGATTACGTTACCGCGCTACCCCGTACCGACAGAGTGTAGCCGTCTCCGACTAATGCATTACTCGCCGACAACACGCAGGTACATGTATCACTACTGCGAGATCTCATCGGAGGAATAGGACAAAAGAACACCTCCAGTAGAAACAATTCCTTCTTGGGTTGCATTGGGGAAGCGGGGTCCCTATATGTCGAGGTTGTAGTGTTTTCGCCTCCAATTACTCCGCGTGTCAGGTGAAGATTCGTAGGTCTTAACGGACGCCAATTAACCACTGAGAAAATCAAAACATGACTCACGACGTACCTTGATTCAGGTCATAGGACGGTAAGTAGGTCAGTCGTCTTCGTGGGCTTTGACACCGCCATCAACGCGAAACTGATTTCAGGGGAGATACGGAAGAGGTAAACAACACTAAACTCCCACGAACGCATATTGCGGTCGCTGAGTTACTGCTAGAATACCTACGTGTTCTGCTTGGCTCTCATCGTCTCAGGTGGGGTTTGGCCTCCATTCTCGTGACCTCAACCACTGAGAATTAGAGTGGGCGATTAATTTGCGTTGCATGCATAGTTGTTCTACGCCTCCTCTATATCGATAGTTGACTGGTAGAAATTCACCCACGTTTGATCTCATCGTCTGTTGATGAGTCAGTTTTCTTGTAACACCTTCCTTCTACGAGTCGTCTTCATCATGCTATCACTTTCCGCTGCTCGAAGTCTGGCGCGGAGGACGCTCCGAGTCGGCGTTCACAGAAACGTTGCTTTGCAGGCGGTGATAGGGGGCCCCGAACATCGGCTATACTTTCAAAAGGGACAGGTCTTCAAAGGCCTGATAAGTCAGGGTTCCAGGGCCTTCGATTTTTATCTATGAGATTCATCCTTGCGTATATTCGTCGCCACTTATATGATGTTTCTCAAGGGTTCAAATGTTAAGGTAGTCGAGCCCAGCGTGCCCATCTGAGTGTGAATTAAAATCTAGTACAGAGGAACGCTTGACGTAAAATTCCTGAACCAATTTTTACAAGCCGACCGGAAACTTCAATAACATAAGAAGCACTCGTTTTCAAAGCATCAGGAATACAAGAAACTTGAGGGCCAATGACTAGTTCCTTATCTTCCTCCTCATCCCCGAATCCTCGATCGCAATCGTCCAGCCGTGATCCCAAGATACATGTGAATGATACAAAGAATATCTTCAAGGAAGTATTATTTCATGATTCATGTAACTTTATTCATACTTGTTACTTTCTTGATAGGCCGCCTAACCGTTGCAATAGGACGTGTCTATCCAGCTTACCGAGGTAGGAAAAATCTGTCGGGAGTCTTCCAACTCCACAATACATAGCACATGACCGTTTATTAGGTGTACATAACCAATGGAAGCAATTGTAGGTTCCGTTTCATTTAATCTTATGTCAGTCATCGTTGAATGCCCGTCAGTCCAGATGTCGTGGCATCAATATTGGCCAGTCGCGTGCATGCAACAACGAAGACCTCGCGTCTTACAGCCTTGCACTTTGTAACTTAGTTCTGATAGGTAGGGGGACAGTTAAAACGCGGGGTAGTTCGTTCTGAGTTGTTTATAGGTTTTTTTGTCGAGCTCTATTTATTCTCCGATAGGCATCGCTCGATCTATCCAGGTAAAAATGCCCATCCAGCCTTAACTACCGCAGCTAGCCAGTTCCATAACTGGCAGGAGTCCGCGGGATAAGCTCATTCTCGCGACTTATTCCATGGTCATGAAGTTTCCTCTAGTTCACAGTAATTAGTATACGTCGCTACAATACTCATGAGTATGAGAAGCTCCTCTTAACATTGTGCCACTCACTTTACCTTCCCCCCTCTCTTTTTTCCTTCCCCTGGAAATATTTTAGGCAATTTTGACATACCGTCATTACAATTAGCTTGAATTATAGCTTATTAGTCAGCACTATGTCGTCGCTTACCTCAATTAGTCAAGCCTTCACAATAGGGGTCAACTGGAGTCTGAATACGAGTCACATATTTATTTAAAGCAAAGCCTATCATAATCAAAGCACAGTTTCTCACAAGCAATATAGAATTCATTATCTTTCGACAGGCAAATATTTCACGGCTACCCTAGGATGCGGAACTGGTAGACTCTTTATATAATATTATTAGTGATTTAGTTCCCCTGATTTAGGAGGTCCAGGAATCAATTGATCATTCTATTGAACTAGCTGCTACCCTCTGCTACAGACAGGGCTCTCTATTTACTCCAGGCACTTGGTCTCTAACTTCTTTACACCGTTTTCATATTCAACGAGACATATGTGAGTGAAAACTCCCTGCGCAACACTATGGCAAGTCAATCAACTTGTGATTAGAGGGTTGAAAGTGATAGGGCATAGGTCAATGTATGAAATACTGGCGGCTTCTGTCCATGTACACGCATGTGTTTTAATGATTGTTAATTGAGCTCAGGTAGCTAGGGGAATGTTCCTATTCACCATCTCTCATAATCATCATAGATGGCAAGTCATTAACATAAATTTCAGATCATACGAATCGACACCGAAAAATCTCTCAAAATAGAGGACATCTGGCTTTGTTTTAGATGGTAGCTGTTCTGAGAGCATGGGTTGTGAAGTGTGTAGCAGGCGGGTGAACTCGGCATTACGAGGAAACTACACACGGCCTCCTTGCGCGCTTAGGTATGAGACCTCTGGCATCTCCTACCACGCATAGGTCGCCTTTGAAAGCTCGACGAATGACACACACGGCAAATATTTCCGTCTCTCTTCACTAGATACGTGAGACGGTATATCCCCTTTGAAATGGGACTTAAATGGAGTGTTATCATATACTAGGGCATGTCGTTGTGTAATGAGCATCAACACGATGCCGCGCTGCGCAGCTGTCGCCCAGTTGACCATATTCTACACTGAGATGAAATATAACCGAATTCCTACTTCTAAAGGCGCCTCGAACTCCATATTCATCCTTTCATTCCAAACGATACATTCAAATTGGGGAATTGCTATTGGGACTAACATGATGGATGTCATCTTCTACTCATCAATTCTTCATCATTTCTTTTACTGACATTTATCCCAAGCCTTCTTAGATGTAAATTAGTGAGTTTCTTCTTGGTTTGATTGTCGTATTATCGCCTGCTGACATGATGGGAAAGGAATAGTCGTCGGCGTGAGTATTGGCTTGCTTTGGGAAAGATACACAAACTTAAGCATGAAACTCGTGTTGACAATAGTATAATAATACAAATCTTATTAAGAAGATGCAAACAGCGGGTTCTATATTTTCCTCGCTCCTGGCTTTCGGGCTATTTAAGAGGCTATTTAAGTGACACGGGTGGACTTAAATCTACCCGTTCCTTAGCCCTAGTTTTGGAGATAATCTGACTATGACGCATCCAAGGCTGGTGAACACCAGTAATTAAATGGAAACTACTTGGTCGAATAGAATGCGACTAGTGAGTAGTTGTCGTATATAATCATGATGATCATGAAAAACTAAGACTAAGCGAGTGGTAGGTAATCCTTGGCCAGTGAGACCCCTTATTGGCACACCTATTCTGAGAGCTTAACACGGGATTGATCCTCTGGCTCGGATCGCCATTCATTTATTTCACCAAGAGTTTACATACGCTCTAAGAAAAGCACCCAACGAACACCACACATGTAGTATAAGAATTGTTTTGACAAGTCTTTAGCAAATACTGTTCAGCTCCCAACTACCAGATCCTACCCGGGAGGTGTTTCCTGTTAGTAAGAGAGGGGACGGCATCTTTACCCCGAGAATACCCTGGTCGGCGGCCCCCAAGCTCTAGAGCTAGAGCTCCCCGGTCCCGCGATGTGGATAATCACTAACCTATCACCTATCAGATCACAACCACCATACATATAAGCGTCAGCCCTACAAGCCGCAATACCTTACGATTCACCCCTCTCCGTAGGACAAAGATCGCGTAATCCGTAATCCCTAGAGGCCGAACTGGTATAGCTATCTTAGCTAGCATATCACTAGGATCTGCGCGTTAGAGGTCACTTCGGACGGTAGCCAATCGCGGACTTGGTTACGTTCGGTCTAATGCCGTGCATGTCAGAGCTTATTGCCCGGATGAGGAAGGCTGAAGAGGAGATGGTGGTGACCCTGCACGATGGCACCGACGGTTACATGTTAGGGTTGATTTCTGGAGCATCTCCTCATTGCCTACTTATTCTCTAGGGGGTCGCCGTTCTTTCTCGTTTCATTTGGGTAGACGAGCTACTGACCTGTGTACTTTTCAAAACGCAGGTGTGCTTTCCTTGGAAAGCCGTTTGTGTCGCCTGTTCCTACTCAACCTCGTTGAATTGAAGTCGTAGTAAAGACTTGACTGCTTCCTGAAAGCCGGTCGCCTGTCATGTCTGACCTCCCATCTCGTGCGGCCTCCGAAGCCGATTATATGCTGGGACGAGGAGACGACGAAGACGACGCGGCAGCGCAGACCATCATGGCAGAAGTTCCTGTCACGATTTCCTTACCTCGTAAGAAGGACACGGACAAGACTCCCCAACAAACCATTGACGAGTTCTGGTCCAAATTCACCACCAAGGCTCCTGGAAAAGGTTCGTGGTGTATCTATCGAGAGAGCAAAAGACCATGTTCCTAGATGCTGACATGACGCCCGCTTAAACAGCGACTACCGTCATCCCCTCCAACGAATATGCCGAGCGGGCAGCGCGCCGATCGAACAAGGCCGTGGGCACCACGACGCAGGCGTCGTTCGAGGAGGCGGCGGCGGTCTGCAAGGCTAAAGTAGACAAGATTGTCAAGGAGTGCCGACGGGTGAACCAGAAGTACCGAGACCCGCACTTCGACCTGGAGCTGGATCTGAAATGGGGCGTGCGCGACACCCTCGAGATGCTGTGCAACACCGAGGGCGAGAAGGCCGGGTCTTCCTTCCACCCCAAGAGCGTCAAACGCGTTACGGACGTGTTCGATGAGCCCAAGTTCTACGTCGACGGGCCGACCGCTAATGACGTGAGGCAAGGGCGTGATGGGGACTGCTGGTTGCTGGCGGCGCTGTGTACCCTGAGCAACAAGCCGAGCCTGATCGAGCGCGTGTGCGTCGCGCGCGACGAGCAGGTGGGCGTGTATGGCTTTGTCTTCCACCGCGATGGCGAGTGGATCTCGGAGATCATTGATGACAAGCTGTTCCTGACTAAGCCTGACTTCGACGAGAGCGTGCTCGAGCGCCTTTTGTGGGAGGACCGCGAGCGCGTCGACTCTGAGGAGCAGTACCGCAAGGCGTATCAGAGCGGATCGGGAGCTCTGTACTTTGCGCAGTGCGAGCATGCCAACGAGACTTGGCTGCCACTGCTGGAGAAAGCTTACGCTAAGGCTCACGGGGATTACCAGGCGATCGAGGGTGGGTTTACCGGTGAGGGCATTGAGGATCTCACTGGCGGCGTTACTACCGAGCTTTATGCTGCCGACATCCTGGACAAAGAGTACTTCTGGAAGGAGGAGCTGATGAAAGTCAATGACGAGTTCCTCTTTGGGTGCTCGACAGGCATGTGGGGTGCCGTCTGGGGCGAGCGCAAGGGCATCGTGGAGCTACATGCGTACTCTATCATGAGAGCTGTAGAGATGGACGGCAAGCGACTTTTACTCCTGAAGAACCCATGGGGCAAATTTGAGTGGCGCGGTCCGTGGAGCGATGGGTCTAAGGAGTGGACGGCCGAATGGCTGACCAAGCTCGACCACAAGTTCGGCGACGACGGGAATTTCTGGATCTCGTACGAGGACTTACTCCGCAAGTACCAGGCCTTTGACCGCACGCGGCTCTTCGGTCCTGATTGGAAGATCACCTCGATATGGACTACCGTCTCGGTCCCCTGGACGCTGGACTATCATGATACATACTTTACCTTTTCACTGGCTAAGAAGGGGCCCATTGTGCTAGTTCTTTCGCAGCTCGATACTCGGTATTATCGCGGTCTTGAAGGCCAGTATCGATTCGAACTGAATTTCCGTTTGCATAAGGAGGGTGAAGAGGATTATGTTGTTCGCAGCATTGCCCCTTACCGCCAGACTCGCTCGGTCAATGTTGAGCTTGAGCTGGAGGCGGGCGAGTATACCGTCTTGATAAAGGTGAATGCGACTCGAGATCTTGGTTTGATACCGATAGAAGAGGTGATTCGCAATTATGCTCGAGATCGCAGAGATAAGCTTGTCGCTGTTGGCATGTCGGTATGTACAGATTCTGTGCTCTATTAAGACCTTGAGATCCTATTTACTCTTCAGTAATTGTATCCTTGCTAACAAACTTTCTAGTATGTATTCCCTTTCCACTTTCCATAATTCACATGGATTCAGAGGGAGAATCCGATGATTAATATTACTGTTTACGGCTTGATCACTAACACGAAGTAGGTATGACTTAGCACACAGCAAAGGCAAGATGGTTGAAACCAAGGAGGAGAAGCAAGCGAAGAAGGCCGCGGAGAAGCGCAAGACGGACAAAGAGAAGGAAAAGATGAGAAAGGAGGAGCTGAAGTATCAGAAGGAAAGCCACTATCTGAAAGTCAAGGAGCATCAGAAGCTCAAGGAAAAGAAGGAGAAGGCCAAGGCTAAGCAGAAGGCGAAAAAGGCTGCCAAGGCTGCTGCGAGTGAGGGAGCTGAGGATAAGAAAGTAGTTGAACCTCCTGTCTCTGAGGGTAAGACTTCCGATGCCGCCGCCCAGACTGGCGAGCAGACCGAAGCAGCTCCAGAAGTCACTGCATCCACTGAGTCTAAGGCCGACGATGGCGCGAAGCCTGGAGAATCGGAAACCAAGGATGAACCATCGAATGAAACGAAAGATGTTCCTCCTCCCGCCCCCGAAGCCCCAGCGCAAGCCGCCGAAGGAGAAGAGCCAAAGACAGCAGCTCCCGCAGCTCCATCCGAGCCCCAAAAACAGCCAGAAGAGGAAAAAGAAGCAGAAGAATCCTCAGACGACGAAAGCTCCATCTCCTCAGTATCAGACATCACGGAACGAGAATGGGACATCAGGTACCGACGTCGTCCCACCACTCCGCCCCCAGTAGCACCGCAGCCGCAGCAGGCTGTGGCAGAAGAGGAAGACGAGTTCGAGAGCAACCCCTGGAACGCGGTCGCCACGGTCGGTCTGCGTGTTTACTATAAAGTTGCCGAGGAGGACCGCGATAAGGAGATTGTGAAGCTCCGCGTCATTAGGCCGAATCCGTATGCGAAGAAGGGAGGCGAGAGTGAAAGCGAGGATGAAGAGGGAGAAGAGAAGGGGAAGGAAGGGAAGACTTCTAAGGGTCTTGATGTTGATGATAGTGCCAAAGAGTGAGTGTTTCCGTTTTTTTATTTCCTTTTTTGTTTCTGCTCCCATTGTTGTTATAATTAAAGACAAAACTTCATCTGAGGACATTTTCTAACTTTCATCTCTTGTAGTGCTACGCTCGAAGGTGATGGGGATCAGAGGCGCAAGAGCATCTTGTCATCCACGCCTCTAGCTTTGTGAAGTGGATAGCTACTCTCTTGATCGTGTGGTGGAAGTTGTGGTGAACGAAGTTACGCTTAATGAAAGTGGTTATGTTTAATAGGAATTCGTGATTTTGGAGGCAGTTTGTGAATTGTACTAGGACCTGTTCTGATATAACTTTTCTCACTAAGCATTGGTCTTTGGAGGTTGTCTATACACCCTACTCACTTATCGCGGTTTATTTCGATGGACTCTTTGATAGGCATAAATTGCGATATCGTGATACTCTCAGGAACGAAATGCTAGTATCTCATACGTCCTCAAAATTTGAATTCATTTATCTCCGGGGTATCTTAAGTATGCGCCACCCTAACTCCAACTCTTATAGTTCAGATGATGCTATTCGTGAAACGCCGACGCTTGCTATATATACAAATTGTGCAGCTATTCGGACTACCATGGAATGGAAAGGTAACCAAACATGGATATGCAAAGGTTTCACAAGCGATCGAGTAAATTCTCAACCTTTTCTCGTTCCAGAGAGTCGAGATCCGTAGAATCCTGTCCTTCATCGTCTTCTATTGTTCCTGACGCGCTCTTTTTATTGGGAAGTTGTGCCACGCGGCCTGCAACACGCGCGAGGAGTAGACGCATTCTCTCTAGCTCGCGTTCGATCTCGCCGTTGCGAGTGATTAGGTTCTCCTGTACCGAGGATGTCGCGGTTTGAGAGGAGTCGGCGTTGTCTGATGGTGATTGTGACGGGCTTTCGAAGGGAGCTAGGAGCGCGGCCATGCGGCGGAGACGCGCGACGCGTTCACGTGCTTCTTGTCGTTTTGTCGAGAGTGCTGTTAAGGTCGACGATAGCTCGGCGTACCGACGGGCCTCGAGCGGATGGGAGGTCGCTTCTTGCGGCTTGTGCACGTCCCAGGTTGGAGGGAGGATTGAGATTGCTTCGTCGGTTGCTGGAGGGAAAGCGTTAGTCGAGTACTGGGCTTTATGTGGATGGATGAGAACGTACTGAAATCGGCACCGACCCGTAGTCGCTCCCTCTCGACATCCGCATCTTCGCCGTCCCCCGAGTCTTCTGAACCTCTTAGGGCGCGCTGGGTCTCGGCATAGAAGAGTCCTTCAATCTGCTCCGCGACGAGGCGCGATGCCTGTGGCGCATAGACGCGACGGCTGTGCTGTGTCAGAACATGATTGAGCCGGTACAGGGCGTCATCGACGACGCGGGGCGGAAGACCGTCTTCGGCGCGCTCGTTGGCTGCGTGCCAGGTGGGTGATGGCGCGAGGGCTTGCGATAGGTGTAGGGTCTGGGTTGCTAGGAAGGTTGATTTGTGCGCTATGATGGTCGGAGGCGTCATTATGGCTGGTGCTCTAGTTGAGTTATTGTATGAATTGAAGTTGGATAGAAACGTACTTAGGTAGGTACGTCATTTGAGCTGTAGTAAATACATACCTAATAGGTAAGTAGTCTGTACTTAGTGAAAGGAACATTTGCAGTTCGACGAGTTGTGCCCCGCGTTCCACCACCTACCTGTCTTAGCTTTAGCGGGGTGCTCTGTAAAGACACCCTTACGACAAGAATGATACGAACGTATGCTGCGGTAGAATTAATTAGGCGACTAAGGCTAATTATGCGAAGATCTTTCATTCGAATTTTCTTTTATGTATATTACCGAAGGTTTTAATATCTCAAGAGCTTCACGTGGAGGAACTACAGCCAGAGGTAAGGACAAAAGGTGTAAGCGAAGCGGACCTACTCCCTACTTAACTATCGGTCCGAGGAAATAAAGCCTCGCTTATCGAGCAAGTCTAAAATCATCGACGTTCCTAATCACAAAGTCACCTTGCTTATGACACGACGTATTTCTGCCTTACGGTCATATCAGAGAGGAGAGCCGTCAGACAAAGATCGTTCCCAGATTCATGTTTCACAAGTCTAAGTAACGGGATTTGGGATAATCTATGCTGATTATCGCCCTCAATTGCGAGAGCTGAGCATTCAACTAACCCTCAACTTATTATACACAACTGGGATGCAGCTATCATCCAGGTGAAATACACTGCGGCAGTATCTTACGGGTTTTTTTAGGCTTGATTGGTATTGGATGTCCCCGCCGCTTGAAGGGTTAAGCAGCGGTCAGAATAAGAGGTGATCTCGTATGGGCTGCTCACATTGGTTACACAAATATATGTAGCATTAGGCCCCTTTGTAGTCACCCATTCCGCTGCTGTTACTTCGTTGGCACTATGAATGGCGGCCTTTTCAGCTGAAAGCACACTGTAAGCCCCGACTAGCCGATGTAGCCTTGTCTCTTTCATAGCGTGTACGTCGTAACGACAATAGGGGTGTGGGTGTGATGATGCCGAAAGGGGGGTATGCCTCGTATTTGACGGCGGAACAGACGTCCAAGAGCGACTTTAAATCAAGAGTCGGAGATGAATAGAAAGAGGAGAGACCATTGTTTTTATATTACCCCTTAGCCGACTCTCATGAGCCACCTTCAGTGTTGTGTGTGTTCTTTCGCACAGGTATTTGGCGACACTGTAACATATCAGATCTGTTGGATTGAGGAATAAACCATAAACATCCTTGAGTTACGTAATTAGTAAAAGGGAAAGCCTGTATTAAGTGCGTTTTGATTCTTATTTTGGCAAGCCAAGAGCCTCCTCTGGCCTAATCCTACCTCCCCTAAATACTGCCTTGCATCACGGGGGCCGAAAAATACGAGGCCGAATTTGATTCGTGCAGTTACTCTCTGATCTCTTGGCAAAGAGTTATTTGGCTCAGTTGTGGTCATTTTTTCCGTGCTACTCTGCATATCTGTATTGAATGGTAAGGCAAAGTGGTGGTGTTTAACGTTGGAAGCTATGCTACTCTAATCAACGCCTAATTGATAATATAGTTTCCGCTACCGTAGTAGCCTTTCGTGAATAATTAGCATATCTCAATCTGAGGGCCAGTATGAATACCCTTTATACGGGTATTGCCTTCACCAAAGACTTTTCTATATAAAGTTAACATAATCAGCTTGAGCAGCTTGGGAACTCGTGGTTCTCCCGCACGGTTGAATAGTGGCTCACAAAAAGCCTCCTTCCACGGCCCTGTTGCCATTGCCACTCTTATATCATCCATCATGAGTACCTCAAACGTGGTCAATCAGTACCCCGTCTACGTTGGAGTTTGGACCAATTGGTCTCGTGGGCCCATTCTTGGCTCTACTTTAACTCTGAATCGACGGGATGCAGACCTTCTTATTGCTTTCATAGCATTCTTTGTTGCCTTCGTAGCGGGCCGAGTGTGGAAGATTCTCTATTTTATCCTCCACAGAGTATTCTCTAGTACCCAGCCCCAAGGCGCAATCTACCATCAACATCAGGCAAGCTACCGCTTTTTACTGTCAATCTCTAGGTTTTGAGCTGGTGTTACGGTCTATCGCAAATCGTTCCTTTCTTTCTACATCATGTACCATAAACTTTTAAAACGGTCTTCGTTAACCCAACGTCTGAAAAAAGGCTATTTTACGCAATACCTGGAGCCCAGAAGAGAGCATTCGGCTACTTCTAAAGCTGCTATGGGCCAATCGTTATTCACGAAGGATTTCCCGCCCAATTTCTACAACTCTAATTGCTGCCTCTTGCCTCGCCACGTTTATCGTCGCAGGCGGTTTCTCTTCCAAAATCTCCACGGCACTCGGCGATGAAGTATTAATCAAGAGTTTAAACTGCGGGTATCCTCCTGCACAGCCTGTTCTTGTCGATATTCCCGCCGTGGATTCATACTTGGCCGAAAAAGTCAGCAATGCAGCTAACTATGCCCAACAATGCTACGCGAACAATACCACTGGATTGCTAGATTGTGGTCGTTTCACGAAGACGCAACTCCCCGGGGACAAAAATGAAAGAGCGACTTGCCCTTTTAAAAATAACATATGTCGAGATAACTTTGCAAATATTCGTATCGATTCTGGCTTTCTAGATAGCCATACTCATCTCGGTCTCAATACTCCGCCGAATCGAAGAATCCGATGGAGGACCATCCTTCATTGCGCACCGTTGGCAACAGAAGGATTTACAACCATAAGGAATGCGTCCTTTGGAGTGTCCACAGTATACCATTATGGAAACATCTCTGTTCCTGATGGACAAAGGGATTATATTTTTGCAGCGAAATCTTTACAGTCTCAGTATTCCTATGGTCTTTCACCCGACTCCATGTTGAATTACGGCAACTTTGATTTACAGTAAGTGCGGCAGCCGCTTTAAATCTGAGCCATGTGGTGTATAATTTATTGTAGAGGCTAATTGTAAGGCTCTAGACTATTAAACTATGTCGTTAAAGACAGGTCATTCTTCGAAGACAGTGACTTTTACCCGATATACTCTATAGCCCGTGATGATGCAGATGTTATCATCGTCTTTTTATCAGGGAATGGAATTCTTTTTAAAACGCCATCCGAGGATCTATGGTATCGTGTGGCACCTACGGCAGTCGATTATGGGTTGTTCAGCATCAATAAATCTGGCAGTTCGAAAGCGTATCCCTCTCAAGAGCCGGCATCCCCCTTGGGTTGTACCCAGCAGTATCAATTCTGTAGTACTGCATTCAAGGAAGGTAACGGATGCGGACCCCTAGCTAGTCTGCGTGATGCCATTGCTGGCGCTGCACCCTTTTTCGATACACACTATGATGATGTCGACGCTAATATTGCTAAGACGGAAATTGCAGCTCATTTTAATTATTTCTTCAATGCCGGTTTCTACACGAACGCGTTACACGTTGATCGTGTGTTGCAGCGCCTAGGGCCGACAAGTTTGCTCTCGCAAAAACATTTATTAGCAGGTTTTCAATTTACTCTTGAGGCGAACCAATGGCAACAAGATGTAGCGCATTGGTGGGATATAGTCATGTCCTCGCGCCAAGCATCGTTTCTTGACACAGCTGCTGGTCCTGCTGATCCAGGAAGTCTCGTGTCATGGGTAAAATATTCGACGCCAGATCAAATAAAGCTGTGTAGCAACCAAGTAAGTATTACACCACTTATGCCATCTCTTAATATATATTAAATAGAACTAGAAAATGCGAAGCACTGCATATGCCTCTTTCAGCCTCTTTGGCCTTATCTTCACTACAGTCGTCGGGCTGCTTCTTATCCTGACAAGCTACTTGCTTGAACCTGTATCCGAATGGCTCTATAATAACAAGGAATACAAGCAGTATGAGCACCTAGAATGGACCACCAACGCAACTCTTCAGCTGCAACGATTAGTTTACGAAGAGTTGAACCTTGGTTCTTGGTCTAATTGTACCGAAGTGATACCTACTGTCAAAGCAGATGAGGTACTAGGATGTCTTGATATTACGGACCCGAAACACCCTGTTGTTCGCCCAGTTGAAAACCAAATCATTCCTTCAGATGAAGCTCAAAACATTACCGAGGCGATGGATACTACAGAAAGTTCTACCCAGGAGGAGAGTTCGCCCCTTGAGACTGATGACGACTCGGACAGCACCGAGTTACCTGATAGATCTGATGGACCTCTGCACAACACAAATCAGACTGGTGATTGTCATAATAATGACAGCAATAAAGAAATTTTGGGAGATACCCCATTGTCCCCGAGCATATTTCCGCTCCAAGGACAAGTAACTATCCCAGAGATCGAGAACTATCAAGCTACCGAAAGGACTGCCGAGGGTGGACCTATTGATACACAGCACAATAAGATTCGCTCAGGGCGAGATTTTCAAGCACTACCACCTGGCTGCTGAAAGTCACACTCCTTAGCAAGAGAAATAACGCACAGGCCTAAATTCTTTATAGATCACTTGAGAAGAGGTGCTGCACAATCTGGGCCAAGGTGATGGATATAAATAATTCCAAAGAGGAACAAACAAGGCATATGAACCGGATTTCTTCATCCCTTTCCTTATAACCTGGTTATTTTCTTATAAATTTGTACTCGATCTTAGCTTTTTCCTCAAGAGCTTGAACATTAGACAGCGTCTGTCTGGTTTCGTTACTATAGTCCAAATCTTACAATTGTGCCTCTCTTGCAGATAGCCCGGGTCGACCAAGAAATATCTAGTAATGCACAATCTCATATATCACTACGTACCTCTATCGGATCCGTTGGTTCGTGAATGGAATCGTGTTTAGATATGATTGAAGAACTGATGTCTTTCGGACACTAGCGGATTCGTCTTGTAGAATGATGGCGAAACCTCTGTTTTAACATCAATCATGCTGGTGCGGCATCAATAATACAAATATATTTTAAAGCCACAACCTATTCAGTCACTTACCACCTAAAGACCGCGGGATCCCGTCCGCTCCCTCACAATCTAGATACTACAGGAGCTTGGATCTCCAAACCCACAGCAACGGAGCTTCAGCAACAGTTCACCTGCGCTTCCTACATGGTATCGATAAATCCCAAGCCCACCCTCAGATACCATGGGCGCTGTCAGAGACTGTTGAGAGAACCGGTACTTATCATCACGGTCATTAGTGCAATATAATATACAGTTATCTCACTCACAACCCTTTCCTACAAAGCATTAACGAGTTAGATGTTAACCTAGTATCTCGACTATGAGCACCAAACCGCTACTTTATGCGTAAAGCTCTGAGCCTACTACAGCCCCCTATCCGTTAAGGCAGCCCGTAATTTGACCGAGAACTCGTTTACATGATCTGATCCTAACATCGTATAGTGAGACCCTCCAACCTCATGAAGAACGGGTTCCGTTTTGCAGAAATCCTTCCACTTGGATAAATGCTCGTTGACCCATTCGTGGCGAGAACGAGCCACTCTCTTCAGCGGCACCGCATGGAATATGTCCATCACATCAACGGTACCGCTTGGCTCGTAATCGACGGCCATACTTTGCAGGCTGTAGGCGACGTGCGTCCACTGCATTAGATCATGCTCGTTGAGGCCTAGTTCCACAAGGCGGTCGGGATTGGAGGCCTCCCATATCTTTTTGAAAGCATCAGAGCGAGACAAGGATGAAAAATCTCCCTGTTCCTCGAGGTCGTGAGCAAATTCTTCCGAGGTCAGTCCCGTGAAATAGCTCAGATTCAACAGGCATAGATTCCAGTTGAGCTGCCTCATTCGCATCTTGACGTGGGGTGGTAGGTTGAAACTGCCTAGAAAGCGCACCGGAGCCTCAAGCTTTTTGGCGATCTCAAATGCCAGCATCGTGCCGTAGCTGTAGCCAGCCAACGCATACGGGCCTCGCGGTTGTCGTGACTGAATCGCTTGGACATATATCCCCACGGCTTCTTCAATGGAGTGAAATGGCTCTTGGCTTTCGAACCCCCTCGCCCGCAGCGCGTAAATCGGCCTATCACTATCCCGCAGCTGCCGTGCCAGCCCTACGAAAACGAGCACTTCACCCACACCGGGGTGGACCAACCACAGGGGTGTCTTGGTACCCTTGGATTGCAACACGACCACCGGGTCATAAACCGATGCGGGCGAACTCGAGTTGTGCAGGACCGCAGCTAGGGCCCTTGCTGAGGTGTGCCTCACAAGGGTTGTGATGGGCACTTCGACGTCAAGTCGACTCTTGAGGGAATTTTTCAGGCGGACCAAGTCCATCGACGTGATTCCCAGCTCGAAGATATTCTGTTCGGCATCAAATTCGCTGCTCGATATGCCAAGACACTCTGATATCTCGTTAATGATTATCTTTTCGCGTTCGTCGATGTTCTCCTGCTGCCCTGTGGGATAACGCGCAAGCTGCTCCTTTCTGATCCTCTTCACCTCTAGATCATGTGAACAAATATCTGCAGTAAAGTGGCCCGCTTCGAAGAGACTTGCCATTTTCGATCGTGATATCTTGCCCAAGGTAGAAGTAGGGAGTAAGCTGACGGAGTCTTTTCCGAGCATGAAGATCGAGGGGTAAGACCCGGTGCTCACAAAGCAGGCTTGTGCGATAAGGTCCTCAATTTGAACGACTTGTTCATCCTTCATAGGCCACTCGATAGGGGCGTAAGCGACGGTAACTCGTTCAGTGTGATGTCCTCTAGATGGAAAGCAAATGATACGGGCCACGAGTGAGCCAACGGCCTTTTCAATGGAGCCTTGGATATCAGAAGTGATGAACTTGACACCGTTGATATTGATTACATCTTTAGCGCGGCCCATGAGTCGAAGGTTGCCGTCATCGTCAATAAGTCCTTGATCTCCAGTGCGAAACCATCCGTCCGTGGTGAACGACTTGCTGTTGGCCTCGGGGTGCCGATAATAGCCCTTGGATACGACTTCGCCGCGGACTTCGATATTTCCAGGCTTATGTGGAGCGGCAAGCTCAACCACATCGGACTCAGAAGTTGCGGTAATTCGCAACTCAATCTCTTCAATGCATCTGCCGACTGAGGCAAATTCGTAATGGTTCTTGATGTCCGAGTTAGGGCACTCCAGATTATAAATTGACCCTGCACACGTCTCTGTCATACCAAATCCAGGGGTAATAACATTTCCGGAAGCACCAGACCTCTTCAAGAGGTCGGATACCGTAGCGCAAACACCAACATCGTTGGGTTCTCCACCAGATATAATATGCTTCAGGGACGATAGGTCCCATTTTCCCTCGAACTCGACCGTTGCCAGTCTGGCGAGGAAGAAGTTCGGAGCAAAAGTATGACACACTCGATGCCGGCTGAGGAGATCCAGAAATGTTCGCGGGGAGGAAACCACATTCGAGGCATGGACATGGATCTGGTCGACGCCTAACCACAACGATGGAAGGTGTATCTCGATTACGCTTGCAACGTGGTCGAGCCCGATCCAGTTCAGAAATGGAAGGCCAGTGGAAACCGCCCGGGTGACTGATTTCCCCCGGATAGCTGCAAGCACTTGGTGGTGGGTCAAGCGTACGGCTTTGGCGTTCCCGGTGCTGCCAGACGTCAACATGAGCATGGCTAGGGAATTTCCACCTTCGTAGCTATCGATGATTCCGTCGTTGTGAACCGAGTTCGCTTCGACATTGCCGAGTTGTACTACCTTGTTGAGATCTGGTGTGTCGTACAGCGACTCAACTGTGTGGAGGCGCAGATCATTTGCTCCATCAAAGAGGTGCACATCCTTCGCTCTGGTGATGCAGATGGGAGATTCCAATAGTGTCGATAGACTATTGATATGCGAGTTCCTGTGCTCTTTGACGGAGCTAAATGGGGTGGACATGACCGGCAAACCCCTTGCGAACAGAACAGCCCATAGCCATTCAATAGCATCTTGTTGATCGTCAAGATGGAGAAGTATTGGACGTTCTTCCTTGAACTGTGGAAGGTGCCGGATCAAGACGCTTTTCTGGCATGCATTGTGGTAGAGGTCGTGATACGTAATCTTGATCGGGTCTACACTATTTCCAGGGGGGTAAAAGAAAAGAGACCGATACGGCCATGCTTGGGCACATTCTATAAGCAGGCCTTGAAGTGATCCGGTCTTACCACTTTCAGCGCCAGGGCTGCCGGGGGATTCCAAAGATGATGTAGATGTCATTTTGGCAAGTGTAAGAGGTATACGATGAGATGTATGGTGATTCTCGATTTTAGATTGGTAGGTAACTGGGCACTTAGAAACGAGTACCTATGTAGGTTCAAAGCGACCCTAGAGGATACATTTGATTTCTATATACGTACGTGCGGATGGTTCTACTGCTATAAGTCGAGGGCCCACATACAACATCGAATTCACATACCACAAGGTGTGTGTCACTACCTCTGAATACTGATAACAACGTACGAGTAAGTCTTGAGTACTTGTTGTCGCACAAGGAGCTCCAACTACTACATCTACAGGCTAGAGATCTATGTACAAAATGCCCTCTTTTTCCGTCACTCCAGGGAAGTGGTCTGCAGCTGTAGGTATTGCAAAGTACCGCGAGAGTCTGACAGTGTACCTCTAGTCAGAAATACGGAGGTGATTGCAGCCTCATCAACAGTGAACGCCAAGGTACGCAATATCTCGGCTCTCGAGGGAATTCCCCTCCTTCACAGCAACACAATCATGTAGAAGGCCCGAATATCGTTATTTTTCGGGTGCTCAAACGCTGGTGGTGCCGTCATACATGTGGCAACTAAACAGCGCAATCTGTTCTTTGGCTCCTCACTTGATCACATAAAACTGTTACTTATTTGCTGAATATCCTGTTTAGGGGCATTCATATTCAGTATGATGTGATAGTTTGCATAGTGCAATAGTTATTTGTACTTGTAGCCTATTTATCGAGTGTGATCCCTTTTCTTGATCTTAATCTGTGATTTTGTCGGTGGTACAATGAAGTTTAACAGGGATTTGGGGTCTTCTCGCTCTCCTTTAAGGTGAATATCGTAGTTCTCCACTATATATGATAATATCTGCTTGAGCGTTTGAGAAATGTACCATCGACCAGGACAAATATGCCGGCCATATCCCCAGGAGAGGAATCGGTCATTCACATTGACAGTTAGCTCTTGTTCGGAGTCTTGACGGTAATTGTTTCCCGAGCCCTCAAATGCTCGTGAAAACCGAAAAGCGTCAAACACATAAGGATTGGTGTAGTAACGATCGTCATGGTGGATCGCTTGGAATGGAGCACCCACGCGAGCCCCTTTCGGGATGTTTTGGCCCCCGTCCAAGTCAATCCCCCCTTCTGCACCAACAATACGGATCGGAGCGATGACACTGAAGGGTGAAACTCGCAGAGATTCTCTTATAGTCGAGTCCATTCTATAAAGCTTATCGATAGCTTGTTTCGTTAATAAACCCTGGTGTTCCGCAGCAACGCGCTCACATTCAGAACGTAACCCGGCAACAAAATCATCTTTAGATTCGCTGCCGTAGAGATTAACGAGGATATGAGAAAGCGCGAGAGTTGTCGTGTATATTGACGTAATTTGGAGAATAAGAAGACGCTGTGCAATAATGTCAGGGTTCAAATTATGAGGGTCGCTTCGCGCGCTCTTTTGAATCATCCACTGAAGTGCATCATTCTGTATGATCATAGTCAACTTTATAGCCTTCAGAAAGCGAGAAGGAATACTTGTTCGCACCGGCATCTCCGTTGAATCTGCTTCACACCATGCATGTAGCCTCTCTCCGATAAGGGGTTTTAAGATTCGCTTACATACGTTTACGTGCCTACGGCCTATGAGCCCTATAATCGGCCCAACTAGCCACCTCATGGACGTGGGGAGGAAACTTATTATGGTGGAACCAAAATACACGACATTGGTGTACATAGCTGACCTATTTAGCAATGTTTCGTTACGACATAGTGGAAGTCTAAATAATGTTCTGTTTGCTGCTCGGCTAACTATCCTCAAACAGAAGTTCCAAACACCAGCCGTGGTCTGCTTAGAGGTGAAACAGGATCCTTCGGAGAAGAGTTGATGGATTTCATCGGCGGTACTTGCAGCCAAGAAACCTATATCCTTGGTCATATGCTGCCTTACAACGTCGAACTGTATCGGGTTCTTGAATAGCAATTCGTCGGGATCTCCCATTAGGTAACCTGGCTGCATTACTTCCATCTGGATCGGGTGAGAGAGGAGATCAGCCTCTGGTCTGTTGAGCACATCCAGTTGCGATGGAGGAAGTATAGTGATATAGCCATATGTAAGGCTAGGCAAAGAGAATGCAAGGTTCTGCCTGAGGCTGAATATCTTGTAGCCTTCATTTGCGTTTGCTGCGGTCGTTGTGATTGAGCGGAAGAGGGCCCTGGTCCATGCCATGAACTGGCCGACCTGGACACCGACCAATGGGAATTTGGGATAAGGTACCTTCTTACGCGAAAACAGAACGAATGTCAAAGGAAGCAATACTGCAAAGCTCGCAGCGAGCAGCAATTGCAGTAAGAAAGCCATTTCGGTAACGTTGAATTGGTGACAGGTTTTCTTAAAACATCGCAATCCTAACTGACGGGCATCTACCCTCCTTAGATTATATTAGCAGACGATATATCGACATTGCTACTAACAAATGGTGCGCAAGAACTGACTAAGTCAATCCTTACCCTAAAAAGATGTTAGTCCTACCTTGTAATAACATTCTTTCGGGGCAAAGCTTGCGAGTTTGACCTGATAATGAGAGGGTGTGTTAATACAAGATGACGTGGGTGACGCGATTGGCAGTGAGCCGCAGCCGTAACTGCGGAATGATTTTTCTTAGAGTGCGCTCCTGCATCGTGATCTGACTGGGGCTGTTACACTGCATTGGCATAACCTCGTTAAAATTGATCAACCTCATTCATTGGAACCTCAGAGTTCACTACGATGGCTGATGCTCTGACATGTTGCAGCTCCCGGAGCCTGGTTTGAGAAAACGTGCAGATGAGTTAACATGCATATTGAAGGCTGCGATAATCCCGCGTAAATCCTCTTATGTTATGTCCTATTGATCTCTTATGCAGTAGAACAAACCAACACCAAATCCTATCGAAGGGGGAAATGGAAGAGTGGCAAGACGCAACGTCGTGAATCTTATTGGTTTGACAAAACGGGATGCATACTCCGACGTAACACTCTGGAACCAACACGCATATATTCTCTAATAAGCGAATACGACAGCAACGTTTTCACTTCATCACCTCGCTCATCTCCCTTTACAAGTCAAGGATTATTACTCGACCTGCTGAAAGTTCGTTGCATTCTGTCCAACATCTGCCGTCCACTTTCATGTGAGCCTGGCTCATACGCCTGGGAGCAGGGGACAGAAGCGGGCTCGGGAGGGGCCCATTGCCATATGATCGTGACTTATTAACACATGCTTACAAGGCAGCTTCTATGGAAGCACAATGACCCGGAATGGAGCTCGCGGAGGGGTGCAGCATGAGGCTCCATAGACATTCATATGGAAAGTCTCCGTTTTCGCTCGCGGTAGAAGCCTGCTATGAGCTAGCGCTATGAGGGTGACGAACCGTGTACAGAAACCCTAGGGTGCTCTCCTGCTAGCTGTTGGGTTTTGCATATCGATAGATCAAGAGATCTATGAGTGTCAGCTTCTACTGGATTGCGAAAGCTGGAACGATGAGAAGTAGACGTACGATATAATGGAAATATTAAGTTTTATATTTGACTCATTCGCACATGCCTTAAATTACCCCTATACTGTTGACCACAGGACCATTCATGCTCGATATTTGCCCAGCCCTGGTTCTATGATCATCCTTCAAGCTATCTTCGCACTATCTAGTATTGAATAGCATGTTCAGGCGTTGGATATTTGCTATACTCCAGCGAGAACTGATCAGTACGTCTAATGTGGTTACCTTCATGCAGACCATTATCACTCCTCCTGACGTGCTTGATGGTAAGGCCTCGAGAAAAACTGTGCTTGTCGCTCTGGCTGGCAGGACACTGGCTAACCTTTGTCGAGCCCATCGCGTCCAAGTTGTAATACCCTGAGCGAGGGTCGGGGCTGTTTAGTCCTGGCTGCTTCCTCGTAGGACTGATTGTCGTTGTTATAGTCATAATTTTACTCAATCTCCTTCCTAGGGAACGGAGCCGCGGCCAGTCGGCTGTTGCGAGTGGGCGTAGAGGTGGTATGGAGCCCATGATGATGACGAATGACTGCTCTATGGCACTCCATAGTGCACCTAAGCTAGCAGTATACTCAGCGTTCTGGCCTCCACGAGAGGTTTCCGCCGTCACTGTCTTAAGAATCGATGCTGTCATTGTCAGGAGGGACAGCGATAGTAACGCCGAGAGCGCTATCTTGCGACGCATTGGCATGTTGAGTTTCCAAATGACGAGGACTGGGAAGAGAACGTATGTGAGGTCGGAAAAGGTCAGAGTAGCTACCGAATAGCCAATGTCAGATGCTAGGTGACATATATTCGAAAAAAAAAAAACTCCCGCACTTACATTGGGAGAAGAATGCCAAGTACAGTTCGATATTGGGGTTCCAGCGCCTCGCTGGTATGGCTGGATTCCATAATCCGCCAGCGGGGTAACATTGAATGAATATAACGATAAGGAGCGCTATAGTGGCAAGGGTCTCGAATATTGTCGAGAGGATTAGATACCACTTCAGCCATCTTTTATTTCCAAAGAGCCGAACGAGAAGAACCGCTATCGAGGCTCTGGCGAAGAGTGTCCCTACCAATCCCAGGATTGTCGCCAACCACACCCACTTGAGGTTGCTCACGAGCTGTGTAAAGGAAAGATCTTTATCGTGTTTTCCGAAACCCCTTTGAAGAGACTTGGTGAGGCACGCTTGGAAAGCTACCTGGCCAGCCTGTGAGAGCGTCAGTATATTGGGCTAACTATCTGATACGTGAGTGTTTGCGATTCGGGGATCTCACGGTCGCGATCAGCATCAGCCAGTCATCTAACAGTAGGCCATGAAGAATGCGGGCGCGAACGTAGACTCGCGCGGCGACGATGACAATGCACAACGATGTTAAGGCCCAAGTGAGGCCCATGATGATAGGCTGGCGACCTAGATCGTCGGCATTTACTAGAGGCGAGCCCATCACTACTGTGTATAGTGGAAGAGTGTAATTCCTCAGTGTGTCCTACTTCAACAACCACAGAATCGCAAGGGGTTGACAAAGTCGTCGTCGGAGCCTGCTCAGAGTGACATGAGCGAGATCATGATGCAAATTGATGGTCTTGAAGTCGATACGTGTATCTAAAAGTCTAAGCCTGTTAGAGTAAGAAATGGTCGAAATGTGAGAGCCTCAACTGGGCTGTTAATTGCTTCTATGGGAAGATACGATGGACAGTGTCTAGGTATATGACTACCCCTCACGGTGATTGCATGTCAATTGTCTCCATTACCTCTACAGCATCAACAATCAATCGCTACCAACAGCCCCCGAAACAAGACTCGCCCAACTACCTTTCCCTGCGTCCCAGAAATGGGCCGGGAGTGTTGCACGAAGCATGCGACTGACCACACTAGATTGATTCTTTGTCGGCGTTGTTGACTTGGCGCGCTTCAAGTCTGCATATGCAAGGCTATTTCCAGACTAGGCAGCTGTCAGATTCTGATGGCTTGCGGCATAGGTATATTGATATCAGAATCATCCGCGCACCGCTTTCCATGCTAGGCGGGAGACTATCCGACCGTTGCACTTGGTCAAAAGACAGGTCGCGCTTTGACACCGCGACAGGGACTTCTGAAGCCCGGGAATAGCATAGTGGGAGTTATTCCGTGTTTGGGACTGAGCATTTGTTTTCTTGAACAAATATACAACTCACCCCGCTTGAGGCTCTATTCTCTTCGATCACCTGTAGTCAGAGGACGTGTGGGCGACCAACACAATGGATTTCTCCAACATTCCACTGTCTTGGAAAGACATCACCGTCACCATTATCTTATATTTTTTCTCTCTTGCTGTCTACCGGCTATTCTGGCACCCCCTCGCTAGATTCCCCGGACCTAAACTGGCCGCTGTGACCCGCTACGTCGAGGCTTACTATGATCTTGTCCGTAATGGCCAGTATACGTTTAAAATTGCCAAGATGCACGAGAAATACGGTATTACTATTTGTTTCACTGACACGGTTTCAGTCTGACAGCTTTAGGGCCTATAATTCGTATCAGTCCACATGAGCTTCATATTAACGACCCAAGCTTCTTCGAAACCCTATACTCGCGAGAGGGCCGATTTGACAAATATGACTGGAGCTACGATGCTTTCGGGGCTGAGCTCTCTACAATCTGCGCTCTGGATCACTATGTCCACAGACGTCGGCGGGCCCCCCTGGGTACGTTTTTGTCCAAGGGGAATGTGTCTAATAAGCAAGAAATCGTATCTAGGCTTGTGTCGAAGCTATGTCATCGACTCGATGGTTTTGCAGAATCCAACCGTGGAACAGATGCTGCCCGCCTCAAACTCAGCCATGCTATAAGCTCCTTCACAAGAGACGTGGCTACTGAGTTCCTGTTTGGAGAGTCTCACGATAATCTTGATCACCCGGAATTCAACCCTGGTTTAACGACAGTTCTTCAAGCTTCGGGTAGTATTTGGAGAATATCAAAGCATATACGCTGGTATGGCCGGGTTATGAAATCACTCCCTTTGTCACTTGTCGAAGGATTGAGTGATGATAATGGCAAAGCATTTTTGGTTTTTTTGAAGGTTGGTGTTTTGATTGCGGGATAAATGGCGATATGTTATGAATTATTGTAGCTCTATCTTGTTCGAACTGACTAGCGACGCAGGACATGATCCGCCTTACGAGAGATATCCAATCCGCCTCGGCGAGCAATACCCTAGATGCCGATTCACCGCATACGCTTGTGAACGAAATACTCGAATCAAACCTGCCACCATCCGATAAATCATTTGAGCGATGCTTTGACGAAGTAATTACGGTTTCTAGTGCAGCCTTTGAAACCACTGCCCACTCTATACGAGTGATACTCTACTATATATATAGAGACGAGCATATCCTCCGGTACCTGCGGGACGAATTAGCAGCTGCCAGGGCCAGGAGCCCCATGCCAAGTTTCAAACTAACCGAGCTTGAGCAGCTGCCTTATCTCACGGCTGTGCTCATGGAAGGCTTGCGTCTCGCCCCTGCGGTCGCAACAAGGCAAGCTCGGGTAGCACCTGATCGTGACTTGATCTATAAATCATGGACAATCCCTGCTGGCACGCCGGTGGGAATGACGACCATTCTGATGCATCATAATCCAGAACTCTATCCGAATCCAGAACAGTTCGACCCCGGACGATGGATGGACATCGATGAACGAAAGAAAGCCGAAAAGACGTTTGCACCCTTTTCCAAAGGGGCAAGGATATGTGTCGGAATGCAGTAAGTGGGCGATTCTTCCTGGGAAGTCATTGAGTCGAGACTTATCGATGCATATTTGGGTCTTGTACTAACTTGCCCTCCAAGCCTCGCTTGGGCAGAGCTCTATATGCTCGTTGCTGAAATTATCCCACGCTACGACCTCAGCTTCGACGCTGCGGCATACGATGACATCAAGTGGTCTAGCGATCAGTTTATAATCGGCACTTGCGGGAAAGGGGGGCTTCTCACGATTGTGAAGAAGGTCAAGGTATGAATACCGTAAACAAGTGTCATATAGCATTCTGTATAGATGAAGAATACGCCCAAAAGCTATAGCAATCTCTCAAACTGGCGAGAGACGTCTAAAGCTAGGTTCTATTTCTATACGGATGTATAGGGGTTACTAGCTTGCGAGCGTTTTGCATTTGTGACAGCGACAACCGGAGAAAAATAACTAACCAAGCTATAAGCGTAATATGCCACTCACGTTAAGTTATATTCGTACTTTAAATAGGAAATAATATATGTTCCCCTGTAGACCCGCAGCCTGGCTGCTAATAGATTGTGTAATATTACTGATGACCAGACACCATCCCTTACCTCAGGTCTGCGGCATGATAGCTCTTTGACGCCATGCTAGGCACTAGACAAGAAATAGTACTGTTACTCACGAGGCGGCCATATAATTTAAGTAGAAGTTTAGCTATTAATCAGTCACGAAACTTTCTTGCCCCTCAACAACCCACGGCTCAGCAAGTAGATTATAGCTAGCTTCCCACCGAGAATTCTCTGCCTGTACAAGCCTTAATGGCGCCAAAGAATTATCATTCTGCCAACCTGTAGTACTGCACTAATTAGATCACAAATTATTTAGTAGTTAAATACAACATCAGTGTCGCATTCCTACTCCGACGAAGGTAACATGACAGAACGTGTGTAGCAGGGAGGCAAATTGGTCGGCTGGAGAAGCACAGCATAGGTGTCTTGGCTACTACTTCAATTTCTTGGATACGTCATCTGTTCTAGGAAGAAGTTGCATGCATAGCGGTGCGTAGCAAGATTGGGAGCTCCGTGGAGAACCGGGTGGCAGATGTGACAGTCTACAGACCCGAAGTTGGTTCAGCTTCTTTCTGGGAATAACATATACAACGTGGGTGTTTAACCATATGATTCTGGTAGCCGTGTGGCAACGGCGCGCATTAGTAACGGCCCACTAGGCAACCTCAACGTTCGGTCCACCCCCAAGTAGCCCGTCTTTCCTATCTACTTTTATTTAAGTAATGTTTCTTTGAATAACGCGTTTCACAGCGGAGGGGTGGCATGTTACATCACTTATGCGCGGCTGAGTACGGACATTATCGTAGTTAGCCAGCATGTGAAAGATCAGCAGTTAACTAAGTCTGTCATCGTTAACAACCCTCCATTTATAGTAATAAGTTGCGAGAGTGTCATGCGGAAGCGTCAGTTTTCCTATTATACTTCACGGTAGTGCGCCGTTTGCACACGATCTGACATTATGATACGGAGGATAGTATCAATGGCTAATCTAGGGTTGGATCCCTGGCAGGTTAATTCGCCGCTCCAACATAATGATGCTTATCATCTGATAGCTCTGCAAGGCAAAGTGAGCCAACATGCAGAAAGTAGGCTAAAGGGTTGCAGCGAATATCCGACACCGACTTGAAGTGTGGCGTGGTCCTTCATGAATCAATGAGATGAAGTCTTCATCGATGGGAAAGGGCTAGGTGTCTGGGGCTTGGAAGAGGTCTTCAATATTGTAATAATCTTCTTGGGCATCAAGGAGGTCATACAGGTCTGGTTTCCTTCCTTGCGCCCTCGCGGGGAACCTAGGTCTATATACACGAATAGCCTCACGATTTCTTGCCTTCATAATGCAGGTCCGTTTCATAGCATCATCAAACAAACACGGGCAGCCGAGTATTTCAAACCCCGAACTACGGTTCAAATGCCGACTTACAAATTGGTTACACAATGTTGCTGACCTTAGCCACAGGAAGACGGGTAGTCCGTGTGACGCCAACACAAATGAAGTAAAGATCGGAAGGCCCTAATAGCGACCGTTCCGCCTTTCAATAACCAACATAGCCTTGTAAAACCGGAATGTTGGAGCTCGTAATGCTCATTTCTTCGCTGTGCAACCCTAGTTCGTAGCCTCATCTCGGTATTCTTGATTTATTAGAGGCCTCGTGCCTGTCTTCCAGTACCTGACTTCTCTGCTCTGATTACAATCTCCGTCATTTTCTATACTAGTGTGACATTTTGATTACACTGTACCCTGTCGTGCAATCCGTTGTCAGGACAGTTCACTAGCGAGCCTAACCTACAAGATGCTATCTGAGCTGGGTGCCGCATTGGCAAAAGTACGAGAACTGCTCCCGACTGTGGATGGAGAGTCTCGAATATCACTTATCGCAGACCTACATCAGCTCGCAAACAGCCTTGAAACTCCCGATGACACCCTTCATCGATATGGTGCCATGGTAAGTATGAGGATTCTATTATACCTGGTCCCGCAGGCTGATTCCTTCCAAGAACCTTCAGACTGCCGCCGTCAAAATTGGGATTGACTTGGGGCTATTTAAGCTTCTTATCAAGCATACTGAGCCGATTGGTGTTGATGATATATCTCCTGCCCTAGCTGCAGAGACCCCTTTGCTGGGTAAGAAGTCAACATGCAATCGGCGCAAGATTGATTCTGTTGACGAGAGAGTAATCTGACAAGTTATGGATAGCTCGAATATTAAAGTATCTTGCTGCTATCGGCACAATTGATGAGATTACAAGCGATGGATATGCTGCCAACCACATCACCAATAACCTGTCCGAAAAGGTAGTCGAGGCAGGTATCTGTCATTAGTATGTAGCACCTCTTTCTTACCAGGCTATGATGCTCTCACTGACTCCTTTCAAAATTCGATAAGCTTTGCTACTGCTGCTCCTCAGTACCAAGTCCTGCCAGAGTTTCTGAAACGGACGGGCTACAAGAACCCCACTGATGCGCTGCACACTGCGTTCCAAGATGCCTTCAAGACGGATCTACATCAGTTCTCCTGGTTCGCCGACCACCCGGAGAACCTGTCCTATTTTAATGATTTCATGGCCTTCCGACGCAAGCCTGAACTCTCATGGCTCACTGTGTATCCTGTTCAGGAGCATATCCGAGACTGGGACCCGGAGAGGCCAGTCTACGTCAACATGGGAGGAGGCATTGGGCACCAGTGCGCCCAATTCCTCGAGAAGTATCCTGACGTGCCTGGAAGGGTTATTCTTCAGGATCTCCCACATTCGGTTGCCAAGGCCCTACCTACTCCAAGAGTTGAGAATATCGTCCATAACTTCTTTGATCCACAGCCCATCAAAGGTCAGTACAAGTCCTTAATTCTAGGAAAATCATCACCACTAATATTCTCGGAAGGAGCGAAGTTCTACTTCTTACGCGGTGTTTGCCATAACCACCCCCTAGACCGAGTTAAGAAGCTACTAGAGAACATAAAACAAGCCATGGAACCCGAATCAATCATCCTTCTAGATGAATGGATTTTACCCAACACAAAGGCTAACATCGACGCGGTTTCTATGGATCTCACTATGCTCACGGCTTTCGCTGGTGGAGAACGAACTGAACGGCAATGGCGGTCGATCATTGACGATGTCGGGCTTAAGTTGATTAAAACATACGTATACAATGCTGTCAGCCACGAGTGTTTAATGGATGTGCGACTGCCGACTTCGGAGAAATAGGGGCGCTAGAATACGTAGCGGTTAATCTACAATCAATCATAAGAGATCTGAAGCGCCTGTGGTATTAATGCCGCGGCCAAAGCCAGTATACACTCATCAATAACCCGATAATACCCTGGTCCATACACATACAGATAATACATTCAGGTGCCTGCCGCCATCTGCACTTTTCTATTAAAGGGTTGAGTAGGTGTAAGGCGCAGTAACCCAGTCAACAACTCAATAGCCAATACGAGTTTATAACGCCGCAGTGGCGGCGGCTTGATGGATGTGTCGTATCGCGGAATCTTAGTGGGATGCGCCATCTCAGCTGTAGAAAGCGATAGTAGTACCTATTGGATTTTGGCACCGAGGCGAAATGCCAAGAGCCTGGCACCCGGTATAATGGTACCATAGCGTGGCCATGTACGAATGGTATACAATGACTTCGTAGGCGAAATAGACCAGTGCCTATTAGTGAAGCAGGCTGCGAAGTACGTGCACCACAGGAAGATCTCTCTGCGATCAATGATTTCTTAGCTGTTGTTCATTGGCGTGGGTAAGAGTCCCATCGCTGCATGCTACCTACGTCTGTTGGGACGTTCGGTGTCTTTGTAACATTGCCCGGATTGGGAACATTTTGCGAAATCAGAAGTAGGCTACATATATGTTGACTAACAAGCGCAAGGTGAATAGAATGCTGCCAATCATACTTTCCGAAAGTGGAATGTAACGCGCGACACTCTTATGCAATCGAGGGTATTCATAACAGCCGAATATTCGGACGTTGTAGTGCATGGTTGTCGTCATCTTTATGCGCTGCATCTAACACTTACTTCACAATCCTCGAATCTACTGAAAGGTTAGTTCATGGAAAAGAGGTAGCTGAGGCATTATGGAGAGCCACAAACACGCCATGCGCAAGAAGCTCCCTAACACATCGAAATCTGACGACCACTATAGGCTAACTTGAACCCTTGGGCGTTGTAACGACACTTGCAGATGATAGGTACCTGCTAATACGTGTTTTCCCTGGGCTCTCCCTGCCCGCGGCGAGGCTCCTAACATCCCTCTGCCATTGTGACTTCAAATTATTCGTGCTTATTGCTTGGCTTCTAGCTTCGCTTTGAATACTGTGTCGAGTGATTGCAGTGACCAAAATGGACGCTGCAATCGCTCACATCGAAAAGTTGGCATCAACGGCCGACGAAAATACACGAAGGAAGCTTAGACTCAGACTTCTTCCTATTGCACACTCGATTGAAGACACGAATGATACTTTCAACTGGTTTGCGCATTGTGTATGAACATGCTTCCAAAAGATAAAATCCATCACCTAATCAGCGACCCTTAGCATCTCGGTTAAAATCGGCCTCGACTTGGGACTGTTCAAATGCTTTACAGACTCCAAGGAATGTGTCACGCAGGAAATCATCGCAGTAAGAACGAGTGCAGATATATTACTTCTCGGTATGCATAACCTGTTTCTGCCGACGTATTACTTATTCGCCGTGGTCGGGGTGCCCTTCCTTGCTCAGGACACCTGGGCAAAATTGCTTGAGGATCGAAAATTCCTGGATGCCTTTCTGACGGAGATTCGAACATTACTTGAAGAACACTGCAGAATCCTGACTGAGTTTTTGGACCGGCATGATATCCCATACTATGCTAACATTTAAGTTCTCTCTAGAAACCATGATTGTATTGAAACTGTCGCGGAGAAGTGGATATAGTCCGTTATTACCAACACGGTGATAACGGCGTCTTGTTTTCCCGTAACAGAAACGACCACGGGTGAATGCAGGTCCCGTGATGCTCAGCGCAAGGAAATCTAAATTACGCATCCTAGGCTGATGAATTCCAGCGAAATCAATGGGGCACTGCGTGATAACGTAAATCTGAAGGCGAAATAGGCAATGATTCGTAGAAAAGGCAACGATTGTATTAAGAGAAAGCTACGTAGTGAAGTCTAACAAAATCAGAATCCATCGCAATATCTGTACAATAATAAACACTAAAGGCACCCTTGCCCCGTAGCCCCTCACGTGAATTTTGAAGCCCAGATAGCAATTTTACGTAAGCTACCTCACTTACACTGCTTCAGTATAGTTTATGTTAGTTCACGTTGTTCCCCTAGAGAGCTTTAATTTCTTAACAGCACACTATGCCCCTTACGTCTAGTCATATTCGTACTGTGAACAGGAAATGATATCTGTTCCTCACTTAGACGCGCAGTCTGGCTGCTAATACATTGTATAATATTGTTGACTAGGCACAATCCTTGATCTCAGGTGTAATGACCGTGCCTGTATTTCAAGACTAGAGCATAATACTATATGTGGAATAATTTTTGGAACGAAAATTCTATGGAGGCGGCCGGTTTTATGTTTATGATTCGTTGTTATTTATATTTGCAACATGCTTGATGAGATTCTAGCTTATCTAATAAAAATAGAAATCAACTGTCGCTGTAGAACCCGAGCCAGAGCTAGTGAATTCGGTCTTATCCTGCCGACGAGGACGATCGAGAATGATGCTAAAGCTATACAGCTAGAGAAGGCAAGACGAGAAAAGAGTGGTCGCACTATATCCTAGGACTATCTGCCGACACAGTCTGGTTTTTTAAGTCGCAATCATGCCTTGCGCTACGAACCGGCAACGTGTCTGGGCCATAGATTTCACTTGGTTGATCATATGCCGTGCTACCTTGACCGAAACCTCAAAGCCTCATGATGAAACCCCCTTTATCACCATGGATCCAATAATGGCGCCGTCCAATAACGTCTTAGACGGTGATATTTCAATCAACCAACCACGCAGTCGTAGTAACGTGCTCGGAGGTGGCTATACATTGTGTGGCGCTTCCGCGTGACAAAAACGCCATTAAGTACTCTGTAAGCCCACTTACGTAACTAGTAGACATAGCCCTTTAGTTTTATGTAGTAGCGACCTCATGGCTTTGTTTACGCTCAGGTTCAGCACCTTAGTGACAGCCCAAATGAGGAAGATTTAGCGAAAGCAAGTGTGGAATACTAAGTTACCTAATATTTGTGCGAGCTAGATTTTGATGCGCTTTGAATATAATTTCTCCCTTGACCATGCATGGTGCCCTTCAACGACAGCATCAATGACATGAATATGTACCTGGCTTACAAGTAATTATTTCACGTACGACCATAGGACGTAGAAAACGCGGAGTCCGGTCCGCCCCCCCCTCATAGCTAAGGAACAATACACTATCTATATGTGACGACCAGCGAATCCCTGGTGTTGTACTTTTTCTTTTCATCTCTATCCGCCACAATCGCGAGCAACAAAATGATTGATGTTGACTCCCAACGCAGAAAATGTTCTGTTCACGCCGATCCAAGCCGAAGGTTGCATCCACTATTGGAGCGTAGGGAGGTTCTTGTCACACAATTTATGAATACTATATCTCATTAATCTCTTTTATCTTGGCCGTATAACACTGTCTGAAGAATATAAGTAGACAAAAATCTCATGTAGCTGTTGTGCTCTTATTATCCGGTAGCTCCTTGTATGTTATGTTGCGCACTTGTGTCACAACATGGCTTCCACTTCATCAACACCAGAGCCTCATCAACTGAGAACTGCTGTTCGCCCAATATGCGTCTCTATGTTAGAAGAAATAGGGTATCAGGGAGCACCCAGGCCGAGTTATCAGGCCATTGAGTCCCTTTTCGCATTTATGCACCAACGGGCTATTCAAATCGCCGTCCCTCTCGACAATCCCATTTCTTCCAAGGGATTCTGGCTTGGCTTCTCAATAGGACTCGTATGTGAAATGACTACCTCGAGCCAAGGCGAACTTTTACTTATCATATAACATAGCTGTCTCATATCGGCCACCCGGTCGAAGTCCAAGCTTACGTTGGCCTCTTTACGTGGCTTGCAGTTCAGTATGACGATATAGTCGGCCAAAAGGGTCAAATGCAGGAAGAGGCAGGCCATTTCCACGAACGCTTTTTCCACGGCAAAGCCCAACCAAATGCACTCTTAGAGGGCATTGCACAGATAATCCGGGAAGCCCTAGAACACTTCGACCCTGTCCTCTCAACATTGATGCAAACCGCCATCCTTAACTTCCTAACTAGCAACCTGCTTGAACAACGTGGCGAGTTCAAGAACCTACGTGTCACGAAGGAAGGTAGGGAATTCCCGTATTACTTCCGTGATATGTCAGGCGTGGGTATAGGTTATGCTCTCTTTTGTTATCCCAAGGCAATATATCCGGACATTGGACGCTTTGTTGAGGCCTTTCCTGATATGGCAATGTTCATAAACAAGTCTAACGATGTCCTATCGTAAGTAACCAATATTTGAAATTGTCGTTGAGACTGATTACATTATTAACTATCGGCAGCTTCTATAAGGAGGAAGTTGGTGGCGATAAGAGAAACTACATCAATAACAGGGCACTTTGCGAAGAGAAAAGCGCCCTACAAGTGTTAGAGATGGTCAAATCTGACACATTAGAGTGTACAATGCGAGTTCGTCGCATCCTCGGGGGGAGCGGAAAGTATGCAAAATCGTGGGAGGATTTCATGAGGGGATATATCGCAATGCATACTACCAACCCTCGGTATCTGTTGTCCGAGCTGAGCTTGGGAGAGGAACACCCGCTTGCTGCTTCATCCGAACTCTTTGCCAACATAGGCGTGCTGTATTGAAGATAACAGAATATTCTTCCTATTGTCACACGGCTATGCCACACGGCTAAGGCCTGCCAAATCTAGATTGGTAGACCTGCGAATCAACAGGGAGGGCTGTGGAGTTATACAGGTACTGAATCAGCCTGCGTGGGGAGGTAGGGTAACTTAGCCATGTCTTCCACGTTCGTTTTTATTGATCTTTTCTACATTCTACATTCCATTAAGTTGGATCCAGTAGTTACCTGTTAGCTCTATTGATATTTCTTGTTTTGGATGCGTACTAGTCAGATTGTCCTTTGGCTAGAACTCAAGCGTAGATAGGTGTACCCGAGTCACTTTAGTACCTATCGCAAATGCAAAACCATTGGACCCTTTGCTGAGTTAGCTTTACTTTCATGTATAACACGCCTGGCACTTGATGCAAATTAGAATTAACCATCGATCTTTGTCTCTCTTTATTCTGAACTCACGTGGAGACATCGGTGTTTCATGTTTCTTACACCCGGAACTTCACCCTAACACGCGGCCTATGTATGGCAACATTAAGGAACAAACGTTATCATAGCCTCCGAAGAATAGCCAAAGAACTGGTGGCAGTGCTTAATGGAGACTCGAAAACTCGAATAAAAGATAAGATATTCGTCAAATCCTCATCAAAGAAAAATGCGACTGGCACCGATCAACTAGTCCGTTCTCGACCACTTCGATCCAACTCAATGACCTCTCGTCATCAGGGCCCTTGTCATTGACCTTGGCCGTCCAGAACGATTGGAAGGACTGTCCCGCCTTTAGGACTAGATTGTTAAGGCTACTGGATGTTTCCTTTAAAACACCAGCTACCTGTAGGCTGTATTCGTAATAATTCGTCTCAGTGCCCAGCTTCGCTGGCGCGGGCAACTGAGAGCCCACTGTATCGCTCGGCGTCACGTAGGTATAGCCGTTCTTGCCTTTATTGGGATCTGTATCGGGCACTAGCTGGATGTTGGCAGTCTCGTCCGCACCATTGCGAAACAGACACACATCATCATCGCCAGAGTATAGCGTGATCTCGACGTATGATAGAGTCACCTCGTCGGAAGACTTGTTCTCGCCCTTGATAGATAGAGTGACTACTTGTCCACCGCTGACCTGAGTCCCAGAAATCGAATATTGGAGTAAGGCAGGAGGAGCGGTACCGAAGGTGCTGATGAGCTTGTGTCCGACATCGTTGATGAAGTCGCGGATCGGGTCTGGAGGGTCTTGCTTCCCTACAAAGAGGTTGATGAAGAGCTGGACCATCATAAGGATCACACCGATTACGGCTAAGACCGCTCCGAGGATGGGTAGAGCAACGCTCATAGTCCCAGTCACAGCCCATAACCCGGCAGCGACGCCGGCGTCGACTACGTCCAGCAGCACGGTCAGCCCTTGGACAATGATGTTGAGGATCCCGAGAACCTTGCCAGTATCTGACAAGGAGTTCCAGTCGTTGGCCAACGAAAACGACATAGCGATTACAAGCCCGATACCAAGGATGGCATTGAGTATTCGCAGGACGTTGCCCGAGATGTTGAACTTCTTGGCCACGTCTTCGTAGCCCGGTGGCACGTCTTTGGCGAGTTCCTCGAGACTCTCATTCCAAGTTATCTCGCCTTCTGACTCGGTAGGGAGTCCCTCAGAATGGAGCCCTTCACCAATCGCAACGCGGTAGTCCTCGCCGCCGGCGATCTTCTCGGCTACGTCCCCTACCGTCCCGCTGTTATCCGCGATCTCCTGTGTTAGAGTATCGCCGAGAGCCTGCATGTTGAGCTCGGCTTCTGGCGAGCCGGATGGATTTGACCGATAGCCATTCCAGGCATCTACCGCCTTACTGGCACTGTCCAAAATCATTCGGCCGACCTCAATAATCACCACGGCTTTAGCAGCGTCAGACATGTTGTCCCAGTTATTAACTAGGCCCCATAGGCTCACTGCCGCAGTGAGTAAGCCGACGGCAACCTGTAGTACATGATTGATTAGTCAAACAAGCATACGCCAAGTAGATGCTGCCTCGTTGTAGAAAATTGACGAACGCGGACTTACCATAGACGCGGTGCAGAGCCCTTTCAGCTTGTTGACACCCTTAAGCGTGGGAAACTTCGCCGCGACTTTTTCGAAGGCCGCGCCAGCCCACTTCCAGAGAGCGGTGCCCCCAAAGGCGGCTGATAATCCTTTGCCAATGTACGAAAACCAGCCTGCCAGCTCCCGCATGAACTGAGTGCTCTTCTCCAAAATTGCAGCCGCCCTCTGCTCAGCGTCAGCCTGTTGATTCAAGCCGTTCTGTTTTTCAAATTCGTCAATGTCCGCCAGTATCCCCTTCTTTATGTCATCAGAGATATTCGGATCGTCGTTAAGGACGGACACAATGAGGTCATGCATTGAATCATGCAGCCATTTGTACTTGTCATCTTGGTTGTCATCTGGTTCAATATCTGCGTAGGTTGAGCCCTCGGATAAAGTAAACGACAGGAACTTATCGAAGAATTTGTTAGACCAGTCACCCCCAGGGCTTAGAGCATCTAAGATGTTGCATTGCTTGTTGATAACATTGTTGCCCTAAAGGCAGATCAGCGATTGGATCTAACAAAGGCGGTACAGGATAGATTATAGGTAACTCACATCTTGTATTGGGAAATGGACAAATGATCTGAGCAAGCGTGTATTGTTCGACAGCATATCAAAGAGCTGAGTTGCCCAGCTATCGGGATCGCTTGTGAGGTACGGCTCGAGCTTGTCAGCGTTGCGTCTCAGCATCGCTTCACGAGAGCTGAGGCGGTTGATGTCATTGTATTCCTCGCTATGCGAGAGGGTGTTCTCGCCGTTGCCCTGCCACCAATACCAGAGATCCTTCATCTCTTGGTCGCTAAAGGACTTCATATACTTCTGTGTCCGGCCAACATAGCGACAGATGAAAGCGGGGCCGTATTTCTCCTTAAAAAAGGTCTTTAGGTTTGCTGGTAGATTTTCCCCTAGGGAGGCTGGTAGCTCGTTCTGATTAGGCTTCGGCACCTGGAGGATCTTTTCCCTCTGAGTGTCATCCATGTGGTAGTACATCATGCTTCGAATTAGCAATTGCGTATCGTTGTGGATCTAACTCAATAATTAACATCCGTTGTTAACCGTTGACCGTGCAAAGTATAAACCACCTACCGAAGCCTCCTGGTAGCCCGCCAGGGTCACTAGGTCAGTGAGGTTTGGAGGGTCTTCGAGAGCTAGTAGACTGCTCGTGACCGAAGCTGGTGGATGCCCTTCATTGAACGCTGACACCTTGCCGGGTGCGATCGACACAGCACGGGAGACCTTTGAGCGGTAGGAATCTACTGCCGATGACCACTTTGCGGTTCCCACGACTAGATGTCTATATCCAGGTTAGCATCATTGGACTTGCACTGGTTCGTGCACATCGAGACTTACCGATTGCCCCTATTTCCCCGCTTTGTAGGATCGTACTCGAAGAAGTAGCCTGTGAAGCCAGTGTATAGTGCATCCATTGTGATTCTCATCTCCTGGTACAGTGAAGGTAGCGTGATATCGATCCCAAGATCAGATTTAAAGCCGACGTCGAACGTCTTTGTGACATCTAGACCGGTATCCGAAATGAAAGGTAGCAAAGGCGCGCCATTAAATCCCAGGTAATATGACTGTTCGCCATCTTTGAATCGAGAGATGCCTTGGTAAAAATCTCCGAGCTGCTGATTAAAGTTTCCATTGATCTCATCTCGCAAAGTGTCCACCAGCGGAACTCTGATCCCGGGGAGTTCTACCCCCTGTTCGTTTGTCCAGTAGCCATCTTCCAGGACTCCTCCATCTACGGGGTCCTCTGGCTCGGTTCGATCTGTGTCAGGAGGCCAAACACTTCGATCCAATGTCACTTCCCACTGGCCGAAAGAAGTCCATTCATCGGCGACACTGCTGGCGTGCAGTTGCTCAAGGCTTCGTCCAGAAGCCTTGAAGGCGTAGACTTGGTCCCGAGAAGGGGTATTGCTTGGCTCTGATTCTGACGTTAAATAGACAACTCCCCTCCCTGAAGTGGCATGAGGATGAATTTCGACAGCCCCGTGCTCGAAAAGATTTGATGATGTAAGCGCCCGCGTCCATCGAAAGCACCTTGTTCGGGGATCATATGTGCTCCGGAACTGGACTTCATCTTGAACTAGAAGATAACCGTCTACTATGCTTAGAGTAGGAAGCTCATATCCATCCGGTAGCCGGCTCGGATGATAAGCTTTGAGGCTAAATCCTCTCGTAAGGCGATCAATGGCAACGCCCTGGGGTGCAGACAAAGCTTTCGACGTCTTGATATGGTCTTCGTAAGAGAGAGGCTGCGTCGATGCTAGAGAAAGCGGTTCCTCTTCATCTACGGGGGCGTAGTGCCCGAATAGTTCCCAGTTGAGGCGCTGGTAGATGGCGCGAAAGTCGAACTTTTGAAACGTTGACGAAAGCTCCTGGCAATGAGCTAAGAGAGCCAGACGCTTGTTACTAGGAGTTCTGCGCAGTTTCTCCGCCGTATCTCGCAAAGTGTAGCTCGGAATATTCGCATCAATGAGATATCCGTGAGCATGATAGGTATGGTGCTGCTCTCCGGCTAGCGCGAGTGCGTATGCAATTTCTGAGTTGGTGGCTTGCTGGATGGACTTGATTTCGACGGCAGTATACTCGCCTCCCTGCAGGCGGAACACTATGTGCCCGACCGCGAGCGTACCAATACGCTGATACGAGTTCAGGCGCTGAGCCGCTTCTGGATCCACTGCCCTCAGTCCCGTCGTTGTGTGAAACACCTGCTCTACGGGAGACCAAGGCTTCTCCCCATCTGTATTATGATGATATCAGTAAAACTGACTCTCGTATTTCTCGGATTGATCGTTCCACTTACTGAAGCCAAAAACCTTTGCTTTCTCCGGCTGTTTGATGCGCCTCGGGTAGACCGGGGCAGATGTCTTAGGATCTTGACAAACAAGAATTTCTTCTCCTGGCTTTATAGTTTCCACTGGACGGGATGTCCCATCGGGAAGCATGATCAATGTTCCGGGTAAGACACTGCTCTCTGAAGGTTGCCTGAACCCAAGATTAGGTTTGCTCGTAAGTGGGAGGTATTCTGTGCCAAACAGGTCGTCCTGACGATCATAGGCTATAGTTCGTAAGTTAATAAAAGTCAGCCTTTCTAGTATCCAGATTCGAAAGGGCCTCAGCAAGAATAACTTACTAACGTTCTCCCACATCAGCATTTCATACCACTTGTCAGCTTGAAAGGCGCGGTACATCCCGGTCTTCCAGTAAGGTATAATCTCATTCTCCCAGGAGTTTGTGAGGGCGTCGCAGTAGGATTTCCACTCATTAACGATGTCCTCTTGGTTTTGCAGCCGACTTAAGCTGGCCTGGACGTCTTGATTGTACTCGTCATCGGCACGATTACTACTGTCCATCTCATAGAAGGCTTTGGTCACTTCGAAAGTAGGGGAGGGACTTTGCAATCCGGTGGTAGTATTGGGTGGGCAGAGTCCAATAGTAGCAGCCCTGCCGCAGAACTTCACGATCTCGTCCATTCTTGCGGGATCTCCCCTTCCCTCGTTAGACCACAAAGTATAAGACCACTGGGCGAGGGTCTTGTAGCTCGCTCGATCACGGAACTCACTCCCTGAAGCAAGAAAGTTGCGGTAGGCTGGCCATCCATCCTGGAGATAGTCTGCAATAAGCAGAAAACAGATGCTAAAGAGATGGTCTTGCCTCGCCATGTCCGTCCGAACCTCGTTCAGGATGAAATTTTGGCTTGCCACGGCTTCCACTGCACACTCGGAGTCAGTAATTACCATTCCAGTGTGGTTCATGAGGGTTTAATGTGCTTCTGTACATGTTTTAAGAAAAAAAGGCCGCACGCTCTGAAAGACGCTAATACAAGGAGAAAATGTTTCCCAGAATTGCTTACAGATGTAATCCCTTGTCGGATCCAGGAACCGGAGTACGTCCATGGTATCAACGTCTCGTGATTTAAGCTGTCGGTCAATGTATTCTCCAAGACAGCAGCCCATGAGACTGGTCACGGCCTCCAAGAAGCGAATGTGTGAGTTATCCTAGCCAATTGTGATTAGTATAAGAGTCAAAGAAGCAGAAGGGAACTGGAACTACTCACAGCGCTCACGTATTGTCTCACATTGTTTGGATCAACGTCATCGCTGACTGGAGCGATTCCAGAGCATACCGAGGGAATGGAAAGCTTAAACAGAACCTCCACTGCAGAGTAAATCCCTATATTCGGACTGTCGGGATCAGGGTCATCAGCAGGATAGTTGGGTGCTTGTTCAACATGCTGTTGTAGCCCCCAATCTAATTCCATCCGAGCCTTGTTATGTAGTCGATTAGCATAGTTGTCAAAAGGGAACGATTCCAAGGCCTTAATTGCCTTGACAACGTCCAGGAATGTCTTTTCTTCACTTGACATGGTATTTGATGGACAACGATATTACTGATGATTGCTTGTAGGTAGATTGGCAATAATGTAAAAGGATGAATGATAACGATGCTGGAAAGTTGATCTAACTAAAAACTAAGATATAAAGGCTGCTTTTATACACCCGGGGTTCCTCGGTGTCGTTCATTCTAATGATTTCAGTCGAGGTTATCTCGGCTGACGACACGACTTTTCTTTACTCCTGAGATGATATCAAAGGCCGTAAGGATACTACGTGAAGGCGGGGAATTGCAGGTTCGGCCCGGGGGCGGACGTTGTTGTTTGAGGATATTTCTTTTTTTCCAGGTTTCTTGCATCAATAGTCAATGCACAGTCACCGGTCAAATTCATCAAGATGTTATATTTTAGTTGAGTGGAGATAGTTTGCGGATGTTAGATGCTTGAAGTTGTATAGATGGCGTTGCTTGGTATGCCGCGATCGACTGCAAGTGACCGGCTGAACATAGAGGACACCCAATAGGGATCGAGGAGGGCTGCTCAATGCGGCAGCACCATATCCGACCACCAAGTCCGCCAATTCTAAGGCTCACTCGTGGACAAATTTGGATTCGAACAATTATCGGCACCTGGAGTTTTCTTGCTTCTTCATATGGATTGTTGGTGTTTACCTTTTAGAAGCAGTCACAACAGGCTTCTCATAGTAAAGTGATGGATGTTGGCTTAGGTAATTCAAATAGAGGGGCATATGCATATGCTCGGGATGCGCAGATTATTACTCAGTCTGTGCCAAAACGGGCGGAATACAGCTGCTACCGGTGTGGATTTGAAAGCTGTGACGCGAAAAGCAGCTGCAATGCTGATTTGACGACTGATTGAACAACGCCGTCCGGTGGACTTAACTATTGCTTTGTTGACATGAAAATGATCTATCAAATGACGTAGAAGTGACGATTTGCTTGCTGCAAGGACTTGAGATCCATGGCTCGATTTCGGGCTAGATTTCGGACTGTCTAGTTCTGATGCCCCTAGTCAAAACTTCCGGTTGAGATATCGTTGTGGGTTAGATTACTATCGTGGTTGTGGCTCGATAGTCTCAATAGTAAAGTACAAGTTTGAGAAGTTTGAGTGGGCAGTCGGATCATTATCCACATTTCAGGTAGGTTATAACACTTCAAAGTGGAGGCCTGCACGGGCCTCCGTGTCCGCAGCTAGTGATGTTGACCCCTGGTATCTTTACTAGTGTGGGTAAGGTGTGCATATTATTCTATTGTGATTGGTTGTCTTACAGTGGATTTTTGACTTCAGCTAGTTTCACCAAGCTATTCCAAAGACCGCCATATTATTGCTGATACAGCTCGACACTTGCACCGGTGGTGCTCGTAGTTGTGATGACTTGTCTACTTGATTGCGACAAGACGCTCGCTTGATTCGCAGGAGGTATATACAAATGAATTCTCTCCAACAAGTTATAGATATTCAGCTTAGCTGCCAGGCCATCTAGCAAAATAGAGCATATGTACTTGTTGCCGACGATTTGCTTTTCAGGCATAAGACCCTCGCTATCCTCAGTATTCTCTTTTTTTTCTGGTCTTACTTTGTCTAGCACGGGCAGTTGTATATAAGGGTAGAATAATATCCGTCTAAGCCTTAGAATCGTGGTGTCTAACAGCTGTATAATCCGTAGATAACATGCTGATTTTGCACCATAGGTCTTCTTTGTAAGGAAATATAAGCACTCACTTTCTTTGACCAGATTTTACAAGAACACCCTTTGTTTGTTATTATAGAATTATGAACTAGCGTAAGGATTAAATATTGTCCAGTCCGGTTCTCAGGTGGATTTCGACTATCATGGTTGAGCAAAGAATATGATACCAGCCACAGTGCTCCTGGGCGGGCGTTGCTCGCTTGATGTTTGGCCAAACCATCACTTTTCCAGTACATCCTGGAAATTTTCGGATGGTGTTTTCAATCTCGTCGTGTGATTTGCCACTATGAGGCCTGTCAGAAAATAAGAGTCTAGAGTGAATAGAGAGACCTGTCTGCAACCAGGAGGGTAGTTGGGGCTCAATAGAGTGATCAATTGATTTCTAAACCACCCATATTAAGGAGGGCTAAGTCATTTATATACACCAACAAAGCCCTCTAAGGAAAATACGAGACTTCTGGTAGCTTTTAGCGTCCGAGACCTCGGCACAAGCCATCTTGGTGCTGGTGTTGGTGTTACAGGTGCTGCTGGCAGTGCTGTTGCCAGTTTTGTCAATTTAGTGTCCTGAAGTGCGTACCTGCCGTGTAGGAACTTACCTAAGGTAGATACCATATTGATAATAAGCCATGAAATCAAACACAGCCTTGTACCTAGATGCAGGTACCCTTACTGCTTTCATTCAAATTCCAACCACCTAATGCCAACACCAACGCCACCTCAGCACCAACACCAACACCATCACCAACACCATCACCATCACCATCACCATCACCATCACCCCAGATTTCACTCTCACCAACATTGCCACCATGTCTCAAGGTCCATCAACACCTTTCGAGGTGGGCTGAACGCTTTCTAAATGCAGAATTGTACTAACGGGCTGCAGAAGAACACCGACGCCAAGATGACGGACGTGGACGAGAATGATGAGTCTTGGGACCTTTCTAGAATTCCCGACAGCTGGAACCCCGAGCTAGTATCTCCAGCGTCCGCCGAACGTAATATGTTCGATTACTACGAAAAGCTTGACGCCCAATACACGAGTAAGGGCTACACGCCGCGGTTTCGTATCTTTAAGGATGCCCAAGGACACAGGGGCTTTCATGCTATTCAGAGGCCAAACGCCGCACCATTAGATAAGGTCGCAAGAAAAAAGGAATTCGTGTATATGACTCCTGCCGATCTTTCTGAAAAATACCATCCCGTTCCTCTCGCAGAAGTTGAACGCCGACAAGCTGAAGGCTGGGAACTCTGGACGGGCCCTGAGCCGACTTTAGACGATGATGGGCGAGATCGGCGCCGATGCAACTGGCCTCAAGACGTTATGGATACCGACAAGCCCCACCTCGACTATGAACGGTATTTCCACCCTGATGCAGTTAATGTTGTCAAACAAAATATTGCACCACCTAATTGGCAACCCCACATGCCACTCGAAGAGAACTATGACGACGAAGACAACATATCCACCGCCAAAGTATTCCGTCCTCCAAGTGAGTGGAACGAGGTAGTTTCGGGTTCTTCCAACGGCCACTTCAGAAAGACAAGGGCCCCTCGCGATGTTGGGCTCGGCTGGGGCGACTGGCATCTCTACGCCGAGTGGGAATCGTATGGAAGAAGAGTAACTCCAGACATGGTCGAGAAGAAAGACTGGGTCAAAGAGATCTCGAGTTTCGAATTTGTCAAAGCCAACGACCCCAGCTCCATCACGAAGATCGAAGTCAGCGACGAAAGGAAAAAGCAATTTGCATTCCCTGAAGGCAAGGAACCAGAATCTTTGGGGGATGTATGCAAATCAAAGGGACAATAAAGATTGGGGGCATTCTCTGATAGTCCAAAGCCTTTAGCACAGATCTCTCACTAACCATTCTGGCGAACGCCTCCCATTGCTAACCAATCGGCGCAAACCCCATTCTGGCGCGAGCATCACCTACTAACCATTCGGCGTAAGCCCCATTCTGGCGAAAGCCTCACATCTATTTAATGCCTCCTTGGTGGCTGTTTATCTTTTAAGGTAAATAAGATGGGTTCGATTCCCTGAAGGTACTATATTGCCTTTGACTTCGCGTACTATCACGGTAAGGATTAATGGTTGGGCTCAGCCGATAACGTGAGTCCAGGCCATCTCCAAGTTAAAAGGTTATTATTAACTATATTGCAAGAGAAATGTACGGAATATTTATGAATTATTAATGCAGAAACTTAAGTATGAATACAAGAAGCTATAATACTGACAACTATTTACGCAGAAGGGCCTTTTTTGCGGCAGGGTATAGGGTGCTAAATAAATACTATCTAACACAAGTTAATAAAGCGTAGTTCGGCGGATGTGCATTCTTGCAAGAAGAAACGGCCATTCTTGCGCGCAAGAGGATGGGAAGCTTTAGTTCAGATGTATAGTCGCTCTAACATGAAAGCCGTACGCCGGATAGGTGTAGATACTACTAAGTCAACAAAGCGTCCCTTTGACTTTGTGTCTTACTGCTGATCCTGTTATGGACGATTATTTATATAATGGGACTGACGAGTACTTCTCGGACAGTTGATCCAACCGCCATTGGCGAGATGCCGGTCGCTTAGTTGATATTCGTGGGGGTTAACAACCACAAGAGACCTGCGTAAGCAACAGAAACCTCAAGACGTACTAATAAATAAGGAAGTAGAACAGAGCCTGACTATCAGCTAAAAAGGAGGCCGAATGATACCTTAAATAAAGGAGCTGGACTAATTGTGACCTGACCGACTTCTGGGCTTTGAACAGGCTATTGTCGACATAGTTATAGGAGCTAGTGGGATACGCGTTGCGATCTTCACCCAGAACACAGGGCATAATATATATGTATAGTCAGAGACTAGCTCTCAAACGTGAATAGGCCTCTTTATGTAACGACGGAGCTTATACGTACCAATTCCAGAGGCCCTTGCAATACTTCCTATATCATATGCTTAACAGAGAAGTTAAGCAACTAATATGCAATATCTCAGATATGCTCAGATAGCTGAATAGCAGCACTCATAGTAGTATGGACCTTGAAGGGATTCGAACCCTCACATCCGCTGTAGGACGTTACCAAGTGCCGAGTAAGCACCCTTAGGTCTAATATGTGAGGCTCACGCCAGAATGGGGCTTAAGCCGAATGGTTAGTAGGGTGAGGCATTTGCCAGAATGGAGCTTGCGCTGAATGGTTAGTAAATTGAGGCTCGCGCCGAATGGTTAGCAATGGGAGGCGTTTGCCAGAATGGTTAATGATGCGAAGATTTTGATGGAATGGGATTTATGCTAAGGGATTAGCATTTCGAAGCTCCTGAAGAGTCTCATGGACAACTCGTTGACGCAATTGACCCGTATATCCTTTGGGCATTCGCTCTGGTAAGAAATGGGGAAGATTCTAACAAATGGTCAGTGGGTGTTAGAGAAATGAATAGGCGTGCAGTGAAACATACCATAATCCACTTAGGATCGATCCCTGTAACTGTGTTGATATATGGCTTTGAGCGAAGGTTGGCGCTATTATAAACGACCCAGTCAAAGTCCATCGGATCAACTGAGCTTGCCGGGTCAATGAGAACATCCTGGTTTTCATGAATAGTCCTTAATGCCACCTCTCCTGCCTTCATACGCATAGCTGTGTTGTAAAAGAGGCCACGCGCGAGAGCCTTGCGAATATTTAAGGGCGTTTGATGAGGGTCCCACCGTGGGGTTCTGAGCCATTCTATCGTTTTCATGTCGATATAAACCTTAACCAATTGGCTCCTGACGTCTTTGATCTGCTTCAAGACGTTGTAATTAAGCATATGATGATTGCACCATATACGTATATCAAGCTTTCCGTCTAAAGGTTCGGCCTGGACCTCATAGTAAGCATGGAATATATTTAGTTGAGTGATGTGGTCCGATTCGGGGTTCCGCCACTGTCGATAGATTATGGGGAGAAGCTGGCGGTGAGGGTAAGACTCCCGCAGCATCGAGCCTTGGACGCTGTCTATAGCAGCCAGTGTGAGCATGTACTGCTGCACCCCAAACTCCTTCGCTCTGTTGCCGTTGTTCTAAGTTAGAATCTGATATTTGTAAAGCTTGGGCTATTACTTACGCCTCAATAGCATAAACCCATTTAGGGTCAACAGGAATCTCCGTTGCACTCAAACCACTCTTGGTGATTTCTCCACTCTGATTCATGTATCCCCTATAAACTGTTAATTTTATCACTTCGATGCATGGGCTAGTTGGGCACTACATACAGGTCCATTAGATCGCTGATGGCCCGTGTAATAAAGTCTTTGTGCGGCAGCGAGATTAAGTTGCCCTGGGTAAGGCGGTTCCAACCACCAGCAGCGATGATCCAAAGCAACGTTGGTGCGAAATCCACGCATTGTATGCCTGGAATACTGGATTTGGCGAGTGTCTTAAAATTCTCTTCTGTATAGAGTCTGTAGCAATAGCCAGGCTGCGTACGGCCAGCCCGACCAGCTCGTTGGTTTGCAGACGCTTGAGATACCGGTGATAGCGGCAGTGCACTCATACGAATTCGAGGGTTCCATTGGGCTTGTTTAACAAAACCACAATCGATGACGTAGACGATACCGTCGATCGTGATGCTCGTTTCGGCGATATTTGTGGCGACGATACATTTCCTTGTGCCTGTGTCGGAAGATTTAAATACTCGGCTCTGCTCCTCGCTATGTAGACCCGAATAGAGAGGCAGAGGTACCAAAGTTTTACTCAGATCCTTTATGCTGGCAATTAAATCTTGTGCCTCTTTTTCGCCTGGCACAAACACGAGAATATCACCTGCGGCCATCTTTTCGTGGATATGCTCCACCGTTAAGAACGCAGAGGCCAGCCAGTTGGGGGACGCATGAGTAAGATAGTTAACCTCCACTGGATATGTTCTTTCATTAATCTGAAAGAGAGGCGCGCCATTGAAATATTCTTGAAATTTGGCTTCGTTAAGAGTGGCGGACATAATGATGACTTTTATATCATCTCGCCGACGATGCATAACGATGTCTCTCAAATGTGCCATAATAAGATCGGTGTTAATGCCTCTCTCGTGAGCCTCATCGACGATGATGCACTTGTATTTAGACAAGGTCTTGTCGTGCATAATTTCGGTCTTCAGGGTGCCATCGGTCATGTACACCAATCTAGTTTCCTCGCTGGTTTTATTGTCGAAGCGGATTCTGTATCCGACTTCCTTGCCGAGCTCGACACTTCCTAGCCAACTATTAGCAACATTATAAATCCAAGTTGAATTCGCTTACTCTCAAAAGCTACACGTCGGGCAACGCTCGTAGCAGCAATGCGGCGGGGTTGAGTGCAAGCAATTTTTAGCTCGCAGTCTGGGTCATCGTGGACGAGCTTATCCAGGACGTACTGAGGGATCTGTGTGGTTTTACCCGATCCTGTGTGACCCGTAACGATGACAACAGAGTTCTTATCGAAGACATCAAGGAACTCCTCGCGGCGGGCGACCACTGGCAGCGGTGCCTGCATTTTGGCCATTTGCTGCGAAAGGCTATTCATGGTGATGGTGCTGGTAGTGATGGTGCTGGTAGTGATGGTGCTGGCGATTGTGCTGGTGATGGTACTGATGATACTGATAGTGATAGTGCAGTGATGGTGTTGATGTTGATGTGTTGGTGATGGTGCGATAGGTAGGCAGAGTTGAAGATGAAAATAAATGAAGGTTGAAGGCGGGAGTTTTGAGTATGACTCACCCAGATGCCGTTTAATTTAGGAAGGTACAGAAATCCTCATAACAACTCACATAACTTATAGGCACCCAGTTAAACGCTTTAGTTACCTGATACCTACCTAGAGGCAGGTGAGTATAAGGCACCTAGGTATTGGGCACTCTGTGATTGAAATAGTTGAACTAGCTGAATATTATTCTGAAGTGGAAGACTTGCACACATACATTCCCCTGTCAATGAGAAATAGAGAGAAGAAAAAAACATTTTAGCTATGCACCGCTCGGTAAGCGCTCAGCTACAATCCCTGAGGGGCTCACGATGCCGCCTAAGCTTAGTGCATCAGCAAGTAAGACGTTGCCAACCGACGAGGCCGTGGGGACGACCATTCTGACGATACTCTCATCCACGCTCACAACAGTGCTGCAATTACTTCCTAAGTTACTGAATATGGTGTGGCTAATGATGACGGCGACGTCGAGATAGTAGACGTTCTTATCGGAAGCGATAGCTTATCAGCCAACGAATACTAAGTCTGACACCAATAGTGAGACTGACAACGAGAGTAAGTCACGATTCATTGTCCTTTGTGGGGTGAGACTTTTCCTTCTGACAGATACTCAAAAGTCATTGTAAACGTCGATAAACTCTGAGAGGGCAGTGTCGATGTCACCTCCGATTGAACTGTGCGTGCTGTCTGGAGCCTGGGTGAAGTTTTTGGCGCCGCCAGCTATGAAGAGTTCACATTCGCTGAACCACCTCCGGCCTCAATGGCTTGTCATGAAGAGAGTATCGAGGATGAGGGTCCCAATTCATGATACTACAAGTCAATCCGGGGGAAGGGGGTGCGATGCGGCACACATCTGAAACTTACCGATTTTTTGACGACAACGAGCCTGGCCGCAGAGAGAGAATCAACACAGAAAACTAACGCATGTATCGTTGTAACTGATAGACAGGAATGAGCGTTGATCCTTGGTCCAATGACTTAGGCTTGAAATTCTTTACATTCGTCAGTGTACCAAAAAGGGATGACTTTGCGGGAGAGCATGCCGGTCCAACCCCTCTCTTACTTGCCTTAAGTAACATGTAGGATCCATGGAGAGGATTGCGCGCATATGTCGTGGAACCCCAATTTACCAAAAAGGGGCGATTTATAATGCTCTACATTATATGCATGGGTCGGAAGAAAGTGGTGACGATGAAATCGGGAGAGTGCTAGATGCGATATACTCGTACACGAATCTCGCTTTTTTGCCTCAGTCCGAACTTACCTTTAACACATACCGTAGTACCAGATTGTAGAGTTTTTGATCCGGTACGATAATACAACGGCGCTAATTCCTTCATCGGCCATTGCAATCCGCTACGATGACGCACTTACAACTCGTCGTATTTCGCGATTTATGTCTCACAGCAGTGCTTCAGAAATGAAGTCCCAGCTGCCGCCTTCTTTCAATATAATTAAAGATGCTACCTTAAAGTCTATCTATTACATTTACTTTTAAGACACATCGCGCGCACTTGGAGTCGTTTTCTTATACTTTGTATTACAACTTAGATCTTGTCATTATGGACAAGTCAATCTCTACTCCGTCACTTCCGACGACACCCTACTTGGCTGTTATAGTTTTATTTATTGTTCTGGCAAGTGCTGCTGTCGGTTCACATAAACGCTACTCGATTAAGATAACTATCTGATTGATGTAATATAGCTGTGTCGTTGCCGATTCTGTTCGGCTATACTATACAATTCAGGAGACAAACTCAGCGTCGCATACCACTGGGTCGGATCGCTATTGTGAGTCTGCTGTATCGGTATTATGCTGCCAATGCTAATCCCCTTTTTCTAGCCATCCCTCGCAACGTCTGGCTCTGGGATCGCATTACTCTCTATACGTCTGTTGTAACAGCTTGCCTTCCGACGTATGCTCCACTTGTGAAGGGCCGCAACATTATGGAGTCTCTTATCCGCTTGGCAGGAGCCTGGTTTCCTTTTGGTACCCAGGGCTCCCTAAGGTCAAAAGGATCCGACCGATTTGACGTGCAAAGGACTACACGTGGCTACGTTAGGTCTGACTCAAATGAACAATGTGATGACTGGCACCGTATAGTGGAGGATCATACGGTTGATCACGTCACTGCAGAGGACATAGAGCTACACGGCCAGCCTCACTTTCAGCCAGCTAGTGTCAAAAGGAGTTGATGCGACTTAAATTTTTGAATGGAGAATTCTTCAAAGATGGCGGAAATACTGAGATTTAAGGGTGATTCACATTAATTGGTACTTACAGCAACAGCAAACGCTAAATGTGTATAACAACTCTGACGGGTTGCTACGGGAGAAAAGGCAGGTATCCGCTTCGCGTTTCTTTTTTCTATCTCTACTTGGCGGGGAGACGAGTTATTTACAATAGTGGTTTTGCGTTACGAAATATTTGCTTCCTGGAATACAAGCGATCTTGATGTTGTGGAACGACTTGGGGGCAGTGCTGTCGGTTTTTGGTGTTGTATTGTGGATTACAGATTCAACTTTCAGGCGTCCGCGCTAAGAAATTTCGTCAATGACATTGGACTCTTTTGATTGCTCCCAACATTGCGGTGAGCAAGGACCTAATTAGGAACCTGTCTCCAGAAAAAAACCCAATGTCAGTACTAGGTCAAACATCCTTTCAAAGTTGCGTCGCAGCGTGCAAGACGGTCAACATGGATTACGAATCAGTAACAAAGCTCTAGAATATAGGTGCCACAAAACAGTCAGAGGGATCGTGGGATCTGGAGCCTGTTAATGATTAGGGGTTACGGTCCAACTCGAAATGAAGCTGTTGTTTCCGATCAAATTACTAATAGGACCATGTTCTCTCGCTAGGAAATAAAGCGTTGCGATTCCGACGTCACATCCACGCGCGTCGTTCGCGAATATGTCTGCATGATGTTGCATTGTATGACGTGCACGGGGCAAAGACATTCCGATGATGTAAGGTAAACCGTACCATCGGTTTTCGTCGCACTGCATAGTGTACCTTGCCTAAAGACAGCCACTTGTATGGATTGAATAAGAGTTGCCGGAGATATACATTGCTGGATTTGAGGCACTCACGGATCGCACCGATTAGCTGCGTATGTTCAAGTCACGCATCGCACAGTAATCTCCAAGATGCAATCGATTCAAAATTCGAAGGCAAAATCTAGACTGTAAGAAACTAGTCAAAATCTTTTCCGATAGTCGTGGCGATGTCTTTCAGAATGATTAAAGCTAGTTAGGGTTCCATCTCATTCTCTGAGAACTCGATTGCCCCACGATCTCGCTAGCTATGGTTTGTCGTGATTACGTCGTCTTACCTGTATGATTCTGTACGGAGACTACAACTGTCACACGGAGTAGCCCCTGGATAGTGGGGTTGCAACTCTCAAACCAGGGGGTAGGGCCGGCGATATCTTGTAAATATTTAATTCGCATATTTAGCTACCCGTATTCCTTTTCGCTCATTATCGTGCCCGATCACGGTAATAGCGATACGGAGCTAAATAAGCAAATCCAAGCGAGCGAGAGCAAAGCTTTCGAATGCTTAAACCTAGGGTTGCTATCATGCGTCATGCCTTTACCTTCTTTTTTACAGTATATGTCACGAGTAGCGTGCATCTAAATCGCAAAGAAACTGACTTGGGGTTAATTTTGCTACTAAATCCGGTGACGTGTTTTTGCCTCCTTTCTGCCCCGTCCCAAGAAATGTATAACCGGCGGTTATAAGACATGTGACCTCATAGCCATGAATATTAATCTATCAGCTAAATACGTTAGAGCTTTCGGGAGGTTAGGTATAGGTAATAAATATAGCCATGGATAAAATGAAATGTCTATCATGAAATTTCCCCGCAGTCTATTTGCCGTCTAGCATGAATGTCTGTCTGTCGCTGAATGCATAGATCCTTCATTCCATTCAATTCCTAGCTGAGAATTCGATTTGGAGGAAACGATTGACAAAATGGACGCTTACACGATTCAAGATGAAGCGGCTCGCATCTTTCGCTCCGTTCTATTATCGGACCCCCGATTGGAAATACCGGACGAGGTCCGCGATGCTGCGGAAAGAACGTCTTTCGATCCATCCGCGCTTTCAAAACCATTCTTGCCTGCGCCTGTGAAGTGCACTGAGTCGAGCGCGGCGTTGGTGAGTAATGCACGCTAAGTATTATTCCTTTCCATGTTGCGAGATGCGAGAGCGGGGAAATCTCGCCTTGGTTGTAGGGCGTGTCTATGAGATTTCTGTGCAATGAATGATGCGAATTGCGTCGAGAAACGAGCTATGGCTAATTCTGGGGGGGTTTCAAGTGGGCACTACTGGGCACCTTCGGCAACGCGATCGCGCAAAGCCGGTATGGCATCGAGCAATCATGCGTCGTGAGCAGCGACGTCGCCAGCATGTTCCTATTCTCGTTCCTGCTGCTGCGCGTCGGCGGAAAGCCAGTGTCAGACCCGGCCATCGCAGCGCGCTATTCCGTCTACGACCTCACAAAGCAGATGACGCCCTGGCGTCGCCTCGTCACGAACGTCTATCCGACCCGCGACGGAGGCTGGTTCCATCTCCACGGTGGTCTCGACTCGGACCGCAGCCTGCGCATGCTCGACCTGCCGCCGCGCGCAGACGTCACGGATGAGATGGAAGTTATCCGACGGCTGGAAGAGAAAGTGGTGAAGTTCGATGCGGAGTGGTTGGATGTCGAGGCGAATGAGTATTGGAGACAGGCCGGGGGTATATGTCTCACGCCTGATGAGTATCGCGATAGCGAGCAGGGGAGAGCTCTCGCTGATGAGGGGCTGTATACCATCGAGGAGTTTCTGAGCGATGGATTGCCGCCTGTGCCCTGGCCTGAGGTCCGGACGACGACATATCGACCTCTAGAAGGTATTAAGATTGTGGATCTCACGAGAGCCATTGCTGGGCCGACCATCGCGAGACTTGCGGCATTATTCGGCGCTACGGTTGTTCGCGTGTCGAATATGGAATTACCGGATCTGGGAATCGTGCTGTTTGAAAGTAACCTTGGAAAACGGGATGCGCATCTGAATCTAAAGACTGAGAGCGACCGAAGAGCGTTGCGGGAATTGATACAAGACGCGGACGTCGTGCTCGATGGGTACCGGCCAGGTGCGCTTGAAAGATTGGGTTTTGGACCGACATACGTACACGAGATTGCCAAGAGAAGAGGCAAAGGAATCATCTACGCGCGCGAGAACTGCTATGGCTGGAAAGGGCCGTGGAGGCATCGTAGCGGCTGGCAACAGATCAGCGACGCGGTCACGGGCATCGGCTGGTTGTTTGGTCGTATGTGGGGTCGAGATGAGCCTGTGATGCCCTTCCTCCCCAACTCGGACTTCCAGACGGGTATCGTAGGGTGCATTGCGATCATGAATGCCCTAGATCGAAGGAATAAGAAGGGCGGAAACTATCTCGTCTCGACATCGTTAAACCAACTGAATAGCTTCTTGATATCCCTAGGTACGCAATCCCCTGAAGTGCGTCAGGATCTGCGCGCGAGGTGGCCGGACATGATGCAATTCCGATACTACGATGATTTACATCGTCAGATGAGAGTTCTCGCGAGTTGCCTGCCCAAAGTCGCTCCGGAATTGTTCCAGGAGAAGAATTTTCAAACGATGAAGGCAGATCTAGGCGTGCCAGATGAGGACATGGTATTTCTAGGACCGGCTGTCACTTATGGTACTACTGAGCTACGATACAATTCCGGTAGCTGCATGCGAGGCACACATAAACCAGAGTGGCCGGTAGGGGAGCAAAGCTCATGAGGGTAGACACATTTGTCGTCACCAGACTAGGTCCTATATTTGACTATTGAGACCCAATTACTCTCTCAAAATAGCTAGGGGTATCGAGTAACGTACATTATATACACAACATTTTACAGTTATTCCCCAAAACTAGTAGAATTTGCTACCTCATCGTGGAGCTTTGATCATGGGTCCTCCATGGTTGGGCCCAACCCATTGTGTGCCTTCATACTCGTCTTCTTGGTCATCGTCGCTCTCGTCTTCATCCATAGGTTCGGCCGTGTTGTCAGCATCGTAGCTAGTCGTCTCTACTTCGGCAGAATGATCTCCTGCGGGGGTGTGTCTCGCGAATGTAAGAGGAGTTGTTGAAACGGGTTGTGAAGCCGAGTAATTATTAAACGAGGCTTGAAAGTGATTATTTGGCGTAAAGCTATTGGCCGAGGTTTGAATAGATAAATCAGGCGCAGGACCTAATTTTTCGGCTTCTACTGTTGCGATAGCAGCTTGCCACTGTAATGTTTCGGCTGCCATATGTCGGCGGGATCGAGGTGAAGATGCACGAACATGCCGAAGCTTCTCATCAAATGATTTGAAGCTACTCAGGTCTGTACCTAGACTTCCCGGTGTTTGGGTCATGGATATGTCCCTTTGTTGTTGATCAAGCCTCTCCTGCAGCTGTCTTTGCTTCCGCCGTTCTTTTGCACTTGTCTTTGACTGCAGTCGGTCTTGTGTAACTTGCACAAGTCTGAGCTCTCTCCTCTCACTGGTCCGAGGATTACTCTTAGGCTTTCTGGGAATCGTCGATCTAGGTCTGGCCATACCACCAGGCCTCGCTATCTCGCTTCGAAGCTTCTCCTGCTCGGATATTGGCTCATTGGTGCACTTCTTGTATTGGTTTTGATATGTGCAGTTAGCGCAAGCATGTCTGATTGTACTAATTGCCAAGACTGCAGGCGGCGAGACCACGCATCGTGCAAAGGGGCCATTCCTTAGTAAACAATTACGACATGGGTTCGGGTTCACCTGGCCGGATAAATATATCATGAGAGAGCTGAAGTCGTGAGGAGTCCGTGGTACAAACCCGCCTTGCTGACGGTATTGATTCCACTCGACAGCTCGCAACGTCGGCTGGCCGCTCAGAGCTTGGGCCAGCGGATGTAGGGGCTGCTCAGAATTGGCGAATTCAGGTGGTAAAACCTGCAGGGTACTTTGCCAGGCGGTTATGTCACTGCGTATACTGACATGTCCAGATGCTTGGGCTTCACTGTCATCGCGACTGGAGCTAGGCGATGGCGCCGATGAAGTTGCCGGTGAGGTTCTTGATGCGAAGCTTTCAGCCGCCATTGGCAGCGCTGATGATGGCACAGGCGATGCTGATGCTACTGGTGTTGCGGATGCCGGTGGTGGCACGGGTGTCAATGTCTGCGCCTGTGTGCTGTCATGACCTGCAACACAATTAGTCTCAGGACAGTCATAGCATATGCTCTTTGGATAAGTCACATACGAAGAGATGGCGACTGCTTTGAGTTCGGGGTTGATGCTCGATGAGCGTACCAAGTCGCCGTGGCAGCAGCGGCAATTGACTGGAAAAGCGCGTTCGGCGCATCCTCCGCCATTCTCGCTTTATAATATGATTCCGAACACGTGAAACCCGGTGAGTCTCAGACAACTTTGATAGCAATGATGTGCGCAGTGGCGTGTAGACAGTCTAATTTGTCCAGTTAGAGGGACCTCGAGTTACACGCGCGTGAGCTGCAGGTGGCGTCTTCCCTCCCATTCGGGATGTTTTAATTGAAACAAGCTTATAGCAACCAGCAAGCTTGTGGCAACCAGGTCAAGCGAAGTCGATGTTTATTAAAGTCGCGTGTCTCATTTCATGTTGCATGCATAGCAACAGATAGAAGCGAACAGTGAATAGTTCAGATTCTGTTGCTGCAATCTTGGAAGAATGGCAAATAGGTAAGGATGTAGATGGGGGTGGTGCTTCCCTTGTACGTCTTTACAGTAATCAGAACGGAGTTGCACGGTCTCGTGAGTGTGGCGGTGGTGGCTTAGCAAGTTCTAATTAAGCGCAGGCGCGACCTTAGTGTTGGCAATCTGTTTGACGCGTCCCATTGAGCTATCTTTGTGGGAAGTTCCGTGTGATGATCATGAAAGCAACCCTAGGTTACTTATGAAACTCATAGATTTCCGATACTATTTAGCTCGACATGTAATACTCAAGACGCGCCAGCCAAATGAGTTCTTGCCCACAATGTAGTGTGAGGCCGAAGAGCCCCTACACACTCTCCGTAACCAGTTCATGCTGAATCAAAGCTGTCGAAAAGACTAGATAACATAAGTAAGATGCGCTCAGTAGATGAGCAACTTTCCTTTTTTTTTTTAATGTACTCGCCTCGAGTTCTGTTCTGCTGAATACAAAGCTTTACATACGCGTCTCCAAAGTGGAGTCTCTCATCAATAAAGACGCAAAAGCGTTGTGAGTCTTAACACCCAATGGGCGCAACACAACTCAACTTATTAGCAACTTTCATCTTGAGAACAAGCTTGCATTGAAATAATTTACTCGCCCATTATGTTATGATCTAAATGATGTTTTGCCCTTCGGCAGAAAGTCGCTTTTTCTTAATTATACGCTCACCAAGTTGCTTCACGAAGGTTTCATCCTAGAAATGTATAATATGTGATGCTTCACGCCAATACATGCGACAAGGACGCATATATCATGTGACTACCTGACGAGCAATGAAAAAATTATAGTACAAGCAGACTCGGCAGATACAAGTGAAAGGATCATGTGCTCAACTTGGCCTCCGCCTCCTTGTAGACAATGGTTCTTTGTGATGTCGTGGATTTGCCACGAGCTCATGATACAAAGCCAAAAAGTACCTTATTTAAAACGTTCAGTAATCCTTCTTTCACAGTCTTTTGGCCATGAACATTTACAAAATTTCTACCACGTAATCACTGTTTCTGGTAACATGAGAATTATTCAAATCATGACAGCGGCTTTCGCCGCTGTTTTCCTTCCACTTGCATCTGCAAGTGACCCAGTCAACAACCCGGTCAACAACAACCCGATCAACAACAACCCGATCAACAACAACCCAATCAACAACAACGTCAACAACGGATTGATCCAGTACGATAAGGTAGTGCCACCGCCAGGACCTGTACAACCTGGAGCACCAGTCGACAAGTGTGGTGCTTGGGTTGAAGCCGTCTCAGGCACAACCTGTTACAGCCTCGCAAAATCACTGAACATCGATGACTGGTGGCTAAAGACGCTCAATCCCCAGCTAAAGGGGGACTGTTCCAAGAACCTCTGGGCCGGCTACTATTACTGCAAAGGTAAGCAATTAGATAAATACTTCGCCATATCCCGATTATTCATTCATGCCACGATTAGCAAGTAAATCTGTTCACAACTGACGCCTTGCAGGCTTCGTCGGAGCAAAGTCACCTTTCCGCACAGTCCCAGGCGCGCACCCGCACCCAAAGATTACCAATCCTCCTCCTCCGCCTCCGAAGAAGTCCCCTGATTCTGACTGCGTCGCCGCTCATCTTGATAAATGCGCGTCCGCCGTGTTTACAGCGAGCGGAACTCCTGGGCCTATGATCAACTGGTGTAAGAGGTATCTCAGCGGCCCTAAGTGCACCGAGGCGCGACCGGAAGGCATTTTCAGCTCGTACGACAAATTCCCTAGGCAAGCAGATGCTTCTAGCTTATGTGCATATCCGGGCGCACCCCCTATGGCACCAAGGTTTAGCACGGCTTGTCGCTGCTTTACTGAGATTCATCCACAGCCTACATGATGCGTGGATCTCAAACTTCTTATTGATATTCAAATTTTGAAGGCTTTTTTTCGTTCTTGTTAGGAGGATCGGTGTTTAATTTGCTTTTCTGTATATTTTATACTGTTACGATTCGACGTTTTTATGTACTTTCACGACTTAATACCAGATAATAATCAAATTGCCATTATTCAATCGAGCATTGTAACTTTGAACTGCGTTTTTTTGAAGTTGATCTTGGCCTGAAATCACATCACGAGACTGCAAGTACATGATCGACGGCACTGAAGTGACCCGATGTCTGTGCATGAGCACCAAGCTTCGGACCAGATTGATATACGCGACGAATTTCTAATTAGTTTTAATCTCTCTCATTATCTGACTAGCTACGTAGGTGCTCATATTCAAATCACTGCTCCCATTCGAGTGAACCTGACACATAAATGAAGATAGAGAAAGAAACGCTAATATCAGAGGGATATCGCTCAAAGTGATACAACAGGTCGGCACTAAATATTGAGGCAATTAGCATTCTAAACCTGCTCAATACTTAGTCATCACCAGTATTGCAGGTGCCCCCTTCTTAGATACTTGTTAGCCCAAACTTTGAAAGGTGGTACAAGCAGAAGGTGAAACGCATGGCTCCCTCGTGCTTGTGGGTCATTACCTGAGTTTCAAAGTAGCGGGAAGGTAGAAGCTCTGAGTTAATACCTATTCCGAAGCCAAAATGGCGATATCTGACGCTTGTTTACTTACAACAAGATACGAATGTGTACTAAACATCATGTACCTACCATATTTCGCATCATCAATCTGATGTACATCAATTCAACAATGTTACACGTGCAACCAATGATGCTTTTATTCTTTTTAACAGTAGCATGTATATTAGATCCCCAAGCATGCCTCATACCCCTCAGAATTCTCGTATCACTCCCCCTCCATCTGATCTTAGGCCAGCACCTCTTCGCATCCCGGCCCGTAAAACAGTGGCCAGTTCCGATGATAATCCTAGAACAATTGTGAGTAGGTACGGACAGAGGACGAGGGATACATCCAATTCGACATTGCCTCGCGGGCGGCCAAGTCAGCACTCGCACTCAGATATTACACGTGCTCTTCCACATCGACGGCAACTTGGTCCGAAGCTTCAGTCGTTAAAGTCTCGGTTCGAGATTCTCCACGCTGTGAACAACGCAGACATTAGTGCAAGCCAGCATTCTGCCAGCTCCCACAAAAATAGTACGAGCATAATTCCGCGGGCCACAAATCTTCAGCAAAACCGACAACGAAATCTACTTAGCCCTTCACCCATAGAGTCTGTAAGCCGAGCCTCTACGGAATTATCCCCTCGCCAGATCAGAACCCCCGGTGCCTCCGGCCGGAAGCCGATGCTCCCCGTGAGCAAGCAATCAATCACGAAAATACCTGATGTTGGAGCCCATGGTCACCCTAACGACACTTACAAGTCGCTATGTCGAAGAGTTGAGGATAACATGGGTACGGATATAGACGAGCAACAGACTTCTCGTCCTTCTACGTCTTATTTCACGTCGCACAGCACCGTTTCATCTGCAAGACACGATTCAAGTCTCCTAGTGGATCGCCGAGAGTTGTTCGAGGGGAGCTGTCGTAAGTGTGAGAGGACGTTTCGTTGTTGGATCTGTCTCAGTCGTGTACTGACACAACCTTTAGCGCAGTCTCCTTATGTTGCATCAACCATTCCAATTCTGAGACACCACAGACCCCTCATAACACCAAGAGGAACTTCCTTATATCGCCTGCCAAAATCCAAGTCCTTCAGAAGTAATTCTCCATCAAATCAACCGTCCTCATCCGATACCGTACTAATATTCCCCCATCCCGAAACGGAGTTCTCCCCAAAAAGGGCAGCACTCGGGAAGTACGCATCACTCCCGAGGCCGGGCAAAGGCTCAATGTCACCCGCATCCTCGGACATAACACACCCTCAACAGAGAAAAAGTGTGTCTGATCTTCGAGAATCATTTGAGAAGCTCTCGCAACCCGTCAAATCATCAGGGGTATCTACAAGGCACAGCTTGCATCCTAAGGATTCACGCCGTAGTATACGGCACAACCGGGATATGACACCCTCAACTAGCTCTAAGTTACGTATAGAATTACTTGCTGAGCCATCCTCCATGTCGCCAGATGGGACATCGCGTTTACGTCCGCCTATAATTGGCAAAGGGCAAATTGTTGACGTGAGGCCAAGGACCAAGGCAGCGGAACAAACATCGCTACTAAACCCTGTAGGGGGCTTAGTAAAACACGAACTGAGTTTATCTTTACCGAGAAGCCGCCGATTTCATCTACAAACGGCTCGACAGGAGAAGACCAAGGTCTCGCATGAGCCGGTTGCATTAGAGCCGTCATCCGTATCTGCAAATGAGAGAAAATCTCTGGAATGGGGAAGCAATGACCGTCTAAAGATTTCTATGGACGGCTTAAGCGATGTCCCATTGAGTGAAACACTGAGTAATACACTATTAACGGACACTCCAAAGATTCAATGCGACCAGTCTGTTACGGAAAACACGCCGAGTCGAAGTGCGTTCGGGGTATTTAGGACCCCGAAAGCCTCGTTACCTGGTGACCGACCAACACAAGGTAGTGGGAAGGTATCACGACTTCGAAGATTTTTTGAGCAGTCACCCAGTCTACTCTCTTCTCCGCTATCTCTTATGGGCTTTCGTTCCAGGCCGGGCCCAGCTGAGAAGTTACAAGAAGATCATCCGTTCCCTCCCCGGCATGAGACGGGATCCCTGACATCTGTGAATACTGTTACCCGTAGACGATCTATGGTCCCTTCGCTCACTACTGAAATATCTGTCAATGACTTCTACTGCGACTTTGCCGGTGATTCAAATGGAGAAACTCCGATCCTTCTATCACCGAGTGAGACTGTAGTCGAAAGAGAAGCTCATGTGAAGTGCGAATCGCCTGTGAAGCATCGAATCCAGCAATTTGAACATATTAGCCGTGATTCGTTGAAAGTTGGACCGATTGATGATTATCATAGCAAGGATGACAGGACTGAACTGTCATCCACATTCAAGACTGGGTATAAGGGGAAAGGCAAACGCAATATCGTGAGTGGTTGGAAACCCATTCACCAGAAAGGGGCTGCGATTTGGAGAAAGATTTCCAACTCGTTCGGCCGCTCCTTGGACAGCTGGAAAGATTGCGATAGTGATCATGAGCATCTCAATCCAACCGAGGACATTGGTTCTGACACTGATTTTGATCGCCCACCGTCGCCCGCAGACTATTCAAAGCCTTACTTCCATCACTCTCGCTCGCTCCGATATAGTATGGATCATGATTCACATACAAGCCCCCAACTTGTATCATCATCACAAACTGTGCGACTCGGTGTGAGGGGACCATTGAACGCTCGCTCGAGACAAACATCAAAAGCCAGCTATGACTGCTCATCTCCTCACAGTCCTCTTTCTCCCCAAACCCTCACCAAGCGCGTTCCTCTCGCCGTCCGCATTTACAGCGGATTCAGCCGACCCAACGCATTCGGACTGGATGGACACTTTCCATCAAAGCCCGTACGAGAAGAGGAATCAGAAGCGGGAATGTCGGGTCCCAGCACGCCCCAAGGCGATCCCAACGCACTTCTCAAAGTAATGCTGAAGCAGTCGGCTGCCGAACGCAATCGTCGTAGACAGGACGAAAAACACCTACATCTGCGTCGCGATATCAAATTACGAAAACTCGCCCTTTGGAAAGGGAAGGGGAAGGCAGATGTGAATCTTCACTCGGCTGACGGTACTATACTTAACGGGGAGACTAGCAAGAAAGGCAAAGGGAAAGAGAAAGAGACCGAAACGAATAAGAAGACGGAATCGGGCTTCGTCGTATTCGAGACGAAAGATGTCAAGCTCCGCCATCCGAAACCTAGACGACCGGGCCAGGTCCGTAAGCTGGCTAATATGTATCGTGATAAAGGGAGTAGTGGTGTTAGCGTTAATACGAAGGCGAGTAGTGGTGCGACGCTCAAGGAGAGTAGTAGACGCAGCTTTAGACAGAAGGCGAGTAGTGCTTTTGGGCTGAGAGGGAGGAAGGAGAAGGAGAAATGAGGAGGGGAATGAGGGATCCCTGTCTTACTACTGACTGGCTTGAAGTATTGGATATCTATCTCGTGCTGAATGTTGCTTTGTGCTTTGCTTCTGGTGTCGAGGAGAGAGGTAGGTAGGTGAAGAGGGAAAGAGGTAAAGGGGGGAATGTGGGTGGTGGCGTCGTGGGAGGATGGTAATTGTCAAATATGTTAAGATTAACAACTTCGAGATTAATACTTATAATTTCAGCTGTTTACTTACTTTCGTAATTGTGATGAAATCAGCTGTGAGAATGAAAGGGCGAAGAAAATGGACAGTTAATCATAACGTCTTAGTCAGTACGCTGAATGCCTTTGATAGAAATTACTACAGTTTACCTATGGTAGGTATGATTGATTGATTGGTCAATACGCCTCTTGCATATAATTCACATGATATAAAACTTTATTTGATGTTCATTTGTAATAATTTTATTTTGCTGAGGCTGATGGGTATCTCGTCGTGTATATACGCTAACTGGAAATTCCGCTATGTCGCGTAATTTGATTGAGATAACTAACGCTCTTCTGGAAAACTTGGTAAATCGCCACCAAATACATTTGCGCTTCTTTCTGTATGAAATTATTTGTTAGTCATACGCTAAGCAAGCCCCATACCGCGACCAATCTTGCGCGCGAGGGCTTTCTTCAGATACCACTCGCGGGCGAGGCCGCGTGTCGTCTTGGCGAAGACGGCGGGGGAGATGCGGCCGCGCTCGACGGCGCGGCCGAGGACGAAGATGGCGTCGCCGAGGGCGCGCTCCTCGGCCACGACGTCGTAGAGCTGGTTGCCGACGACGGTGGGGGCGACGAGCAGGTCGTCGATGGCGGGCGGCTGCTGCGTCTTGCTGTTGGTGATGACGGTGTCTGCTTCCTTCAGGGCGGAATGTAGAGCTGTCGTATTGGAGGCTAGGAGGTTAGATAGCGGGTTTAGGGCGGCCGAGTCGGCCTGGATTTTCTGCAGTGCGGTGAGCATGGCGGTGCGCTGTGCGCTTAGGCCTGCGAGAGAGGACTCATTTTGCTGCCGCGCATGCTGGCGCATAGAGTAGAGGGTCGAGGCGAGCTGGCGGAGTAGGGCGTCTTTCTCTGGGTTAGGTGGGATTGGGGGTGCTGGAACGTTCGAGGGTGATGGCAGGGAGAGCATCAGGGGTTCATCCATGAGGTCGGGGGGTGGCGGCGGTTTAACAACCGGTTGAGGTGGAGGTTGTTGAGGAGCTGGCTGCTGCCAGTTTGGCGGGGGACCTCCTCTATATGACGGCGGCTCAGATGTTCCCGAAACATAGGATAATCGTCTGTTATCCTGCACTTGTTGCGAACTAGCCGGAGGGGCTTCTTGCGGATAATTGGGCCGTTGCTGTTGGCTGTGGTATTGGAGATTTTGAGGCGGTTGCGTATATGCGTGTGGTGCTTGTCCTTGTGGATTTGGTGGTGGTTGTGCATGCGGCTGAGGCCCTGGAGGCGGCAAGGGAGGCGCCGTGTCATACCGCGACATGCGATTTGCCGGTGAAGTGACCTGTGGCCTGGGCTGATTTATATTGTGTTGGGGGGGTTGCTGGTGTACCTCCTGTCGGGGCAGGGGAGGGAGAGGAGGCCCGTCGGCGCGCGTAGTTGGAGTTCGTACCACTTGAGGGAGATCGCTGCCTTTGGGTGGAGGAGGTGGCGGCCGTGGATCGCTTGGATGTGGTGATTGCGTCGGTTGCGTCGGCTGCGGACTAGGTCGTGCCATGTCCGGAGGCAGAGGCGGAACGGGAGGCGGTGTGGGTGACGGGACCGGCTGCTGCTGGGCTGACCGAAGTTGTTGGCGCGAGACGACAGGCGGTTCTTTGGCAAAAATGTCGCGAAGTATGGCTAGAAAGTCTAGTATCGACGACTTCTATAACAACGATGCGTCAGCATGACTATAGGCCACGCTAGATAGGTAGCGTTGGACGTCGGCCTGCACTTACATCCCAAAACTCAGCCCAGCGCACCAGGTAAGGGTGATATACCCTCCCCTGGGGGTCAACATGCTGACCGGGGCGCACCACCATGGTGTCTGTGGGCGTCACATAGCCCAACGGCGGCTCACGTGGATAGGCGTGAGGCACCCATATTGAGATGGGGAATCGGTACGTCGTGCCCCGGAAGACGACGGGTATGGTGCCCGAGAGATGAAGGAGGAGCGCTGAGACACCATTATCGAATGCTTGGAGAGTATCTGTTAGAACATAAAGCCACGATACAAGCGATATAGACATACTATGGACATCCGTCCTCGGTGACAATGACGGGTACTGAGAGAGAGCCCGGGCTACGTCATTGTAGGTGCGATTGACATCGTGATATTCGCTAGTCAGGACGCTGTACAGCCAGTTGAGGACATGCTGCTGGACCGCCATGTTGTCGGTGTCAGGGAGGATTAGAATTATATGGAAAAACCAAGCAGGCGGGTAGCCAGCTACCGTAACGAACGTGACATCGTGGGCCGGAGAGAGGTAGGGTATCACGTCAATGACTTAATTGCTTTTTGACCTGCACCGGACATCAATTGCAGTAGTTCGGGGGAGCCTCGTGATGGGGGCCGCCAAGGCTGAGGGGAAACATTAACCCCCTCTATTTGTCGATGTTCTGATTGATGCAACTTTTAGGAAGTCCATGCAGCTATTAAATTATAGGCTTTTAAACGAATAGACCCCCACGCAATCTACATGTGCAGTGTTACCTAATTCGATCACAACCTCCATCGTTGCACATTTATTAAATCAAGGAGATAGTACACATAGAGTATACCTACCGAGGTAGCCAGTATGTACTAGTCTTCCATGAGAAATAAGCAGCCATGTTTTTTTTTTTTTGCTTTCGTTGGAAGGTATCTCATCGACCTACAGTATTCATGGTATTAGGTAATTGCCTGAATTGGTAAGCATAACCCGTTGCGGGCGAGGCGGGAAGAAAGAATCGTAGACGGCACGTGCGTTGTGGACCATGCGGCGCTAGCCGACATCGCTCAAGACAAAGTGTTGCCCTCTCTTGTTCTTTTTGTTTCGCCTTCTTTTGAACAAAATTCGTCATCGACCATTTATAGTAGGGAAACATAAGTACCTACATATCATACATATTGCCTCCTAGCCGCTCAAGCAAGTATCGGATGACGAGTAGACAAACAAAATACTATCACCAACGTCCAACACAAAACCGAAGCTTTAAGTAGGGCTAGTGTTAGTGGACGCCAGTCATGCATGCATGTCATACAGGAAACCTGGTTCGTGCACTAATTGCGGGCGCCCATCCAGGTACCTATAGAATTGCCACGCAAAAACCGCATGACGAGAAAGCGACCAAGTTGCCCTCATTGGACGAGGCTTGTTCCGGTGACTTATGGCCCATTTCTAATACAATACACAAAACACGCCATTAAATAGTTGGAGCGGGAAAAGTTATCAGATCGAAAATTCAACTAAATTAGTAATGCCCGTCTACCCGCCGTAGCCGCAGCTTGTCTTTTCAACTTAACTAGTTTCATGTGTTAAAACCCGCTCTCCGTCCACCCGTCTTGGGTTCTCTTTCTCTTCTCTTCCTTTCAACCGTTATTTATTTTGGCTACCCCCAAAACTTATTTCGTTTTATACAACTTGCATGCGCGTCACTCAAAGAGATTCTCGCACGGCTGAGGAGTATTACAGGTTTTTTACTGTATACTCCTTGCGTCAGGACTCAACAACCTAATCAACGAATCACTACTCGGTACTTTCTGCCGTCTCTTTCAGATTGTGTCACACGGCTTTCGTCTTATACATAAGATTACTGTCATACTAGACACAAGCTACACAAGCTTCGCTTCGGCCGGACATCGACGAACAAGTGCCGTCATGAAACAACCTGTTCCACTCTTGTCCGACTATGGAATCTCGCCAACGCACGGCTTCTTGCCGAATGTCTTGCCGTTGACGAGGCTCCCAGACCCATATTACAACAAGTGGGAGTCCATTGCCTCCAACTTGCAGGGCCTGATCCTCAGCAAGCGTCTTCGAGGAGTCATCGATCGTCTGCCCGTCCTTTCCACCATCGGTCTGGAACATGACGCGGAATGGAGAAGGGCTTACATGCTCCTCACCTTTTTTGCCCATGGCTACATCTGGGGGGGTGACACCCCTTGTGATCGCGTGCCTCCAAGCATCTCGGCCCCGTTGCTGAAGATCTGCCAACATCTTGAGATCCCTCCCGTGTCGACCTACGCCGCCTCGGTTCTCTGGAATTTCAAACCCCTCTTCATCGACGAGGACATCGATGATCTCGACAACCTCGCCACTCTGGTCACCTTTACCGGATCCCTGGATGAATCCTGGTTCTACCTGGTATCTGTCGCCATCGAGGCGCGGGGCGGTCCCATCATTCCTCTCATGCTGACCGCAGTGGCTGCTGCTCGGGAAGGCGACAGCGCAACCGTGACACGTTGCCTGAATGGCTTCGCTGAGCGCCTTGATGATCTAGGCGAGCTGCTGCGTCGCATGCATGAGAACTGCGACCCTGGATTCTTCTATGGTCGCATTCGTACCTTCCTAGCCGGCAGCAAGAATATGGCCGAAGCTGGGCTCCCTCATGGTGTCATTTATGATGACGGGAAGGGCCAATCCGACTATGTCCAATATAGCGGTCCTAGTAATGCGCAGAGCAGTCTCATTCAGTTCTTTGATATCATTCTCGGCATTGAACATCGCCCGACTGGCGAGAAGGCTAACTCGGGCTCCGACGCGGAAACCCGAAAACACAATTTCATTTGCGATATGCGCCGATATATGCCTGGGCCACACGCACGCTTCTTAAATGACGTCAGTTCGATCGCGAACATTCGCGACTTTGTCGAGGCACGTCGCGACACGGATAAACCCCTTAGTATCGCGTATGACGCTTGTCTTGCCATGTTGCGCGCTTTCCGGGATATCCACATCGCCATCGTCACTCGTTACATCGTCCTCCCATCTCGCGCGAACAGAGCTCGCAGTCGATCGCGCAGTCCAGAGGTCGTTCGGAACCGCCAGAACCTAGCCACCGCGTCTCGGCGCGAGGAGTCTAAGAACGTGAAGGGCACGGGAGGCACGTCGTTGATTCCCTTCCTCAAGCAGGCTCGTGACGAGACGGGCGAGCCGGCCGTGGAAGAGTGGGCTAAGAGGTTCATGAGTAGGCAGACGAAAGTCTCCGGTCAGAACGACTTCTTCCTCGGGAAAGCTGAGCAGGTCCCGCTTGATGAACCTGTCGTCGAGCATGGGCTGGCTGGTACTTGGAGCATGGATGAGGATGTTGGTGGTATTTGCCACTACTGAACTCTGCTCTGTACGTAGTTGGTGCTTAGAGTAGAATCTCCTCTTCTGTCATTAGAAGAGGAGGAGGTCACATCCGCTTCCGGATATTCAATGCAAGCCTTATAAAATTTAGAAATTCAGTTGTACCGACATCCCACGTACCATTTTCCGTCTAGTTCGGGCGTGACCGTTCTACCATAGCTACTAGTTGTACGTGCGTAAGTGATTAGGATAAATACGCTTGAGCGAAACTGGGGTAGAACAGGATATTCTGTAGTCGCTCTATTAGTCACAGAATTCTTGCTCGAAAGTTTGCATAGCACCACCCCCTTTCCCCCGGATTGACTTAGTGTATCGTGAACTGGGGCCGTCAACCCCCGCGGATGTAGCAAACGGTCGTTTCTCGTGATATCCGTAGCACAAAATACGCGCCAGGTACCAGATGCGTTCTGCCAATAATTTTACTCTGGCTCGCTAGTCGCACTACATGCTGAATAACGGATCGAGTCCTGTTAAAGACGGTGCACGAGGAGAAAGATGGAGCGGACGAAAAGATATCCTCCTCTATATTTCGTCTCGCGCCATTAATACTCTCTTAAAAGAGTCGTTCACTGTTGTCCAGAGACACCTACAGGTTCACGGCACTCCGCCCTATCTCAGTAGGTTAGAAAACCTCCTTTGCTGTTGCACGAAGCGTTACTTACTTATGATCTACTTCCGCAGCATACACACCGATTCCGCTTCTCCTCTTTCCCCCTTTACATTCACAGAAAGACCACAATGCCGGCACCAAACGAGATCATCGCAATAATTCTCACATTCCTGATCCTCGCTGGGTTCGTCGTGTTTTATCTCTCTACGGCACGATTTAATGATCCGTCGTCGGTCCGCGAAGAAGACGAAGAAAGGGGAGATAGCGATGGAGATGATGGGGACCTCTCGGCGTATGAATCCCACCCGGATATCCCGCGTCCCCCGCCGCCTGCTGTTCATGCGTTTCGGGGCGAGCCGGGTTTGGGGGTGTGAGGGGGGGCGGCATCGATGCCTTTGATGGGGATAAGGGGGTTTGTAATGGGGCGTGTTTGTTATATAAACGAGGGTGCTTTGCTGCTTGGCTGTGATATGGGATATCTCGGAATAGGGGCTAAGGGTGGCGCTTGAGATTATTTGGACGACAGATTCTTTGTGTTGGCGCCTATTGGTTTATCATGACCAAATCTCTTGCCCGTCGCAAGGGTATTGTCCGGCTACAGTCTCAATTGGAGTATGAGTAACGGTCCATCTCTCCTTCAAGAATCTACTGGTATCTGCTACACTGTTATACCAAGTTGTCGCTGTGGAAGACTATTTCACGTGCTAGACTAGGCGAAGAGGTTTCGGAACTAGCAGATAAGCTTAAGGGGCTGCGTAACGATTTCTAATCAGACGAGGTTCTGTCTGGCGCATACAGAAACGAAATACTGCCAGAGCTCAAACACAGTAACAATACACATGGTATATGTAGTAATATTGAGAATTTCTGAACCCCATTTCTATTAGCTCCATTCCATCAGACAGTTTAAGCAGTCTATATATTATTTCAATCCTCCTATAACACCATTCGTTGCCTATATATAGGAGTCTTTTTGCGTTGTTTATATGCTTATGTGCCTTATGAGATGGCCCATCTTGCATATTACAGAGCTAGGCAGGTGGAAGCGTTCTGGTCAGCTTCAATTGTCCGTCAACTGAGTCTCTCCGTATTCTTGCATAGAGATTTTGCGAATGTTTCTCCATTCCGCTGACTTTCTCAAGCCCCTCGCCGGTTATCTTGATAACTTCCACATCATGGTCCTGGAATCCGTGGTAGATTAGGGGTAGGCTTGATGTTTTCCATAACAGTCGATCATTTCCACGGTAGAACCACATTGTGAGCATCAAAAACATGGCCCCGCAAAGCCATGTAGCGACCGGGAATATCAACCACGGCCATCGAGCTTCGACAATAATATCGATCGTATAGGCATACCCCTGTACTGGAGTTGCGTCTTCGTCGCGAAGATATCTGCTTGCTGCGGCCGCAATACGGGGGACAGCCCACGTCAATCCCCCTTTGTCGGCGATTTGCCGCAGAGTTAACATTTGGATATCCTGGGTATTTATAACTGATGCGGTTAAGAACTCCTTTTTAAATTGTATGCTCGAGTTCTTCATTATATGATTCCGCCCAACGTCTGCAAACGACTCGTCAACCAAAATTTCGCCTTCATATTGAAACCTGCTTCGTTGGAACAGAATAATGTCCTTCCAGTCAAGACTGTAGCCTATTGATGAGCGGTTCAAATACGAGTGCGTACTGTGTTCATCCGACAGTAACAGTCCATTTTTCACTGGCACATCAGCCCATGACAGCCCAAGTTGCACTTCGGGCCCGTCAATCGGTTTTCCAGTGTCTACGTAGTATAACGTATCGTTCGAGTGTCTTAGGCTTGTTGCGTTGACGTACCAGAATCCATAACGCTCACCAAGCGTATCGAGCATAGCAATACCGTTTAAAACTGAGAATGAGTATCTCTTGACGCAAGGCTCAAGGTGACAGGCAGTCGCTTGTCTCACCGAGATTCTCTCTAGATCGTTGTCATCTGTACTTTCAAGTTCGATATGGCAAAATTTCAGAAGGGGGAATCGGTGAGACTGCCATTTCGAAAAGTCGGACGAATTCAAACGAACTCCATTCTTCTGGAGGAAGGCGATTCGATCCTGGCGTAAAGAAGCGCCATACGAGTCAGCATCCGTTAGGAATACATGACGGGGATATGACATATGCCCAGGATATGCGTAATGCTTCGATCTGCTGATATATAATGCCCCATTGATGACATGTTCAGGATAAAGAATTTTGCATGGGAAATCTGCTGATGAATTTAGCGAAAAGACTTTCTCTAGGAGATCATACGGATCTGAGTAGTTGATTGCTATTTGCTGAGCAGGAGATAAGTCCCAAGATAGATCTGCACCTGACAGCGTTATATCAGTAGTTTTGTTCTGGCAAGATGTGCAGAATGCCAAGCTTTCGAATTCCCCCCAGGTACAGTTCCCTGTTGGACACTGGGCTGTTGCGAAACTGGTAGCCTCGTCTGAGAGGTCCCATATTGTCGCTGCCAATCGGTTTTGGATATTGCCGCAAGCGGCATCCATTCCACCGCGTGACTGATAATATATGTCCGGAAATTGCCTCGCCCGGTGTAGGTTTGATGGCCCGGCCCCACGGGTTGAGACCACCGTTTTACGAGCAGGATAGGTAGTGAGCTGCTGCGTGAATGGTTCAAATGCTAACGCTAGGATAGAAACCAGAGCCCCCATAGAAGCTAGCGACCACCTAGATGGTCCAGCTAAAAAGACCAGAGAGCCCCATGGACCACGGCTTGCATCTAGAATATTCAGGGTCAGTTGTCGCCATTTAGTATCGCCATTCAGTAAACCAGTTCCGAAAGCTCCTAGATAATGTCTTGCGCTCAAAAGATAATCTCGTGCTCGGAAATATTGGCAAAATAAGAAGCAATAGTCTAGATAATCTTACCGTCGAACCGCTGCGTGTCAATAACACGTCTCCCCTCCGTATTTTGGAACCAGTGCCACTTGAGCTGACTGATGGCTGCCGCGACAGAAACAAGAAGTAAGGACTTCGAGAATGTTGCAAGAGTTGATATAATAGCATTTAAAGTAATGCCATAAGCAAATTGTGGTACCGGCTTTTGGTTGTGTATCTTGAGTATGACGAATATCAAGATGATACAGATACCGCTGAGTATAATTGACAAGATCTCCCACAACCATGTGCTAGCCCATATTCCGCTGTGATTCGCGACGCGACGACGCAAGCCGTGACGGCGGTAGCGCGTGTAGCAGCTTCGAGGGTTTGGAATCCGAAGCCGTTTGAGCATTGTTGATATGTTTCAAATGTGATTGACGAATTGAGGGTATGGGAAATTATAGGAGTTATCTCATTTTGAAAGTAGCGTGAACGACGTGATAAGGGTTTGGGAAGATATTAGAATTGCAACAGTATTATCCTGTAGGGTCATAAGACCATGTAGGCTATGAACCCGTACGCGGCTATGGCGGGAAATTTATGCACTCCAAGTCCAAATAGTGTCCCTTCGCCTTGCATGCCTCGCCTCTGTATAGCTGGGTTGGAAGATTACAGACGAGTTGTGGGTAAACCGAATGCCGAAACCACAAACGTGCAGTTGGACCCCATGGACCTCCGCCCCCGAGGCGAGAATCTATCATCTAAGAAATAATAAGAAATGACAAAAATGAAAATTTTGATTTCGGTTTCTAATTAAACAATTATAGTAGTAAACATTATAAACACATTTTCACACGTCAAAACTAAAACTCTAGAGCAGAATATTGATAAACGTTGGCGCACAGGCCAGCAAGAATTCAAAACTCTGGCTTGGGGTCCATGGACTCAATTGGTTCTCGGGCAATCGGAAACATGGGGCTGTAACTTTGGGGCGTAATCTATTTTGATAACTTTGATTGAAACCCAACTAACCTCGGAGCCTAGTGTCCAAAGAAACAGTGCATCTTGTACCGAAGTCTTCAGGCACATTAGCCCCCATTTGGTATCTCTGATTCGTTACAAGATTAGGGGGCAGAGCGCAGCTGGGCTACGTTGTCCTGCTGGGCGCCCCCATCGAAAGATTCCTCCGTGTAACAAGGGTTTGAAGAGATACTTGAAGTACAAAAGCTTTTACATTTTAGGAGAACCATCCAGGACTTACCATGTGTTCAGTCAGATGTGAAAGCGGCAAAATATGTTTCAATAGTCCTTCTTTGTGCATATTTTAGGCCCTCCCTGTAATTTTCTAGGTGTGCTATAGAAGATCAGCTAAGTACGGACAGATAAGCCAAAGTCTGAAGTCTCAGACACTCGCGAAATACTTTGCGGGTTAGGCGCAATATATAATATCAAGGTCTCAAGAACGTTTGACATTGCGCATGTCTTAGGATCAGTCAGTTTCGTTGGAAGCGCGAACGACGATGATCGGGCAAGGATCAGATCTCGCATTGAGTTCAGTTCCTAAGTAGATGATACTTGTGTATTATTATGATTAGGGACTAAATCTCAGGTATACCGAATTCGTAACTTAGGTCGATTGCACGTCTCTCACAAGGCAGGATTCAAATGAACCTGAACGTCCGATTAATGCCGGGTATGATCTCAGGCAAAGATATACCCTTACCATTAACACGAGGAAAACAAATTCCGCCTTGTCAATCTCCTGAACTAGTTTCGAGGGAGGAGTGCCTTATTCTGATGGGTTGATTGTCTATGAATATAGAACCGGTATTGATTGGCCGGCTGTTTCTCGCATCGTTGCCAAGTACACATTTGAGTAGTATTTCGGCAAGCGGAGATGGGGAGCTGGGGAGGGGATCTGGAGTTGCGGGGAAGTTTGGGCGTAGGTAAACAAGCATTCATGGATAACCCTTACCGCGAGTGACCTACGGGTTCGTTTATCCGTTGCAAGAGGTGTTGATTCCAAAACCTTTCCAGCCGGTTGTTGTGATTTAAGTGTCAGGACTCTGTCACGCAAAGAGCGTTGACAATTGTTTACAAGGCGTACCGGGAACTGCACAGCAAAGGACATCATATATCTAAACAGACTGGCCCACGGAGGTGGTCTTACAGATTCAAGTGCAACAAGTTCTCCTAGCCTACCTAAAATATAGTCATTGACGCTGACGTTCCTTGAAAGGCTACCTCTAGCAATCGCCGCCTGTGGCTTCATCGATTATGATGGTTTCTGTGGCTAGTATTGTCTTTGTAATCACAACCACGCGGGCGCAGCAACTGTTCATTACGACCACTGGCTATACTGACCGTTCACAATGTACGCTGTTGGCCACCTTGCCCTCATACCGCTTTCAACCATTCTCTTTTACCCTGAATGAGACTGTTAGGTGAGTATATAGTTTACATCCCGCCCTACCGCGGATCGCTAACAGACTCAGGTATGCGACGTCAGTGCCTGCTCCGACCTTAATTCGAACCTATGGGCCGCCATATTCTGAGGCGATCAGCCACCTTACCGCAACACCAGTTACCACGACATGGGGTAATTACTTACCTGAAAATACTATAATCACTGCAACGGACACAGAAGATCCGTATGGACAAGCTGCATGGTCTTCCCTCTGGCAAAATGTGAAGCTCGAGAACTACACGACTACTGGCTTATACTCAACGACTGTTCATCCCACGCCCATTGCGAGCAGTGAACTAGTTTTGTCTCCAAGAGACTATTTTGGACCAACAGATTGCTATAACTTCCCCGACGACTTCATATTCGGTGTTGCAGGAAGTGCTGCTCAAGTGGAGGGTGCAGTGGCCCTCGAAGGGCGAGGTCCTACTATCCTGGAAAAGCTCGCAGGCCCTACTCAGCCAAAGAATTACGTGACAGCTGAAAATTACTTCCTATATAAACAAGATATTCAGCGTCTAGCTGCCATGGGAGTCAAGTACTACAGTTTTTCGATTCCGTGGGCACGCATTCTGCCATTCACGCTGCCTGGAACTCCCGTGAACCAGGAGGGTATTGACCACTATTCAGATCTCATCGATACTGTCCTCAGTTCCGGAATGCTACCAGTAGTGACGCTCATTCACTTTGATAGTCCATGGACTTTTGTGTCTAGTCATGACTTCACGACTAAGCCGGATATCGGTGCCACAACCGGAGGCTATCAGAATGAGACCTTCGTGGACGCTTTTGTCAATTACGCGAAAATTGTTTTAACCCACTACGCTGATCGAGTACCGATATGGGTCACCTTCAATGAGCCCTTTCTCTACTCGTTCAATTTTGCCGGGGCTAACAACGTCGTAAATGCGCACGCACAAGTGTATCATTTTTATCACGACGTACTCAAAGCAACTGGGAAGATAGGCATCAAATTCAACGACAATTTCGGAGTTCCTCGTGATCCTAGAAATTCCAGCGACATAGAAGCTGCCAACAGATACCAGGAGCTCTACTTGGGCCTTTTCGCAAATCCCATTTTCCTTGGGCAACAGTACCCTGACTCTGTCCTAAAATCTCTGCCTGGAGCGACGCCTCTCAGCAAAGAAGAGCTGAGTTATATAGCCAATACATCCGACTTTTTTGGCATTGATCCTTACACCGCAACAGTAGTATCCCAGCCAGCTGAAGGAATCGATGCATGTGTGGCCAATCACTCGGCGGAAAATTCCTTGTGGCCCTTTTGTGTCGTGGAGGAGACGAAGAATGTGTATGGCTGGAACATAGGGTATCGGTCCCAGAGCTACGTATATACAACGCCAACATATCTCCGGGAGTATCTTAGCTATCTTTGGAATACCTTCCGGCACCCTGTATTCGTGGCCGAGTTCGGATTCCCGGTTTTTGGTGAAGCCGACAAGGAGCTTTCGGACCAATTATTCGACACCCCGCGCAGTACATACTATCTTTCCTTTATGTCAGAAATACTAAAGTCTATCCATGAGGACGGTGTTCATGTGATGGGCGCTTTAGCTTGGTCCTGGGTTGATAACTGGGAGTTCGGTGACTACACCCAGCAATTTGGCATTCAGGTATTGAACCGCACGACGCAAGAACGGTTTTACAAGAAAAGCTTTTTTGATCTGGTCGACTTTGTAGGCGCTCGATTACCGTCTTCTTGACAAAACCAGTTTCTTCGATGATTCGAAAGGAGAGACGAATGGGGCTAGGAAACATAGTTATCAAATGACGGACCCCGTTACTTGCCGCGATAACTCAAGACTTTTTTCAAAATTTATACCTTTACGGACACAGCCGTTGCTCTACATTGATATAACAATAGAATGAAAGATCGTTTCATTTTCACGTCCATAAAGCCTTTCTATCTGATGGTGGATATAATTATAAAGGCACTTGGAAGACTTGGAGTGTGTATGGTTTTCGTTGTCTCTACTGCATGGCTAGTGACCCAGCCGGCGATGGCATGAAACAACACAAGTTATAGCCGCATTCATCACTGTGAGCTACCCTTTTGACAAATAGTACACAGAATCTAAGAACAACAGACATAAAATCTGCTTCGTATGAGTCGAGGCTTGTATTGTAAGTTCTCGATTACGGAGTAAAAGAAGAGAGGGTAGAAATTTCCAATGGAAGTAAGTGTAGTGATAGCAATGAAAGTAATATGAGGCCATATACTCCCGTTTGAAAGAGCGAATTTTGGAAAAGTGAGGAAAAGCGCGTGATTTACGATAACATGCATATCCATCATATTATCCTATAAAGGTTAGCAGTGCGGAATTTACCAGCATACGGTAGACAGAATCTTTCTCTTCTGTACAATATAATCTCTATCATTCTGTTAGTGGAAACTTGTGGTGACACCCATCGAATAGTAAACTAATTTGTTAGTTTCCAGCGTCGGATATTATGACGGTAAATTGACATTGTCTACAAGATTCATAACGTCGTAAATTAAGTGGACGCAAAAGCTGGTAATTCTAAACATGAGCAAACCCACTTCGGAACAAATAAACGCAAAACAATCCCCCACATTCCTATCCCCTATCATTGTACACCAAGACTTCTACTTAGAAATAACTTAAGCACTAAAAGGGGTTGCCTACTCCCAAGAAGGAATATATCTGGCAAGTTTGAGTTACAATCCCGGCTTGCAACCTCTACTTCCGATTTCTAATCCAGTAGGATCAAATGGCTCAGTATATCCTCGACTGGTGGTGGTTGGGGTGCACTACCCCTTTCTCCATTAGTCGTCAGATCCCAACTGGTTCGATCAGTCTCGAAGTGGTCTAGAATATCGTCAATAACCTCTCTTATCTGACTCGAGGCCGGGAATTCCGGGTCGTATTTGCCAGTATACTTTGCAATGATTTCGTCAGCGTTGCCATCCCAGTAAGTTCGCAGAGAAGAAAGCAGCTCTGCCTGGCCACTCTCGATATGTGGAGATCGTGGCCGTTTGACGCCCGGGAATATCACCTCGAATAATTCCATCCATTGTTGCTGTTTGCTAGTTCCACGGCTTTTGCACTCCTTCAGTTCTTTCCTCTGGTTATCCGATATGATGCCATCATCATTTGGCACCGCTTGTAAGGTGCATCCTCCCTCCCGAATGTGATTGTCTCGTTCGTTAGAGCACTTAAAGCTCCCAAGACAGCGCGAACAGTACCATTCGGGTTTGCAGTGGAGTCTATATATGTGCTGCTTTACATCCTTGATACGACGCAGGGTGTATTTGCCACATTCTTGATATCGTTGGGGATCCTTTTTATGAAAGGGACATGCGAGAAGCCTCCCGTTATCTCGAAGCTGCCGTCCGCAATTTGTTGTATTAGTGTCCTCGTCACACTCATCATTCCCCGGGGACGATCGTTTTCGAGGACCCTTCCCAGGACTGGTCGCTTGTGCTGAAGGAAGAAACTCAGAAAGCGTTGTACTGTATTCAACAGGACAGGAATAGCTATCAGTCAAAAGCTTTGTTGTGTCCTTCTGAACCAGAGGTTCCTGCTCCTGAAATTGGTCATAGAAAGAAGGGCCGTATAACATGGCGACTTCATTGCTATTACTATTGTTTGAGCTAGTTATGGTGTTTTGCCCGAAATCAGTACAGAATCCAGTCTGTTGGGTCTGTGAAGGGTTTGTATAAACTTGATCCGTGGTAATCGTGCCCGTGAATACGGAGGGAAAATTCGGGGCATGCCAATTGCTGAAGGGAAATCTTGCCACAGAAAGGGCGGAATCACTTTCCACACCTGGATTGAAATCAAAAATTGTATCAGGACTCGATGCTATGGAAGAGTGACCAAAGTTAAAATCCACGTGCGGGAAAGGACTGGATGTGCTTCGATCAAGATTCATCGCCGTGATTGTTTCCATCGCTTCTTCTTCTGACTTAACTGTCTGCAGTCCTTCATTCTGAAATGGATTCCATATGAAATTAATGTTAAGATCACTCTGAGGTGCTGCAATGAGAGTGAGCGGGCAGGTGTGCCAAGGAGCCTGAAAGGAATATTACGCACCTAATGGATATGACAAGTGCTCCGGCGTCTTCGGCGTGATAGACTCATCCGATATATCGATGAATGGGGAGTCACAACTATCCAACGGGAAGAAACTTTCAGATATATTTGCCACTTCAACATCGGGGCTTAGTGGAGAGACATCCTTCAAAGTGTGTTGTGCATCGATAATGGCCGTTGCAGATCTGATGGGAATAGGCGTAGCTGTTGTCACTGATTGCCCATCTTGATCTGTGTTTTCAAGTACTATGTGATTTCTCGAGCCTTCATGCACAGTCCCCCGTGCTGAAATGGCAATTTCCTCGACTGCGTCACTCTTGTTGCGGCCATTCGTGCGAGATCGCCGTGTTTTACTCTGATTTCTCTTTCTCCGCTTTGACGAAGCAGCAGAGTCATTTGGCAATATAGACATTTCCGTGTGTCAATATAGCTGCCGATTTCACGAAATGCAGCGAGGATTTACTGAAGTTGGGAATAGTATCTATCCCACTTCCCTTACACTTTGGTACTAGTGATTCGGATGATGTAAGCCACGACTATGGCTTCTAAGACCCGGATGAATTTGGAGGTGCTTTTCGATGGCCGCAACAGCCCTACCCCGTCTGCCTTAGTCCTTAGGCGTTCTCCAAAGGGGCCAGCTAGCAATGCCTCTTTGCTCGTTCCTGATTGGTCATTGTTCTACACAAATGTGTGCTCGTTTGATGATCTGGAACTCTCCATCGCCGAATGACACAGTTTGGCTTACAAGGTCGCATGTCTGACCTTGAGGCGGAGCCTTGTATTTGCATCATAGCCAGTTACTGGTTGCCCAGAATTTGATGTATTCGCGCAAATCCACAATGTATTTACTAAGATGCCTGTACACGTCATGCGTCGAGTTAAGTCAATATTAAGTTACGCATTTGAATTTATTTCATCGGTTGCGCCTGCTGCGCCCAAGATAGGCAGTATACTACAGTAGAATAGTGCCCAGACAATTAAACCCTGTCATCCACCAGCTGCTACTAGTTACAAGCTATTGCTTTTTGTAGTCCCGCTATTTTTCTATCCAACCACTACGACCTTGACGCTGATCGCTATTTTGAGAACCAAAAGCGCGATCATAGAGAGCGAGCGTCTTCTTCATTTCGGATCTCCTGCCATCGGTGCTGACATATGAGCTTCGTTCATCAGGTCGAGCGCAGACGAATGTGTTGAATGGTTGCGAGGAATCACGTTGCCACGCATCTAGGCGTTGGCTCCGCAGGCTGTTCTCACTGTAAGGTAATATTAGCATGTCACTTAGGTCGCGAACCACAGTCCCCGCTTACCGAACGTAACTGGTAGACTGGTGCGCACAACGCGACTCGTCTTGGATAGGTTTAGCCGTCATGACTGCGATGGGCACGATAGTCGAAATAGAGAAGACTGATCACACGAAGAGCAGCCGGGTCTAGGTAGAATGAATCATTTCGCATCTCTATATAACTTATGTTGTCGATGCTCTGGCTTCAAAACCGTGTACATGAAGACACACATCTGTGCAAGCTACGGAAATTCAACTCTTCCAAGTCGGATGTGCGCGAGTCGAGTACACAGCTGTGTGCTTGTGTATACCAGCTAAGCACCCTGAGTATTGCGACGCTTCTTCTTATTATATCCTAAACAACTCTTGACTATGCCGTTAGGTTAGTGAACTTGAAAATCGGTTGTTTCGCGGAAATACTCATTTCTTCCGGATCAATGAGCAAAACTCTTTAAGAACTTGATAGTTTACCAGCGTCAAAAATCCAAGGCCGGGTCGGGCGTTTAAGTCACCCATCATGTTTTCGCACGGCTTGCAACAAGATTTGGTACACATAGAGGATTTGGGCGCTGCGATGTGAATACTCGTTCTAGTCCAGAAATAGTAATTCAGACCCGAGCCGGATGGAGCGGTAAATGCAATCGATCTAGCATCACGTTGGCGATTTTACTTCTACGCATTTGTGTATTATTGCATTCTACGCAACTGCGTATTGTCAGCAAAGAATGGCCAATGGTGACCCTCAACCCCCCAGGATATTTGCCACAGACACCCTCTCTGCAGAGCCATGCTCGCCTTCATAGGTGCCTATCTGGCAAGGCAAAGCGGCCTCCAATGAAGCATGTATGCATTCGATGTATAGTAGTATCATATTGGTGAGGCTGTCCGCGCCCGCGAGGCAGTTTTGCAGTAGTCCTTTAACAAGCAAGAGGTGCCTGACGATCAGACATGAAGTGAATAGAAAACCATCTTTCCTAGCCAACCCTGCTATAAGAATCTATAATAACTAAGCGTTTCATACTAAATTCCCAACTGATTAATTGCAGCGGATTGCAGAAGATCTTGTCCCAAACTTGCCGCCTATTTTCAGCCCAAGGCTTCAGCGCCGCTATTGCTTGAGATGGACAAAACAGGAAAATCGCTTGGCCGGGTTTTAACCCGGTGCCAGGAGCAACTCATGGAAGGATCTAAGCAGGAACAGCGCGCTCAGGCAAGCATTGCCCACCTAGAGGTATGATGTTGGCATCGTAGTAGTACGACATCGAGTTACACTGACTGTTATAGGATGTAATTTGTGCTGTCAAGAAATTGGGGACACAAGCTTCCGCTACAGGGCTTGATATTGATGATTCCCAAAAACTCCAGGTCCAGGCCCTAGCCTACGAGTTGGGGTCTATTGGGCCCGTCAGAAGAGCACTGGGATCTGATAAGGGCGCCAGAAACGACAGGGAGATTGATGGTCTTTCTGGTAGTCTCGCATCCTCAAACCCTTTCGCTGACCAACCGCCTACTGGAGGCTCCGGCCAGAACGGAAAAACGCCCACACAAAAACCCTCCAGCCGCGTTCAGAGTATCTACGCCCGCCTACGAGGCTCACCAAGCAATCACATCACTTCGGAAGCCGACAAGTTCAGATTTCTGGCTGAATTCGACACTGTGTTTCTTATTGATGACTCTGTATCAATGACATGCAGCGACAGGGGCGATGTGAGATTCAAACAAGGTTTTGACATTGGACCTATTGATAAATCCCGCCCAGTCGGTCATGGAATCTGTATTGAGTGCCGTACCGTCATCGTTGCCGGGTTCAATGAGATCAGCGGGGTCAGGGGCACAGGGAGCTCTGGCCCTAGCTATGCCTCTCAGAAGACGTCTAGTCAGTCTACTTCTGGAAGTACCAACAAGGGCCCTGATTCTCACCGACGGGAATGGGGACGTGATCGAGGCAATAATAATCAACCACCTCAAAGGCAGAAGAAGCAGCAGTCAGAATCGTCAAATTCCAGATTTTCATTCGGGTGTCCATTTTACTTCCACGATAAGGAAGAGCACCAATCCTGCTTGAATTACAAGCTTAAGCGCATTGGTGATGTCCGCCAACACATCTGGAGGTTTCATGTGCAACCTAGTCACTGTCCTCGATGCGGGATTGTATTTCCAAATGACATCAACTACGCCCAACGAGACACACACGAACGTCAGCGAACTTGCGAAGTTACGAATGATGTGCGTCGATGCTCAGGAGCCACGTCTGATCAATTGGCTAGCATGAACAACGCTGCGACGCATAGATGTAGTTCTACCGAGGAGCGTTGGTATGTCATCTTCGAGATAATGTTCCCCAATGCTGAGCGTCCCCCGTCGCCATACGTTGATATTCGTCGCGAATGGAGTTGCATAGAGGTTCACGCTGCTGTTACACAATACCGACAAAACGGTGGACTGGAGGATTTTACTCGCCAATGGGGGTCCGGATTCGATATGCTCTTGAATCATTTTCTCAATCATTTTCGCGACTATAATCGCACTGCTGCCAGTGCCGCGAATCCCGGGGGAGCTCGTGATACATTGAGCAATACTTATATGATAAGTGAGATTCAAAGCACCATTCCATCGCCACCACTACGAACCCAACCCCACTTGGTCCCCCAGCCGATCGCGTCGCCGAGAGTCGTTCTACCCGTTTTGGCACCAGAACCGCCGCAAATCAACTCACCTCACATAGCACGGTCCTCGCTAAACCTTAATCCCAACCTACATCCGAACATTGATGCTGAGGATGAACTCGGCCCGTTCAATGAAAGCTTTTTCGACGACACTTACTACTTCGGCGATAGCTATTCCCACGGCGGTGATTCCGACGCTATTTAGGTCAAATAGCATAAGCTCACATCAAGCGTATCGCCCACCATAATTGTGTAGTTCATTCAACCCTCTCTATCAATACCTTTTCCTATATATTTCTCCTATGGGTTAGTTTTAGTAATTCATATTGTCGTTGATAAAAGAAAATGATCTATAGTTGCGTTCTGCTACGGTGGTGGACGCTGGGCCAACAAGCCTAGTGAGCCCCTGGGTTCTTGAGAAAGTATATCACAGGATAGACTTTTCACAGCTCCAATCCAATGTGAAGCGAATTATCGCTAGTCTACAACCAAACTTACGGTGTTGTGCCATTAGTGTTATACATGCTGTGAAAGGTTTGACCTGAAGCTTCGTTTTCTAGTTGTAGGGTAAGTTTCAAGACGAACACCGCCCATGCTAATGAAAATGACAGAGCCCTACCTGCTGTAGATAGGCCTGTATCTTGTTTGGGTATTGAAAGCCGTGCAAATAAAATTCACCTCTACATTTGGGATTCCCACTGTGAGAAGTTTATATCGAACAAAACTTCTATTAGACTAAGTAGAATGACAGTCCCGTTAACTATTAATGCTTTCGAAATAACAAAAAATCTATACCATCTCGTAAAAAATGGTTCGCGGCCGGAAATATACTGCCAAATCCTCGTCAGGGTTTATTGTTGGGTAAGCAGATCAGCGCTATCTAGGCCACAATCAGACCACAGTGGGCGGGTAATAGGCTGCCTATCTCGCCTATTACTTCAGTGTCGCACGTCTGTATGACGAAGGCCTGCAAGAGATCCCGAACCGGCGCAGGCAAGTAGCATGGTATGGAATCCAATAGCTTAGCGCCCCCAAAATATCACCCACCCTAAGATATACCTACCGAACGAAACGCTACACGAATGAGTACAATCAGGCAATACCATTCGTGTAGTGCCAAGTTGTGTAATGCCCGCAGCTGCGGTAATCATATTCCAGCTATCAATAAGCTTGAGGGTTCTCTAAGTCGCGCTCTAGGATGGTAAATTACATTTTGGCACAGAACTGACACGTTCAATAGGCACCTGAGTGCATCGGCGCATCTGCGCCGAGCTAGTTCTTGTGCCTCATTCACCGACCCCAAAGGAGTCCGGCTGCTCACTATTCCAAGCCTTAGGCCTCATCTCTGCCTGCTAGGAATCTATTCTTTGGGGATATATATATGTCGCTCTTTAACTGAGGCATCAATTGCAATTGAACACACAAGCCCTTGCATTGTCGTACAATGATAACTTCTACCGTTACAACGATCATAAATCCAAAGGCAAAATGCCTGTGCCTTACCTAGATAGTTCCTCAACTCCCACCAGCACTACTCAGCCTTCAACTTTACGATCGGTTTCCACCGGGAACTATCCATCTTCTCGAATCGCCTCTCATCCTGACGATTCTGATAGCGGGGACAAGTATGGGGTGTACCTATTTGATGCTCTCTTGTCGCGAACACCCAGCACCAGCGCCAAGGAGGATTTTGCAGGTGAGGTAAAGGAGCTTGCTTGTATTGCATTAGAAGAGCTTCTCCTCGCAATCTCGCCCATAGGATACAACCCTAAAGGAGACAAAGATAAGTGTTTGCTGGAGAGAGTTAGAAAGCGGCTCAACGCTTTCTGGTTCAAGAAACGAATGAGAATTGAGCAGAGATTGGACCCAGATGATGACGACACTGTTGTCGTTGGGTCATCAATGTTCAAGACGCATCATCTTCCATGCCCATTCTACATTCGCCAAAAGGAGAGGCATCTTAGCTGTTTGAAGCGTGCCGACTTGCGAGAGATCAAGGATCTCAAGCAACACCTTTGGACCACTCATCGCCAACCTTCGTACTGTCCAACTTGCCACAATACCTATGTCTTGTCTGAAGACTGGGAACACCATATGCGCCTCGGAACATGTATGTCCTCTAGTAAGCCACGACCAGAAGGCATTTCGGCATTACAGATGCAGCGGCTTACTCGACCTGATGACCCTTGGGTTTCGCGAGAGACTCAGTGGTTCCTGATCTGGGAAACCGTCTTTCCTGGTGTCGAGCTGCCCTCGCTACCTTTTCTCTTCGGCGAAGTCGAGACTGTGGTCTGGATGCTGAGAGATTTCTGGTCGGCTGAAGGGGATCGAATCGTGTGCGGTTTCCTGTCCGAGCGACAGCAACAGACTTTCCAGCCGCAGAAGGACGAGCCGAATGTCATGACACTTGGGTCGTTAGTGCTCAACTGTTTGATTGATCAGCTGGTTGCAGGATGTACACAGGAGAGCGATGAAACGCGGAGCAGCGGAGGAATCAAACAAACAAACTCATCTTCATTTTGGCCGTGGTGATAAATCATTGGACGATGCTACAATTCCGGATGCCATAGACCTATTTTCTTCACAGAATGAGGACCACGCAATTAATATGTTAACTTCCTGGTAGTGACACCGCTGTGGCTCGACTGCGTGCGTGTTTACCTTGTATATGTAAATTAATATTTTGTTTTATCAGGTACAGGTGATGGCAATGTCACTCTATCACGACGGATCCCCTCTCCGAATTAGTAGTCAGTCCTCTAATCTGTACCTGAGCTCTTTTCGTTGTCAAAAACGTTTTGCCATCTCAATATGAAAGGCGATTCCTGTTTCACATCTTAGTTTAGACAAGAGAACCTAATAGAAATTGATAGCTGAAAGTTAAGATTAGTATTAACAACTAATAATGGCGACTGAGCTTGTGAGTTTATGATCGCATCAAGTCGCAGTCATGGAAGGTGAGCCTCGTGGAGGTTATCAAAAGCCTGACTAGCCTCACGACCTAGAACTTAGCCCACCGAGTCTCGGTCTGGAAACTTTTCTATAATTTCAATACGAGTCTTGGTATCCAAATAAACACAGCTGGACTCAGCTTTACAACATTGTGGATCGTGCTGGCTGCAGATGCAAAGAGTAGGGATCTAAATAGAGTATTGCATTTAATATGTCAGAGAACAAACAGACGATGAATAATAGAGCAATCAGCGGGAACATACTTTAGCTGACAAAGCCTCAGACAACATCCCATTTGATTCTTATGGATCCTCCCTACCAGGTTCCAAAAAGCTGAAAAGAAAGTCTATCCCTATCGAACTATCTTCATCAACGCCCCCGACAGCAACAATGTAAAAACATTGTCCCTGTCGACTCATACCCCTTGATCAAAGCAGACCTAAAGATGTGATATATACATCATGTTTGAACTAAACTAAACCCTCAAAATACTCTCATGTTGTTGCATCTTCAGAACCTTGATTCCGGCCGAAAGGCCGGTAACTCGACAAGGTTGGATAAACTCCAGTTAAACAGCAAAGTCTCTCTTTGACGCTGTTCTCCATAATATCAGTTAACTCACATATTGGAGAAGACGAATGATGTTATGAGTAGATGTATTAGTATGCGAAGAAGCTGATTAGAAAGGATGACATGATACTATAAGGAAAAAATACCAAGAATAAAAGCAAGCCAACGTCTAAATGAGACTGTAAGTATGAAAATGACTTTATCTTACCATTTCATATCCCGAGAAATGATCACCAGTACCAAGAGATCGCCAACACTGGGCACCGGGTGGTAGTCTCGGGTGTAAACTACTAACCAACATACCTTATATAGTTCGGAAAGGGGCGGAGGTCATAAAAGTGCGAATTTTCGTCTGCTGTCCATCTTCCCTATTAGCTAGCGCACAGTCACTTGACGCGCTCTTTGAGTTAATTATGCCACCTATAGAATAATCTGAGAGGTAGACTTCTGGTCGTGAAAGAAAGAGATTCGGTTGCGAAGCCCCTGAGTACCTCGGCCTATGCAGCACTCTCATCGAATTCTCCAGATTTTCCCTCAGCTTTAATATAAGAACGCATAACAAGCTTCTCAAACCACTCAGGAACAATTCAACGGACTTTCCATTTCATCCTTTTTCGCATCCTCAATCTCGTCTCTTAATTGTTTTGCGTGTTCTTTGATTGCTAAAGCATCTGGGTGTCTTGGTCCGAACTCTGCATGTTTGCGAGTGAGCTCATAAAGGTCCTGACACACTTTCAGTGCCTTTCCATGACGTCCGCGCTCATGTAAGACAATAGCCAGACATCTTTGTGTTCTCAAGGTATCCGGATGTTGTCGACCAAGACGGGTTCTATACAGCTCCAGTGACTCTACCCAATATTGCTCTGCTGCGCACAAGTAACTTCTTCCCATTTTCTGTAATATGAGAGCCAGCCATGTAATGCTTCTTATTGTTTGCGGATGTTCACGTCCTAGGTCTTGTTCGCATCGCGAGAAGACCTCATTGTGTATCACCCAAGCTTCTTCGATTCGGTTTTGGTCCCAGAGAGAGCAGCCGACATTGCTCATCGACAAATAAACCGCGAGGACGCTCTCTTTATTTCGTTTCCTACCCCATAAGACTTGTTGGAACAATTCATATGCCTCTTCGAATTTTCTTTGGTTTTGCAGACTGACAGCTAAATTTTGTTTCGTTGAAAGTGTGGCCTTTGAAGTTGGTACTTCATCTGCAGGCTGAAGATTTATTATCTCGCGATAGATGGTCTCAGCTTCCCCATGGCCTCCTTGGTGTTCAATGATCAGGGCAAGGTTTCTCATGCTAGCTAAAGAGTCGGGATGAGCTGGTCCGAGAAGCGTTTTTCTCCGTTGCAAAATTGCACGTGTTTCTTTTTCTGCCTGGCTGAACATTCCAGCGCAATCTAAGCTCATTGCCAAGTCACTCCTCGCTGTTAAATGTTGTTCATCATCATGGCCGAGACCGGCTCGCGTCATTTCCACCACTAACATTGCAAAATGTTGTGCCTGCTCATAGCAGCCGAGATCTCGCAAAGCCCGCACTAGAGCAGATCCTAGAGTGGCGGATGATCTTATCAATTGCATGTCTTTTTGTTGTGCACAAAGACATAAAACTGCCTTGCCATGCTCCAAATATGATAAGTCGCGGTTTTCACGGCCTTTCACGGTATTAGATCCCTCCAGCAATCCACGTAATGTTACGTCGCTTGCAAGGAGCAAGACGTCTCGAAGACCATCTGTTAAACTGAGATGGCACTGTAAGACTGCACCAATCATATGGTCGACTGAATATTCTTTTACCTTTCTCTCACAAGAGAAGATAGAAAGTCTCCTAAGGAATGATATTCCATTCTCTAGCTCAGTTTCGTTTAATTCCGAAAATGCGAGTTTGAACAGAAAATGCGGGATGTTACGAGACGACAGGCAGCACGCAAGTTTGAGAATCTCTAATGACAGAGGGCAAGATTCTTCTAAGAAATGAAAGATCGGTGAAACAAATTCAAGGATCGATCGCGTTTGGCCCGACACGGGATCGAAAAGCTTACGCTGGACTAGGCTGATTCGCTCCCTAACTTGGCCGAATAAATTGAGATACTCACTCAACTGCAGTCCGTTGTCTCTTACAAAACCCCGGACAAGTTGGAGTATCAAAGGAGAGTTACCTATTGTTGTGTAGAACTTGTTGGGTGTGTCATCTGTATTATGGGGCCCTTTGCGATTAAGTATTTCTTTGAAGTGCTGGGAGCCGATACCTTCCAGATGTAAAATACAATTGTCCTTGACGATGTTGGTGATCAAGGACGGGTCCCAAGAGATGAAGATAATCAAACAAGAGCGATCCTCTGGCAGCCAATTCACGAGGCGTTTGGGCCCAAACAAGGTGTTCCTACTACTGTACTCGTCTATTATAATGATAGTGGTAATCCTTGTAGAGGAGATGGCTGTCGCGCCACTATCGCCAGTTAAGTTTTGATAAACTGACAGTGCTCCGGTACTTTTTGATACGGCGATTTCTGCCAAATCAGACTGTAGTCTATTTTCGCTCGAGGCACAGACTCGGAAAACCCGAGTGACAGGGGATATTTGTTGAGCTAGGCGAGCGTATTCAAGAGCAAGGCGTGTTTTGCTAGCACATAAAATTTAGCGTGACGCTTATCTTGATGATTAGAATCTTAGTAGACGACTCATACCCGATCCCAGGAAGACCAACCAGAGCGACTCTAGGATGGCCATGATATGAAGCGATAATCTTCACCAAATTATCCATTTCAACTTTCCGGCCAAGGAAATCGAGGCCGCAGATTGTGGATGAGAAATTAACCTCGGATTTTGGAGTGGCCAGAGGCAACAGTGCTGTGGAACTGAAGGCATGTCCAGACTGATGCTCAATATTAGTGATTTTCCCTTAGCGGTCTTCTAATAAGACCATCTTGGAGGTGAATTTTACTGACAGCTAATGGTGACAATTGATTTTGAGAGTTTACGATCGCATCAAGCAACAGCCATGGTACTCGGTTGACAATGGTCTCTTGTACCCGATTGATCTTCCCTTCTCTATATAAATGCTTGAAAGAAATCTGAAGTCGTTTCAAAAGCCTCGTTTGCGCCTGATTGTAGGAAACGCCAACTGTGGAGGGCGATCCTAGATGATCGACGAGACGTAAAGCCTCACGAAGGTCATCAAGAGCCTGACTAGTCTCATGACTTAAAAATTGGCCCGCTGCGCCTCGGTCTGCAAGCTTTTCTACGATTTCGATCCGGTTTCGGGCATCTTGGACAAGCCTGGTCCACTGCTCTGGTGCGTTGTATGCATTCCTTAGCCGGCGAAAGGCCTTCCCAACGACATCGATTATTTGAAGACCAGCGGCACCGGCGCCAACAATCTCCATGGCGTTTAATGAGGACACAGAGCTAGGTTCGCCATGTTTGATTTTAATTTAGAGGTTTATAAACCCGGAGAAGTAGGGCCGACCAACTTCCCCTCCCATAGCCTTGCTACTCGCTATTATCACGTTTAGATTATGCATGGATTTTGATGATCAGAGCCAATGAAGGAGCACAAATCTGAGCGAATAGTGAATGGTCGGGCGTATTTGTTACTCGGTTAGCTCGCAAAGTAATACCAGATAGACGTCAGTGAGATAAGCCGCAATCGGAAAGCTGTTGAAGCGAATTTAATTGGGGTAGACCGATCTAATGAAGTAAGATACTACCCACAAAGTGCACATATTGATGCCTGTGGTGGATTGCAAGGCAGATATTAACGTTGCAGATGAGATGGAGGTAATTGACATCTGCAACCTGTGCAGGGATCCTTATGAACACTTTCCTTCGTACCTTCCGCACACTTGGCAAAACTCCCGCACAATGAGCACAAAACCACAACGAAGACCTCTCAATAATGCCACAGGAATCCCCATTCGAACCATTCGAACCAAGTGATCTTCTATGTGACAAATATGCTAAACGGCCAGTGAGGGCAGCATACACGTAGTATTACCAGACATCTTCAGATATTCGTAAATCGTAGTAAAAATTGCTGAATGGAGGCAAAGGAGGGGTCTGTGTAGGTTTTCCTCAACTAGGCGTAGGAGGACATGGCGAGCCGGGTGCTCGAGCCATACGAACGAGGGGACTGACGAAAACGCTGAATCGAAGGAGACTCCTAATAGTTAGCATGCTCAGCAACGCTTAATAATGTCCTCGTGGTAACATACGAGTTAGGCGAAGCGGCTGTTCTTGAAGAGGTGCCCTGTGGTGGTGGCCGAGGAGGCGTTGGTGGTGGTGGTGGCTTCGACTTTCTGGCAAAGTTCTGTCGTCGGTGATGTTAGAATTCCAAATATATTGTAGCCCGAGCCTATGTATTCGATGTAAAGGACTCAGATAGTAGGTGAATCATATAGTCCAGCCATGAGTGGCGCCCGTTCTGTCAGGGTAAAGGGGACGCTGGACACGCCGGAAACGCAAGATCCAGAGTCGGAAGTAGGGACCTACGCACCTCGTAAAACACACTGCGACAATTTGTTTCTTTTAGCCCATGTGAAAGGCCCACTTCATTTGGCAGGGAGAAATGCAGTACTCGAAGGGAGTGGGACACCAGTGAAGACCGGATCAACCCAACGAGATACGGCCTTTCTCTTTCTATCCTGGGATAACGGCGAGGGAGTGACTTAAGACAAATAATTGTATTAGATGAATTTGTGACTAAAATTATATGTAAGCGATAATAGAGCCTTTTTGTACCTAACCTGATGATTCCTGGGAACTGCGATGGCAGTACACCAGGATGAGGTTCAAGTTGGGGAATCATGGCCATCGTTGTCGGAGGCCGCCGGTTATAAAGTGGCTTCGGGTCGGCGGTGTGCTCTTGGGAGCTTGAAAGGCGTTTTCTGGGCTATAGCTTCGAAACAAAAGGATGTTATGTTGATATTCTCGTCGAAGAGGAGAGGTGGTTATAAGGTGAGTGTGCGATACTCAAGATGAAGAAGTCTAGAAAACCAGCTAGCGAAGCGGGTTATTAGGCGTATAGGTAAATCTAGCTGTAGTATATCTACCGGACCAGGGAATCCGTCTAGTTCAGGCTCTGCCTCAGCCTTAATTTCTTTTGTGTAGTTGTTGGCTTTGTAGGTGGCGTAGATTCTTGCTAGCGTCTAAGACTGTAAATGACCGCGTCGATTCGACCCAGAGTAGTGGATAATCCTCTTCAGACGATGAGGTTTTGTGATCGATGCCGGATCCCTGAGTGGGGTGTTCTGGCCGCTGAAGAATCCACGTATTTAACGTGCCAGCAATGTATGCACAGTGTCAGGGCAAGGGGGTATTGGTGCTAATCAGCATGAATGAGATTCCTGTGTCAAGGGTACGTCGTCAAGGTAGGGAGATCGCGAGTTACCCAGAAAATGGTACGGATTGGAGAATATTAGGCTGGTTTCGATGGCTAACTTAGTGGGTTGTGATCTGGATAATTTTGGAGCTCCCCCAATTGTGTCGGCCCTAACCGACGGGCCCTAAAATAGTTATATGGTCATGTGACACTGGAGGCGGGGAGCTTCTACAAAGTCCAAGCGCCGTAGGGCGCTAGGCGGTCTCGTCCTTCTGATTATCCAGATCTGCCCAACTCATTTATCCACGTAAGATTTCAGTCCTAAGAATCTTCACTAGCGCCCGTTACGGCTATTACCCAACTACAGTCGGCTTCAATAGCATCATAAGTTGCGCAAGCTACAGATGCAAAGAGTAGAGATTTGAACAGAGTTTGGCATCTGATAGATATCAGAACGAACTATGCGAAGTAGACCAGTTAGAATTGCCATTATTGACCAAGGCGTCTACGATGAACCCTCCTTACCACCTCCCGGAACACAGAAAAGAAAACATGACGAAATATCTTCATCGGCGCCTTCAACAGCAACAACAACGAAGACGTTGTTCCTCTGGACTCAGAACCCGGGGAGACAAGCAACTGGTAACCCTGATATAAAACTTGCAACTGTTGGGATTGACAAAAACAATCAAGGTTCCATAATATCTCCTCGCCATGCGAGGCTGCTGAAATTGATACCGCCGTCGACTGCTGAGAAGGGCTCTATGACGGTGGAGGATATTCGAGACTTAAGCATTGAAGTAGCTTGGGTGGGCAAAGGCCAGGAGGGCGGGATAATGCCATGCAGGGTGTCAAGTGATGAGGACCCTTCCTACGATATAATACTTGGTGTGGATTTCCTATCCATGCACGCCTCTGTCCTTTTCAACGAAAGGCCCGGCAGAGCGCCTACTGAATTTGGAAGAAGCTTGGACACCTGTAAGTCGGGTCTTTCCAAAATGGCCGCCATCACACTAATATTGGCTGATAGTGTTTCGCCCTGTGGATCCAAACAAGCGGCGAAACTTCTTCAAACGTGGTATCGTAATTCGTGTCCTTTGGCCGCAGCCTCACCCGTACGATAGAGGCTCCCGCGAGGTGATATTTAGAGTTGACGGCTGGAATGAGAAAATCCATTATAAGATCACCTGGTTCGTTGTGATTCAGGTATTCAAGGCACATTGCATTGCTTTGCCTATCCACACATACGGGGGAAAGGGCACAATGAAACCAGGCGTTGATCCGTCTAACCATGCTGCACTCGTACCCGAAGGTGGACAGCAAGAACTCCTTCCAGGAGAAGTCCTCACGAAAGCTCCCTTCCGCATGATTGTAGAAAATACAATTGACCTCGACCAGGCTTCAAGAATCGACTTTTCGAAGCCTAGCACAATCGAGTATAATATCAAAGTCATGAAGGTCGGACGAATTATTTCAACGGATGTTGGACGTCTCCTAGATTATTTCCTGCATACATCTTCTAAAGCAAAACCATTTTGTGTTCCTCACCCTAGGAATGTAGATTTCTTTGGGCGTGAGGAACAACTGAACCAACTCCTGAACGCACTCGCGCCTTCTAAGCAGCAGGCGACAGAACTCAAAGTGGGCATATTGACTGGGATAGGTGGTACCGGCAAGTCTCAACTCGCTTTAGAATTCACATACAGAATCCGGGCCGCGTATGATGCTGTTTTCTGGGTCGAAGCTACGAACGAAAACAGCATTTCGTCAGCGTTTCGGCGCATTAGTTGCGAACTTGATGACTCATACGACCCAGGCACCGGCACGAATGCCATGGACCGAGTGTATCGATGGCTGAGTGATGCCGCACAATCCAATTTCCGGTGGCTCTTAGTCTTCGACAACATTGATTTCTCCAATAATTGCTATAGATATATTCGTTATCTCGCCAGTGCCGCCGGTCGGGGAACTATTCTTCTAACATCCCGAAACACTGAGCTTCTAACGTCCCAAAACGCCGAGCTTCTAACGTCCCGAAACAATGAGCCTCGAGAGATAACTAGGTTCCAGATGACTTTAGACGGTTTCTCCGAGGACGAAGGCGCTGCATTCTTACAGCGGCTGGTCGGTGACGATTGCAGCAATGATGATAAAACGATTATTGTGAAAGGTATCGTTAATAGCTTGGGGGGTATTCCTCTTGCATTTGCCCGTTTCGGAGACTATATCAATCAAAATGGCAAAGCGCTTTCCGCTATACTTCAGTTCTTTAAGCAGCAGCAAACGCCCATCATAAATAAGGATATCTCAGACGAGGGCATCTCAGACGAGGACATCTCATACGTGGACATCTCAGACGTGGACATCTCAGACGTGGACATCTTATGCGAGGGCATCTCAAACATGGACAAGTTCGTCTCATACGAGGCCATCTTATACGAGGACACCTAATACGAGGACATCTCACACGAGGACATCCGATCCGGCTACCTAGGAATTCTCATGAACACCTTTTTTCAGCTTCAAGCAGCTATCTGTCCAGGGCTTCAAATAGGCATCTAATAATGGCTGGTGATGCCAGCGAACATGATCAAACCGTGAATGTACTACGGAGCTCAAACCGCACCTTAAGTAAGGGGCGCCGGGCACCCCCGAGTTTCACGGCCAGTAAGGGCAATTTTTGATCTTCTCCGAGCTCTCCAAAGGAGCTCTCAGGCCAACCCCTCAGATTAACAACTCCATACTCTTCTCTATGGATATGAGACGATCGTCCAGCTCTCCAATCTGCTTAATTCACTGAACGAGGTAAAATGGTTCAGGTGTTAGTAAAAAAAGGCGCCAACCCCAACATCCAGTCAGCAATCCATTAAAGATGCTCTTCAGAATGCTTTAGCCGCTGAGCACAGGTTCATCGCCAAGTTGTTGTTAGACTCTGGCGTCTACTATGAATGATAGGGTTCTATCACTTGCCGTGATGACAAGGCGTGACGAGGCCTCAAGTGCACTGGACAAAAGTTTATAATCTTAAACTATACTTTTCGAAATAGAGAAAGACGGTAGGTTATATGTGTTTGAGTTTAAAAACACATGGAGCGGTTGAAAGAGATGGCCAAGGCTCGCATTGCAATAGCCGCAACAAGTGACGTTCTGTTCGAAGCAGAATACTATCATGTCGAGATAATTCAAGCAGTCCAATCCGGCAGACCTATCCACTCTATGACAAAAACTAAAGTATTCAGCTCTATTCATGAGAAAGCCCCTGCACTCAAGTTTAACGGCGCCCAGTAGTTGTGACAACTCTCTCCCGAGATAGTCTCAACGGGGAGTTTGGCGATGCACTTGGCATCGGGATACCACAGAACTTACTAAGCGGTACCATCCGAGATACCTGCGACTATATAGATTCGCATAGTAACGATTTCTGGCAAGCGCATGTTGCCGCTGCAGCAGCCGCCATCGCAGAAGAGTTTTCAAGATATCTTCTGCCTCATAAGTCATTAAAGCGGCACCAGTAAACCTACCTAATACTTGGAAAAAGAAGTTTGTGTTCTTCAAACTCAATAATTCGCTAACACGAGCCCAGTCTCAAAATACAATCGAAAACCTAGTTAGGAAACCGTGCCTCATCTAATCCAAAACAATCATGACTTTCTCGGCTAAATCGCATGAGTGAATTTAAGGAGCTAGATACAAATTCTCCAGGATTGGTTTATCCTGGGAGGAAGGCCTGTCGTAACGACGTAGAATGTCGCAAGGGGCTGACGCTAGGACATGTACATTAGGTTAAGTATATGGCTTATGCAACCAGCTTCAAGGGGGCTTGAAGATGTCATGGGCGGGAGACTGGATTAGGCTTAAGGACACACAAAAGAATTTAAGGAGGGCCAGAAAGAAAGTCGTGGAGGATTCTTGAGAAGCGTCAAGTCTAAGCAAAGTGTGTCAGGGAAGGAAATTAAATATGGTCATGAAGATTTATTATGCAAATAATCACTTTCGTTGTCATACAACGACTTTTAGCTTGTAGTGGCTTAGCGAACGACAGTTCTCAACCTTGCTACAATATAATACTAAGTTATCTACAGCACATTTCATGGCAGTTAGGGGTCGGTAGTGTCTCACTGAAGCTGATGATTTGGTGAGTTGTTTTGGTGGGCCGAATCTTTACTAGTTAGCCTATACTTACCTAGAACTAAAAACAAACAGACAATTATAAAGAAAACTATCTAACTATCTACTAGTGTAGGTGAGATAGATGGGCAAATCTCGAGTCAAAAACATAGCGTTGATGACGGGCCGAGGTATGATCTAGATATGTCACGAGTATTAAGTACTCAGGTCACGTATAACAACAATAGTCTTTGTGATAGGCAGGCATGATACGAAATTAAGTTAGTCTTAGAGGTTTTTTCCACATCGAACATTTGCAGTCCTTGATATACACATCAACTTATCGGGCAATCCAAAATGGTTTTTGAGTGTAGAAGTAGACGAATTAGTTTTTAACAGACGACCTTGCGGGTTAGTGCTATGTTAACGCCCGTTTTCCCTCATGCAAGCTCTTCCGAAAACGAGAATTACATTTTGGGTTTTCCATATGTGCCACGAAATACAACAGCAGACCTATACCGTTACACTACCAAGAGATAGAACCTTGTAAAGACAGGCCCTTGACTGCCTTCATCTGACATATACGCAGGTGCCGTGACATATGATTCTCGAAATAATCTCCATCGGTCTCGAACGAGCCTACTTTTAGTCAACCGCCAACAAACCCAGATGGCGCCTTATGCCAGTTCAAGTGTCCGAGAAGGTGTCGGCTGTCGAGTCATTTGTCCAAGGTCCCGGGCACGACTAAGCGCATTTGCAGATTGGAGATGCAGACTTCTGAAATCATCTCTATTACTGCACATCTTTACTGATCAAATTCCTTCCGATTATATTGCTCCGTCAGCTATAGATTGTATTCGTAATCATATATCGCCGTCCAATTTCCATATGAGTTATGCACGGGATCGCGAGCGGAATAGTAACACAAATCTCTACACACCATAATTGAGTGTTTGCTACCCCAAACACGAAGCGAAATTCGAGGATTCTTGATTCCGGGTAGCACAAAAAGCAATATCCGGCAGCCGCGGTATCTTGCATGAAGTTGCCGTGGGCAGAGTGGGGGCAGATCACGGCAGTCTTCCCGGCGACGGCCTGTATTGTCCGGGGTTGGTTGTCAACTCCACGAAGCATCCTTCCGCATTGTAGACCAACTGGCTACACAACATATGCATTCCGATAAGCGCCGACGAGGATATTTGTGCCGTCACTTACCTTCCAAAAACGGCAGCCAGCTAGGTTGCTACTGGGTAGTTGTGGTTGACTAGTGAGGATCCATCTCACCTAGTATATTGTTTAGTAGCATATATATTAATTAAGAGCTTTATGAACAGCATGCATTAATACCTAGGTTGAGCAGTTCAATTTATGCAAAAGTCGTCGCTGTTTAAAATAAGTAAATCAAGTTACGCAAATACCGGCTCGACGACTTATTCTAGCGTTTTTCGTATCAAGATCGGTGGTTCACCGCCATCATGATTCCTCTCATTATCTACAAGTACTTGTTTCACATAGAGAATATTATGAAATATTATGAATGCATTTTATATTGAGATGCGGCGGCAATCGTATCTCCGGATGGTTCGGCGGGGTCATGGCGTCTGGATTTGGAATTACAATGCTTAAACTAACCTATTAAGTTTTCACTGCCTTCTTCCAAACCTATCACCACTGGCTTGGGGGTCAACGTTCCTTTCTTCATATATACAATGTCTTATTGATGGTACGCAAGCAGACCATACTGTGTCCAGATACATAAGTGCATCTCAGGTTTGGAAGACTTGTCGCCTCTCATGTTTTATCATCTTTCTCAGCTTATTGCTATATAATTCAAATGGTCAGACTTATTTGAGGGAATTCTTCAGCCGCGAAAGAACGCGCCCCGAACACGTCTACATTGCAAGTGAATTATCATCTTTGTCATGACAACGAACCCTCTCTTCACACCAGGGGAACCCAGTGAGAAGAAGGACGCCACTGATCTCGAGGCTCGTCTCCAACATGACAACGGGAACACTACCGACTTGACGACTCCGAAGTCTGATGAGTGGGCATTCAAGACACCAACAGACCACCTCACGCGTCGCCAGGCCGTCTACATTTTCGTCCTCGATGGCGTTGTCTCTGGTCTCATTGGTGCGGGAATCAATTTTGGCATAGCTTATGGTGCGTCAGCTCTTCCCTGCTCGCGCTCCACTCAAAATTAATCAAAATGCGACTCTACTGACTCAGCGTCAAAGCCACATATCATACGCAAGATGCAGTCCGTCTCTTCGTCTTGCCCAACGCGCTCGCCGCGGATGCTGGGTTCACGCTGCTTGCCCAGTTCATCATAACATGGGCCGTCGAGTGTTTCGTCGTCGGCTGGCACCTGAGGACGGGCGTGGTGCCGCCGATCGGCTTTTTTCGTGAGCCGAAGAACAGGTTCATGCGATGGTATTTCATCCTGGACGACAAGCAGCCGCAAGTGTTGAGGGGTTTCAAGCCCTGGCTCAGTCTCTTTTTCGGGAATGCCATCAGGTCGCTTATTCTCCTTGCCGCCTTCTTCCCTATTGTCTTCGGCGCGAGTATCGGGTTTCTTACCTTGGCTGGAACGCATAGGGATGGGGATTGGTACTATGATGTTGTGTATGCACCTCAGATCTTCAAGCTCATCTTCGGCATAGCCGTAGGATCAACGTGTACGCCGCCGATGGCTGCATTTTGGCTTGTGAGATGCGGTTGGGTCATGAAAGCTAGAGAGGGTAGTACAGGTGGGACGCGGTCTGTTGAAGAAAATTCGAGCTCTCACTCACAGGGCACAACGGAAGCCTAATCTAGGCATGCCACGGCCTCGCAAGGTCGATAGCAAAAGTGTTTTTCTCACACATGTAGATAATGAAGGAAGCACACCTCGTTTTGTTGCCACATCCAGCGCTGCAACCGCTTTCTTTATGTCAGGATCTCTGGTATGGGGTGCTATGTTGTTGCGTGAAGAGGTCTATCCCTCGTGGGCTAGTCTCTGGTTATATACATATATACCCTTTGTCTAGGGTGATCGTGAAGTTGGCTTGACGCTCAAGTTTCTTACTTTGAATACGCCGTCATATCTCAGAAGATATCCTCAGCCTAGATTGTGCCTTAGAGTTTCCAAATAGAGTAGAACCTGATGTGAGATAACATGATCTCAGCGCTAGTGTAACCAATTATCATTGCTTTCGAAATGCTTCATTGATACCTCTGCCACGTCCCTAATTATCTCAGATGGCCCGCCTTTAGCCCTCAGCCGATGTCGCTGTTGTGAGCCCTCTGCGTTGGGGCTAAAAATGCAGTGAAATCTCAATTTTTGGCATCAACGAATAAGACTTTGCAAAGTTAGACTGCGTCTTCGGTGTCCATTTGAAGCCTAGCGAAGTCGCATTGCGAGTCTTCTTCGTTGAGGCTAAAAATGCAGTGAAATCCCTATCGGGACCTACCCAATCGAGGTCGCATTGCAACCTGAAGTCCTCTTCATTGGGGTTAAAAATGCAGTGAAAATGTGACCCCTCTTTGAAGCTCTCGCTGAAGACATCATTCGCCGGCGAAGAGTGAAGACTTAGCTGCACAGTTCCGTTCTTCGCCGCCTACAAATGAATCGGTAGGTATGTTCGTAGCGTATTTTCATCGCCTCTATACTCAAATGAGGTTACTTTGTTTTCCCTTGCTCGATTCCTGATAGAGCTCTTCCCACTTAGAAAAAGAAAAGAAGCAGTGCGGCTGTCTTTAGTAAATCTTGACTAGTGTGATGCGATGTATTATGTTGATACGTATAATAGTACCTAATTAACCATACAAACTAACAGCCTGGCTGTCGAATCTATGTATCCATTTAGTACTTGTGGACTTTGAGGCCGCAAGCGTTTAAGAATAGATTGAAAAGGTTCTTAGCCTCTACTGTATCCCTATGTTCTATTCAGATCGGCATGAGGGAAGTAGAATGCACTACGTATAAAAAGGGTACTCCGCAGTTCGTCTGTTATACTGTATATATTAGATAATGAATCTCCGAAGAGCAAAGTTACAAGTCAACCAACCACTAAGTCAATTGAAATGAGAGAGAAAAAAACAGCCGAGACACTTCTCTATGTTATGCTTACCAAGTTGCTGATGAGCTAGCAGAGTAGTTCGCCACGACATCGTGTATGTAGTTCTAGTATTACTGGATCCAAAAACCTCCATTTCTGTCCCGATGTCCATGTGCTCTGCCTGTCTGGTTCCGTACTAGTGAGGAAGAATCCTAACAAAACATGTACATAGCATGTGAGTAAATGAACATGGTCCTACTTATAGACCTCTATTCATAATGTTTGAATTGATATCACATCTCAATCAGACGACCCTCTAATGAGTCTAGTAATCAATATTTTGTGACAAACATGTACAGCGCACAGTCCTCGCTCGTAGGTTCGTAATGCGGGAGGGGGAGGGATAGAAGTCGATAAGTTCTAGCTTGGTTTTGATTGGTCATCGTCAACTAGAACAATAGAATACAGAATATCCTACACATATGTACATGGACAAGACCGGGCATGATCTACCGGTCAAGATTCACCACATAATTAAATCTTCAACCCCGTTGAAGATCGGGATGCTACCAGGAGTAATACTGCCTCTGTGCCGTGACGGGGCGATTGGGCAGGTGGACCCAGGGAGCCTTCTTAGCCTCTTTGGCTACTCTTTCATCATGTAATCGTATCCGCGTCTTCTCCTCCTTTAATACCAGATTGATACCTTAAGCAAAGTTGATTAGCATATGATATACCTTCAAGTGATGACCCGGGCAGTAACTCACGAGAGGTCGGCCTCTTCATAAAGGACATGCGTCCTCTGGCATGATACTGAATCCGCATACTCCTAATATGGCCCTTGGTGACCCACGACTGGTCAACGTAAAGCCGCGTAGGGTCGTCGACCTCGAGCTTGTCCCCATCCTTGGTCAGAATGGTCCGCTTCTTGGGGAGGAGCTCGCCGTTGGTCGCGCCGAGCCCCATGCCGCGGCTCGCGACAGCGTTGGCCTTCGCTTCCTCCAGCTGCCACAAGACCTCCCTCGCGGCCTTCTTCTTGCTGAAACGCATCTGGGTGATGGCGTCGTCGACCGTCTTGCCGGCGATTTGCCGCGACAGTGCGCCCAGCTTCTTGATACTTGTGGGCAGCTCCTCGCTCTTGCTCGTTACCTCCTTCTCCGCAAGCTTGAGCTGCTCCTCCCTGGACAGCTTCCCGTTGGCGCGGACCATCTGCATGATCTTCTTGCGCTGGTAGCGGACCTTCCACCGCGGGTCCGGGTTCAGGGCCATCTCCATGTGCTCCTTCATCCTGCTGTATCTGGCGGTAGGCTTGGGGGCGGTAACTGCGGGTTTCTTATCGGGTTGCTGTTGTTGTTCTTCGGCGCTCTTGATGTCCTCGTCGAAGATAGTAGAGCCCTGAGTGCGGTTGCTGAGACGGTCGGCGAGCTGGAGCTCCTTCTCTAACTTGTTCACGGCCTTGGCGTACGGGGAGGACGTCTCGGATGTGGAGGTCTTCTTGCCGGGCCATTTGAAGGCGTCGAGCCAGGCATTTCGACGTTGTGTTCGGGGGAGGAGGTATCGTAGATGTAGAGACGGCTTGGCGATGCTGGCGCAGGCTACGAGAACAAGACTGATTAGCTGATGTTACGATAGGATATGACAACGAATGGCCAATGCATACCAACAGTCGCAGCCCGGCGGGACGGTAAATGTAAACTCATGATTTATGCTGCTCTGGTGCTTGTCGAGCAGCACCTTTGCTACCCATTTACAGCATATAAATTGAAGCTGACGGAAAAGTTCTTGATTGGTCCCTGGCGTAGAAGACCGGCGGCGCATCGGCAATGTTCCGAGGATGGCCCGGCCAGGTACTTCTAGCGATTCAATTACCTGGCATCCCTGCAAGCTCTCAGTGGGGTAAGGAATGGTACGACTGCCAGACAGGTACGTACTTGCACGTGATTCAATTGAAGCTCCCCAGCTCTCCGTCTCGCGCGAAATAATGAGGCCCAGCTCCATTTTCAATTCCGAATCGTGCCACCAAATCATCAGCTAGCATATCGCATCTCCTTTCGGCTTTCCTCGACACCACCACCATAACTCGCCGAAACCTTCTTCACAATGGCCATCAAACCCATCACTGGTGTATGTACTCGTCCAAGCTCAATGGCCCTTCGAAACTGGGTGCTTGCCGTTCCCTTTCACCCGATGATGCTGACCTCGGCTGTAGATGCTCAAACGGGGCCTCGTCGTTGACCTGTCCATCGCTCTCGGTAGGTTTCCATCTTACGACTCGGAAACGAAAGGGACAGGACCTGACTAATATTGTACCAAAGGCATCGGAATGACAATGGGCAGCGCTTACTGGTATGTGACCCGACGACGATGTTTTCAGTCCGACCGCAACATCGTACCATACTAACTTTGTGTCTCCAAGGTACGGATATCACATGCCCCGCACCAACGCCCGAGACGCTTTCTACAAGCAGCTGGAAGCCGACCGCGCCGCGAGAACCGGTAACTAGATATGGGGGATTAGAAACAAGAATAACTGAAAGATAACGATGACGAGTTGAAAGGGGGCAAGGCAAACCTATAGACGAGGACGGCAACAACGACGATTTTCCTGTGTACAGTTGCGATAGAGCGAGGTTGAGGGGGTGCTTCGAAAGAAAAGAAAAGCAAAGCCGAGACTTAGTGCATTATACTATACGATCCCTCCCGCCGACTACCCGAAATCAACTTCATCCTTAAAAATACGAACCTTGGTTAATGCATGTGGTCGGGATAATACTGCAGCAGAGAAACCCGTCGTGTGGCCGTGGTATGGATTAGGTTTTGCTTGCATCTGTCATGACTTGTATGCACCGACTCCTTGATCAGAAGCCGGATGGATAATTAGGATGCCATCCTAAACCACCTTGACTCTAAGCTGATCCACTGGCTGTCTGTTACGCTTGCGTGAATTGGTGAAGTCTTGCTTTCGTATATTCGTTTCGCATCTTTACACCCCGTCACTATAAATTTTAACCAATACTACAATATTGCGAAACTACGTCACTAGAAGAAATCAGGTTACCAGGTACTTATAGCCGTCCAGGCGCATTCGTGGCGTAATAGTGAATTTCATCTTTCAGGAATGTCTTTGCAACAGAATGCCTCAAACAAAGCAACTCTGCATTCATGTTGCGAGTCTTAAGTCCTAGAAAGACATTTCGAGATCCGTAAACTCCAAGCTCAGGCAGCAACCCAATTATAGCAGTACATAAAATACACGCATTCATTCATACAGGAGGAATAATGCCATAGCATCGCCTTATATTCAGCACCTCCATCTCTACCATCAATCAACCACTAGCTGAACTCAAGCCCCACCAGGCTGTTTTCTTAAATCACCACCACCACCACCACCTCGGGGCTCCCTATCCACGGAATCCGACGATGACGTCCTCCCTTCCCACATGGTAGTCTCGACAGTAAACATTCCCTTTCGATCCCGACAGCTATTGAACGAATCAGCATCTTCATCCTTATCCTATCCCGGCCACCAAGCAGACACGCAGAACAATACGTACCGACGGAACCAGCGCTGCACAGGCCAGCATCTCACAGGACTATTGGCGAGATCGGGCCTGTCGATCTGGCAATCGTATTGCACCATTGACAGCAGCTCGCAGGCCGAGAGGTCGATTTTGCTGCCTTTCCGTCGCTTTCCGTCGTCGAGCTGGATCTCGGCCTGGAGTTGTGAGGCGGGGAAGACTCGGCACGGGGGCGACATCTTGCTCCGATCCGACGCCCGGCTGTGTTGTGTAGGCAAGTCCCGGTGTTGCTGCCAAAGGTTGTGGAGGTGATGGATCCGGCGGGTGCGAAGCGTGTGGGCGCTGGACTACTCGGGGATGTGGAGGAGGGAAGTCTCGAAGAAGTACGTATTTACCCGTCCAGCAATGACCGGCCTGTTGGTTGAGTTCGGTGATGTATCATGCCTATCGAAGCACGCATACACATACACATTTACAAACACATCCACGTACTCACCAGTCTCTAAAATGAGGTCTCTCACCTAGGGTTGCCGTCTTATCTTATCAGCGCCCTGTCATATTTCATCTCATCTCCTCATCTCATTATAAGATCTCACAGCACTACAAGTCTACTTACCGTACATTCACTTTTACGCATCAAATCAAGCAGAAGACGTAGCAATGCTAACTACCAGATGAAATCCAACAGTTACTCGATTCTTTACGCGCAAGTTTCACCACCAACCCATCGCGTCACCGAAGCCCACACATCCCAATAGCCGACTTATCAATAATAGCCACCCGGTACCAACGGGCAACACAATCCGCACCACCTCCGCTAATGTCCGTCAGCGGACGATATCTCCCATTCCTATACCATCTGATCTCAACACTAATATCCTCTCCACATTCCTACACCATCGTGATAATCGACACAGAGGGTAAGTTCGACGTAACACGTTTGATCAGCACCAAACCAGACACCAACTACCCAGCGACGCCCGCGGACCTGGCCCACGTGCACATCTACAGGCCGGGACGTGGTGCCGAGCGCGTGAGGGCGGTGCTGGGGACGCTCGACGAATTCATGCTGTACGGAGATCACGCCAGCCGTGGACGGGAGTGGTGGGGCACTGTGGTGATTGGGGGCGGCGGCGGCGGGCACGTCAACGCGGGCTGGAAGGGTTGGTTGAGGGTCGACAGGGAGGAGGTTCCTGGCTTTCAGGTGGGCATTAGTGTTGAGGAGGCACTGAGGGATAGGGAAAGGAGACAGACTGCTGTCGATAGGGCCGGTTGGACGGCGGCTTCAAGATGGGGGAGTTATACGTGGAAGGGTGGTTGAATTAGACTACATGATTAGGTTAATTTGACTACCCCGTACTCTATAGGAGTCGCTTTGAATTGAATTGTCAAGCTTAAATTTTTTCGCTACGACCACGAGACCGGGTCTCCGTGACATCCATCACAGTGCCTTCATTATCAGAACCTGATGTGATGTATCGTATCGTATCGTAGATGATTACACCGGCACTTGGTGTGGTACAACATATGTACAGAGGAGCGCCCCACCCCCACAGGCGCGATGACGGTGAAGAGGCGCTGAAGCCAGCCCGCTATGATAAGCTGCCACCCAGCTCGTGTTACAGCTCATTGTGATAATGTATGCATCCCACTTCCTTCCGCTATCTCGACAAACACCAAACTTACTTACTTTTCCTGTGATGCACTACCCTGACAAGAGAAACGCACAACCCAGTCCATTCACCAAGCCTGAACTGTTCCTCGATATATAGGAGGCTAGGCCAGGTCGCTCGACCAGTATGGCCGCCTCACAATTCGGGACTCTGACGCCGTTGCAGCATTACAATCAGCAGCAGCAGCGGCAACAGCAACATTTCAGTCAACTCAGCTTCCAACCGCATCCTCCCCCTCCCTCTACTCCTTCCTCTTCCTCCTCTTCTTCGCAACAACACCACCAGAAGCAGCAGGGACAGCAGCATCAGCAACATGTCAATGTCACTGCCAATACCGCCAATCACGCCGCCAATGGCACCGGCAATATTCACCCTCAATCTCACCCTCACCTTCAGTCGCAACCCCAATCCCCCGCCCTGAATAGTGCTGTCGCCGGTCCTCTGCAGTCTCAGCAGCTACAAGCCATGACGCCTGTCACCGTTCCTACCCAGACCTCGAATCTGAATCCCAGTCTTGCGAGTCCCCCGGCCACGGCTACCGCTATAGGTACAGAACCTCCGACGACAGATGCCCCCGCCTCCACCGACCCTCAGCGCCGTCGCCGTACTGGTCGCGCATCCAAGCGCCGCCGTAGCAGTGACGGTGATGATGCTGACCCGTCCCTCCATTCTACTATCGTACCGCGCCCACCTACCGTTCATCCCTTCAGCAAGGGACCCTACCTTACCCTCGAGGATGCCATCTTCTCGCTGCAGCTGCACGTGTTCAGCTCGGGCTACGGTGTATCGCAGAAGCGTACCGTCAAAGAGAAGCTGCCCTCAGGCAAGTGTGAGTGCTCCTGAGTCCTTTTCTTTCCCGTTCCAGCCACTTCAAAGGAGCCAAGGTCCCTTTTCGGGCTGGACTCAAACCTTAGAAGTTGTCCACGCTTTCGAATGCTTGGATCTCACTTAAACCCTGATAGCTGACTGCGAATGACATAGATGACCCGGACGGCGACATTATTCGTAAGGACTTCGCCTGCGATAAGGGCGGCAACGAGTTTGTGTCACAATCGCGCGGAGAGCGCAAGCGGGAGTCGAAGAAATGCGGTTGTCCTTGGAAGGCAGCCATCCGTCGCCTACGGCGTGAGGGAGATCGCTGGTTTATCGAGATCCTGCAGACGCAACATAACCACCCCGTCACTCTGCCCGAAGAGATGCATACCCTGGCCTCTTACCGCCGCTGGCAGCGCGAAAACAATGCCGGCATCCGGAGTGCCATCGCTCGGCTGGGGCGTGCTGCTGCTATGCCGGCGCGCGACATTGCTGCCTACCTCAAGGGTGACATCAGAGATCACGATCTCGATCGGATTGACAAGCAAATATTACGCGCTCTCAGCATTAGCGACAAGGAAGTCCCAGGTAGTGAGAAAGAAGGTGGCTCTGTCGTGTTCGAGATGGTGGCCAGGCGGCCTGTCATCATCCTGCAGGATAACACGTCTTCTACCACCGGATACTCGAGTGCGCCGAACCCTCCACCACCCATGAACAACTTCCCGAACCCGGCCACCTCAGCAGTTCCCTTCAACGAAGCGCCGGCTGCTTACCATCATACTTTTGCGAGTACCTTCACCAGTCCGCCCAATGCAACACCTGCCCCCATGGGCGGCGGAGGCGGACCGACCAATATGCATCCAGAATACCCCATCATTCCTTAAAATCAGGATACAACAATGGGAATAATCATAAACACCCCTTTTTCCTCTTTACGGTGCGCATGGCACGCATGGCTTGCGTTTTTAATCTGGACCTGGAGGGGCGGGGCGTTGAGATAACCGGGCGAGAAAAAATATCCAGGAGACATCGTTTCTTTATTTTAAATGAGAGCACTGGCGTACGGGATATACCAAGTCGAACTTAGGCGTTGGGGAAACGAAAGCGAATATTCTACGAGAGTTCAGTGGCTTACGCAATGGAATGGCGGCGTCGAAGCGTATTTAACTCGGAGCCATGATGATTCTAGTACCCAGTTATGAATAAGTACATAGTATAGCGCGATTTGCCTGCCTATCTATCAATGGGTTACTTAATGTTAAAGACATATTTTTTCTTACATGCTTTCTTTTTAGTAGTACATTTGCACCTTGGATAACTTATACATCTCATAAAAAGCCTTGAGTTTCTGTTTGAAATAGATAGGTAAGTAAGTAAGTAAGTATTGACTATCCTAACTATGAGTTCAATTGAAACCAACTACGTTACATAAATAGGGTATAAATATGCTATAAATGAAGAAAAACCTATTTCGCTTTTTTTACCCCAACCAGCCCTGATCCGGATTAATGCCCATAACTATGCCGTGCCACGCTGATGCAAGAAGAAGAAGAAGATCCAGATCCAAATTTTGATAAATAGATACGTCTGATGTAATTCGATTGAGTGGAATAACTGATTGATAGATAGATAGATGGGGGGATGTAGATGATAGAGTGAGTAGATTGTAGTTAGAGAAATTAAAGTGAGATCGAAGAAGACTAGATGTGACTGGCTAGGTGTCAAGCAAGTAAGCGCGCAATGCCCTCTCGTCGACACATACGGTCGTGGTAGGTTCGTAGATGTGGAAATTTCTTCTTCGAACCTTCTTCCCCACCACGAAATTGAGGGGAGGAAGAGAGGATGTCGGATAGGACGGGCCAGAATGCGAAATCTGCTAGACTTATCTCTGGCCCTGCGATGAAGATGTCTTCCGAGGCGTATTTCTCCCAGGGAGATAGGAGGTCTTCTGTTTTTGTAATTCCTGGATGAGGAGCAGAGGAAGGAGGAGAAGAGGGAGAAAGGGGGGGAGAAGAAGGAAAGGGAGAAGAAAGGGATCGCCATGCATCCAAGATCCTCAGACCCTGCGTCCAGCGCTCGCGAACACGCTCTTCGTCGTTGGCGGTAGTAGTAATTCCGCCGTAGGTCTTCTGGAGATACTGCATGATCATTCCCTGGCCATCGACGACTGTCTTATTCTCGTCGTTATCGACGAAGCGAATGGGGATATTAATCGGCTTTCCCTTTCCCCCTCCTCCCCCTCCTTCTCCCCCCTTTTCCTTCTCGCCAGAAGCTAAACTCCCCCTTGCATAAGAGACTCCAAATTCAGCCAACATAGCCCTTATCCTCAAATCCACGACGCTGTCCCCAGAGAGAAAAAGACGCTTCGCGTCGCCGATGTGCAGCACGTCAAATCCACTTCCATAATTGGCCTCCCAGTCGAATTCGCTGTCCTGGTTCTCCCGCCCAAAGGCGCGGAGCATGGCGATTGCTTGCTCCGTCTGGCCATTCACCACATCCCCCGCGGCATCCCGCGTTTTAGCTGTCGCCCCCTGACCCCAGATTTTCGTTTCTGTCGCGTCTAAGTACGTCGCGATAAGCCGGAAGGTAAGCGATATACGCGCCCCCTCGCACGCGAGTTCGGCGGCGGATTTTTCTCGTGCGCTTCGCTTGTCGGCGCGCACGCCGTGCAGCCAGCGTTTATTTGTCTGCAAACCCATTTGGAAGAGGGAATTATGCGGCAATGCAGCGCGCTTTATCTCTCTCTTCCCCCCTTCCGGTCCCCTTTTCGTGCGCAGCGTCATAGTGCGTTCCGCGCCAATACTTACATTCGCGATGAAACTATCGCGCGCTATATCGAGGGTTTTGTCGCTGTGTTCGGAGATATAGTCCTCCCCGCCGCGGTAGAGTTGTATTAACACGTGATTGAGCTCGTGGCCGAGTTTGGATTCTACGATTTGCCGTATGCTGTTTACCGCGGGGGTGAAAGGGTGTAGAGGGGGTGAGGAGTCTGATGGATGTCGGTATACGGGCTTACACCCGTCGGGAGAGATGAGGCCTTGGACGGCGACGAGGCGGGGAACTTCGCCGCCTTGGTGAGACATTCGCTCCCAGCGTACTTCGGCGTGTAAGCGCGTGAACATTTCCTCCGCTAGGGAGGGGGGCAGGATGGAGTAGAGGACTTTTGTGTCGCCTTCGCAGAGAGGTTCGCTTTCCTCGTTTGTTTGTTGTGTCATTTTGTTAGTGGTGAGTTTTGAAGATGCTTTTGATGATGAGACGGCACGGTCGCTGTTGTGCCGCGTATTAATATGCGATATTTCTGGTGATGGTGACTCAGAAATATTTGCATTACCTGTCGTTGTTGTTGGGCTTTCCACGCCCTTTGACTTATTTGTGTTGTTGTCGACATTGTCATTGGTGGTGCTTCTTACATTGACATTATCCGCATTCGTGTTGGCGCTGGTTGTTGCTGCAGCTGCAGGCGGGGTGCATTTTGGCTGGGGTCTGCGCTTAGACTTAGAACTAGACGAAGGGGAAGATATCGAACCCCACGTCACAAGATCGGCGCCGCCCACCACCAGCTCGTCCGATCTCACCCCTGAGTCATGACGGTTGTCATCGGGCATTTTATCACCCGCAGCGGATGATCGTCGCGCAGTGGCTGAGACATGGCCGTTAGCTACCTCTGCTACTGCTACTACTGCTGTTAGTTGTGATGGTGATGGTGGTGTTGTTAAAGTATCTCGATCTGTCTGCTGGTTTTTGGTCTGTGGGTGGCCAGGCCTTGCCATGGGCTGTAACGCTCGTTGTGACTGCTGCTGTGACTGTGACTGTGACTGTGACCGTGATTGTGGCTGTCGCCGCTGTCGCTGCCGTGGTGGTGATGATGATGATGATGCCGGTGGTGGTGATGGTGCGAGGGAGGTCTCGGGTGCATACTCGTTGGCGGCTGCAGGTTCATCACTTAGTGACAACTTCTCAAGTGACGGTTGGATATCTGAGACAACAACAGGAGAAGACGGCGCAATGGCGTCGTCGTCGTTCTTGCCTCTTCTTCGGACACGTACGGTTGGAGATCTCCCGCCCGCCGCCCTTCCTCCTCGACTATCCATCCCCGCCCGCTCAGACGTGGCGGCGGCGGGAGGCTTGGGTTTCGGCCTCATCAAGCCCAGCACCTTGGCCGCCGAAAGCGTCTCGCAGCCCGTCGTATTAGTGATCTGTCGGAGCGCCGTGCGATGTCCCGACATGCTCTGCGAGCCGCAGCAGTCGTCGACGATGGTGATGGTGTAACCGTAGCTGGCGGCGTCGACCGCCGTGGCCATGACGCCGATGTTCGTCGACGAGCCGCAGATGAACAGCTCCGTCACGAGCCTCATCCGTAGCAACCTCAGCAGCTCGTCCACCTTGAATGCCGAGTAATATGTCTTGGTCAGTACGTGATCCCTGGGCCCGACGGCCTGCTTGACCACCGGATGCATCTCTATGCCCGGCGTGCCAGCCCTGACGCAACTCACCCCGTTTCCAGGGCCTAGTGTCAGAAACGCTTCTGGTGAGACGAGGACCTCCGATGCTGCGGGTTGGGTCCGTGGACGACGGCCTCGAGGAGCAGGTGCCGACGGACTTGACGTTTCTGATATCAAGATCTGCTCCTCGTCCAGGGGTCGAGAGCTCTCAAATCGGCTCTGCACCCATATGATCTCGCCGCCGCTCCTCCGAAAATCGCCGACGAGATCACTGATCCGCCGTGAGAGGTCGATCGGCATCTTAGCCGGCAAGGCGCCGTCCTCAGCTAGGAAGTCATTCTGAGCGTCCACGACAAGCAAGGCCCTTCGCGTTGCCAGAGACGGGAGCAATGTGACGTCTATTGGAAACATGGCTGAAAGCTGTTGTTGCTCTCTCGTTTGTTGGAACAGACCTGCTTGATCTAATTGACACGAGCAAATATGAGAGGAGATAGAGCTAGAGAGGTGAAAACGAAACCAGGTGGCGGATAGTCACATTAGAAAGTTGAATAAATGTTGAGAAGCGGTGTTTGCAGTCCTGACTGGCCGACACCTTGAACGTTGTTTGTTATATTATCAATATTTAGGGATGATCAGAACGAAAAAAGAAAGAAAGATAAGATGCATGTAGATAGATGAATAGGCCGAGCGCGTGGGGTCACTATAATGTACCTATATTGTTCGAATTCAATCAAAGTCTAGCAACTGCATCGAACCCGAAGTAAAATGTGTGAAATTGAATCGACGACAATCACGCTCATGATAAGGATAATAAGAATAATAAGCGCTGGGTAGGGGGTCAGGAATGAATGGCCAGGTCGGGGCCCTTTGTGACTCGGTTCTCGGCCGAGTGGATTGATCGGCGCGCGTCTTGGCCTGAGAAGCGAACAACCAACCTGGTGTCGGTCTACCGTGGGATGCTGCAGTTCTACGACAACTCCCGTGTAATCATAAGGAACACCGTTGGGCATGGATTACACAGAGCCGAGCAAGAGATTGGGAGCCAGAACGTGATTCAAAATGCGACCAGGGGTTCCTTGAGCACGGGCGGGGGTGGGCGGAAATGATATGTGTTGTTATTGTGTCTGTGTGAAATGCGTAGCGCAAGTATACTTGTAGATAGGTAGGTATGTATAAGTCAGTATAAGTCAGCACTGTAATCAATGTGTTCTCTGTACGTTGTATAAGTAGCTGTAGTAGGCGGATGTACTGGTAGCACCGGCATGTATGTAAGTGTAAGTGTATGTACGCACGGCATCGGCATACCACCTCATGTAAGCTAGTTGTGCAGTAGGTACCGAAGCGATCGACTATGCCCGTCCTGAGAAGTGGCTGGATGTGATCGCCATAGGGATGATGACGGACGGGACCGGGTGCGAACCACGGCTCTTCGGACGTGTCGCTTTTTTCTCATCGACAAGCACATGTGCACATGCACACGGACGGACAGGACAGATAGACAAGACAGACGGCATATTGGCGCAGTGTACGTGTAAGTAATGTGGGTATACAGACAAATATAAATATCAGCACTGCTAATTCACATGTATTCGTATGTATACATATAGAAAGACACATTATAGTTTATAAATAGACCCAATAGACCCTGGTAAACGAGCCCTCAAGCGGAGCAAGTAGCAAAACGTGGGAATCGGAACCGTTGTGTCACCCGAAATCTCCCCTGTCAGACTGGATGATGAGCACTTTTTCCTCTCTCGCGTCGTTGAGAATACGACTCTACATAGTAACCAAGATAATAATCAAGGTAAAGATCGCAAAAAGAAGAGAAGGAAAGGGGCCGCCATGCGTGCAGGGTTTATAATTCATAGCACAGGCCCACTTCGTGTCAGCTAACGCGGCACATGCTGTAAACTATGCCTAATTGTGCGTGCGGAGGGGAGAGGGTACACTAATGACGGTGACATATCCCTGTCCGTCTACTTGTCTGCTTCGTTTGCTTCGTTCAACCGTGTTCACAGTGATGTTTCCTGCCTTGGTGAGCGAATCAACCAGTCCATCACTAAGGTGAGCTGCCGTGCACGAATACGCGTATCTTGTTTGGGATCATTAGTACACTAGAGGCAACTGTCAGTCGACGTCTAATTAAACAACGAAATACAATTACCATCCCTGCTACCACACACCCTCTATTTGTAGGGATTTATCATCATGAGCCTTGCATGCTTTGGGAGTGCGGGCTCTAGTATGAGAAGCACACAGAACCGTCACCGCCTCTCCGTTTCAACGTTAATCCTATCTGTAATGGATAGATGTGAAAGGACAGCGAGACGTGGCACATGATGAGCCGATGACGAGCCCCGAGCAGACCCCGAGAGCCATCCTACCTCCGTTTATAGGTGTTTCGGTACATACAGGTTATGTATGTAAGGCACAGTACTAGTATAGTTCGGGTAGCTCGACCGTTAGCTGTCAGCCAAGTCTCGGCATTGCTGATCCGTCGAGACCATTCCTAAGTGGGCAGAGTAGTCTCTATTGACACACCGAACTCGACTTACTGGAGATTTACTGCATTGTCAGATGCCACCCCATAGTGTCTGTCACATGAACGGATTTGAAGGTCTTTTTAAATATGGTCAATATGCTGTTTCATATCTAGTGTTGCCTCAGGCAAATCTGACAAAGGGAAGTTAATATTAGATATCATCAATTCTCCGAGATATCTACCACAAATGAGCCAGATAGGCGCCGCTAATGCTGACGCCAAGTGCTAGTACAGTAGCAGTTGTTGAAGAAGAAGATCAATTTTGCGTACAGTAGCTCGGTGAATGTTGACCGAAGTTCCAAATTCTTGGCCTGTTTTGTAAGGCATGCAATACGGAATCCACTATCTACGGTAATTGCCGGCGGCAAGGGACCTAAGGTTAGTTAACTCGTCACGTTATTTGAGTCGAATACAGTTCAGGGACGACAAGGTGCTAGATCAATATCTATCTCGGCACTTCGTGACGCGATGTTTGAGCGAGTACTATAGTTATAATTAATTTGGTCCGTGGGATTTCTTTTCATGGTTTTGCGCATTGTTCCCCCTGCGCGTCATAATCTAGTCCAGTAGTTCGATCTCCAAGTGATTTCACGAACCGTAAAGCACGTGTTTTATCATCCAGCATATGAAACATGAAATCTGGGGAAATATCTTATCTTGCGACATATATCCCCTTCTGCATCCAATTTCCCCGAGATCACGCGGCGCCTGCTATATTAGACATAGCTCAGACCCTGAGATATTGCCTCATCGTTTCAAGATTGATGATCAAGTGTATTAGCTCGATATTACCGGCCCTAAAAATTACGGATTGGTGGTCAGCAACGCGAGCTTATACCACACCTCATCCCGCAAGGTGAGCTAGGTATATCCATGCTAGGAAGTCAACGTCGGCGGATGATCCCGCTCTTGTCAATGTGATATCTCATCCTATTCCCAATACGCTCAAGGAGACGGGCCTATAAGAGGTGAGAAGTGACAGAGCATTGATCAAACTCATGAGGTGGGTTACAATAAAGATCCTACAGCCACATCTTCTTCTCAAACATACGACTTTGCACTGCAGACTCATTGTGAAGATGGCCCGAGGTTAATGATGTGTACTTCATCTACTCCAACTTTTACAGTATTTGTGTATTTGGAAGAGGGGAGACACGAGCAATCATTTGAGCAGATAGTGGGCTCCGGGTCTCCAAACGGGTTCACAGGTATGAATTTGAACGCGTCATCTCAATCTCAACTTTGCTCGGTTCTCTCATAACCCGCCCCTACAGCCGAAGGTTGGCTCTAGATACCGATGTACCACCGGCAGCTACGGGAGACAGAGAGAGATCGCAGCCAACACCTGCCCCTTGTAGAGCACTACATAAATTCTCCGTGGAGCGAAAAATCGGGGTCGATGAACACGCATTACTACTATATGTTGTGCGATATCAGGAATTCTTGCGCGAAAACGCAAATTGTTCGGCAACTTCGGGAAACAGAACCGTTATCCTGAAGAATGAGTGTAAGGTAGGTCGTATGTAGTGGTAATCGAGGAGCCGCCTATACTACACGCTGATTGCATGACTCTACATACAGGACCCTCTTCCGTGGCTGATATGCTTAAAATACGTACTGAGAGAGAGACGGGAGAGAGTTTCAATCATACCCATCCTTCGTCTGATTTGCCCACATTCCCCTATTGGCCGCCTTGTGAAGTCCGCTACTCGAGTACTACGACAGCGTAGTACCGGCAGGCTCCTGTATCCCCATGTCACCGCATTTGGTGTGACCCGAGATGCCAAAGACCATCGCAGATCGCGTATTTGATTGCGCCGTTTGGAGATGCGCTGTCTCGCCGGCGCGGTATCTGCGAGACTCTGGCACTTCGCACGACATGTCTCTTTTCTATTCCTCTCCCTTCCTTCCGTCTTCTCTTACAAACCCGATAAATCAGCACAGTGAGAGGGTGCTACTGCAGGCCGCGCGAGCGAAGGAAACATTATTTGTCTCCTGATATAACCTCGCGCTGGCTGCGACCGTAACTGTGATTGCGACTGCGACTGGATAACGTTTCCCGATGCCCATCTGTCTGCCCTTGGCTTGTTGCAGTGTGTTGCGCCGCTGTGCTGTACACATGCATGCATTCCAAGGTCTGCTACACAACAATCAAAAAACTAGCTGCATCGCTAACAGGTTTAAGGTCCCGTGGCAGCGACGGGCGCTCATTCCCGGACGCCACCATTGCAACATACCATGAAACGCTCGGCCGGGTGTGTTAAAGAGAAAAAGAGGACGAAAGACGAAGAGGTAGAGCAAGAGTTGCAATAGATCTAGCTTGGGATAGAGCCAATCCGCGCTCTATTTCTTGTGGCTTGCCCTGTCGAAAGGTCTCGACCCCAAACGAGTCAACTGGCCCGGCATTTCATTGCCCCAATCGAGCAAGCTCATCCGAATGCGCCTTTAAGAGCGTGACCTGGAATAAAAAGGATCAAATGCGGATGAAGGTGAGGTCATTCGGGCATCATTCTGCTATAAGTTGTCTTTCACACCAGGTTCACTACCGAGCGGATTTTCAGGCTCCGTTCTGATCTATCTGATTGTCTATCTATGGCGTCGATACCGATCCCGAGGTTTTAGTCACGAACCTATATCCCTAACACCTCGCTTACCAGTTCATACACCCCCAAGTGCCACAGCCGGTCGGATTATTTGCCGTTTATCTGTCTATCATTCGCCGTCTATCTGTGTGTATTCGAACTATGACCACAAGCTTGCACGTACGCATGCATGAACCACCAGCGAATAACTGGTTGACGTGGACACACACTAAAGGGCAGAATTCAAGATGTTCGCAGGCGTAGATGGCCAATCACACGACGCCATGTTGAGTGACATTGGCTACAACCGTGGCGTCCTGGGCAAGTACCAGGACCATCGATAGAAAGTGGCATATCTAAAGGAAGTCGGTAAACACGGCCTGATTTTGCCGTGAGGTAGACGAAAGGACAGACAAGGCCCGCCATAGTCGATGCAAGCGCGCAAAAGTGCCATTTCATCGGCCGAAGTCTTTCTCTGGCAGTCGACCCGGTTTGACCAGGCCCCCCAGCCCCCAGCGGACCAAGCATTTCAGCCAGATAGGCGAGGAACGAGTATCCCGATCGATCTTCGCGACCCCTAACATTAACCATAGATACCCATAGATAACCGCGGCTTCTAGACTCTAGTCCCTAGATGAGATAGTCGATCGCAACCCGTGTATCCCCGTACGGACATTTACTCTACTGGTCCGTATGTACCCTAGGTTAGATATCTGCAGCAAGGGGGCAGAGGGAAGAGCCGCCGTCACCGCTAGCGAGCTGCTCGAACTGATCAACTAGGTACCTAACCATTGTCCTGTACGACTCTGCAGCAAGCGAGGAGTGGCAGGAAAGGAAAGTACGTATATGTAGAAGCAGCCCAACTTGGGCACACAGCCGGGTAACATCTCGATTCATGCTCCGGTTACGCCCGGGCCTGAACGTAACCTCCCGTTCGCTCGTGACGCGCTCGAACCTTGGAGACAACGTATCGGCTAGGCACGGCCCGGGCACGGTGCGGACGCTGAGCTCTGTATCGTCGCGGCTTTGCCGGCTGTCTTGTCCCGGGGTCACAGGCCCGCTGTCTGTCTGGACGGAAAGGGACCTAGACGATAGTCCGTGAGAGCCAGCTACTGCGACCACACGGCCTAGGACGTCTTGCTCCGGTTAGTGCTAGTTGGCTATGAATATTTGTATAAGAAGGTTTGTTGTCTGTGCACTTGAGAATTTGTCAAGGCTTTGCATGTCTTGTCGGGCCTTTGTGATGAATGCTGGCACGCTTTGAACTTTGATACTCGGACTACGGAGAATTCCCGGATACCGCGTTAATACTTGGTACCTGTTGCTATCAGTGTGTCTTGTGACTTCTTTAATGAATGATACGATGCTGCTAGTACTAACTAAACTACACACAATCGCAAGAAATACCATAAACGGCGATGAACGTCAAGCTGATGCAAAGTAATTTACTAGTTTTGGATTTCTATGTGTGATATATGCAGGTTATTCCTAAACCGTAGGCCTTAATTTGATGTCTTCAATATTGTATCACAACTCCCCAACTTTCTAAGAAATCTAACCAACATTTTTTATCACCAATAAACTCATTTTCGGCACGGTTATGTGCCATGACGTATCCCACTTTCCAATGGCACCTCGTTCTAAGTCCAACATAGGATGCGACCTCGTATCAACATACTACGTTGTCGATTATGGCCATGATAGCTCTCTCATTGATTGCGGTTGAAGATTGCGATGCTACAACAAGAATGACCTTGTTTGTTCAATGTATCTTATACCAACTCGACACCGTGCGCAATAGGTTGCGACACGAGATGTATGCACAGCCACGACATGGCGTCCATGTCAAGCCACAACAACAGTTAATGTGGATGATTTCACTCCGCTAGCCCCGACGAACAGCCTTATGATTTCCCGACTAGCCAAAGCTTCATTCTCTGAGCAACTTCAAACACGCCCCGCCGCCGGCCCGTACCTTGTCGCCATTTCCTCTAGATTTCTTTCTTCCAACCTCATCAACATCCGCACCGCCACCTCTACTGAACCGCGCACCACCTCGCGCATCCTGCGATCGTCGCATAGTTGTCAAACAAAACCTGAGGAAACCGATGTTGCTATCGCCATCGCCGCTTCGGGCAGCAGAGGCTTCGCGCTAAACCCGCACCCGACTCGATCGGTTCTACGTGCTATCGTGCATCATCGACTCCTACCCACTCTCGATATCAACTCTTGCGCCCGAACCTCAGGCCATCGGCGTTTGACACACACACATAAAAAGTCATCATGCAGAACACCTCGCGAAAGCGCTCGAGCGTTGAGCTTGAAGACGGCGATCGCCCGTCCCCTTCTAAGCGACAGCGCACCTCTACACCTATTGCACCTGCCTCGGGTCACACTGTAAAAGCTGCATACGAGGCCGTAAGACGTCCGACAGCCGAGAACTTGGGCAGAGATGGCTTGCGCAGATCGATTACCCTGGCTTTGAGTCATGTGGGCTTCGATTCCGCCACCGAGGAAGCGCTAGAAGGATTCACAGAGACAGTCGAGACCTGTCAGTGTTGTTCCGTGGATCACTCTGAACGTAGTGACTAACACCGCGTAGATATGCACGGCTTCATCCATCAACTGAAAAAGGCCGCCCACGCCGCCCGAAGAAACGACACCATCCCCACCGACTTCGAGGCCGTTCTCCGTCAGCACAACCTCCCATTATCTTCTCTTAAACCACATCTCAAGAATCCCATTTCCAAAGAGCTTCTCGAGCCCACCTTCTACGATCCCATCACCGAGAACACAGCGTACCTGGAGAAGACGCCTCCGGTGTTAGGCGACGAACTAGACGGCAGATACGAGAAGGAGGAGCGGGCCTGGATTCCGAAGCACTTCCCCAGTTTTCCCAGCAAGCATACCTACCGCTACACGCCGGCGGAGCCGCCTACGAAGAACACGGAGAAGAAGCGCGCCGAGGCGCTGGCCGATGCGCGCAAGGCCGAGATGGCGCTGCGACGCATCGATAGGGCAGCCAAGATGACGCGGCAGAAGGAGCTCCGCGTCGCGGCGCAGCGCAATGTCCTGACCAAACAGCGACATGAATCGTGGGAGGGCCTCATGAAGAGTCTGCTGCCTCGCGGCGCCGACAGAGCGACGGAAGTTGCCGATCATAGTACCATCGTCAACGCTGGCGCCAAGTACGGACGCAAGGAGCTGCCGAGAGCGAATAGGCGCGCTCTCGAGGGAGTTAATGGACATGCCTGAGACATGTGTGGCTGCCACATGACTTGCACGTGTTGGCTGGTGACGATATTTGACCATTTGCGAATAATGTAGGCCATGGTTATCGACCGTCTTCTGTCCAAAATTCCATAGCTGGTTCGACTCTGAGGTATCAAGTCTTACCCCTCTTCATGGACACAAAGGCCTTGTCTCAGCCTTGCGTGCAATTCTCGTATCCTTATTCCCACCGAATACCACGATTCTAGCCAGGATCGTTTCATCGCTCAGCTTGATATCTGCAGTGGGGGGAAAGGGTAAGAAGGAGGAGCATCGTTGCACAACATTTTCTGTATTTATAGTGTAGCAAGGCGTTCACAAGGTGCATAGCTGGCTATTGGCATGGGGTGGCGCGGTTCATTACGGATTTTTCAAGATACCCCATAGTTATTAGAATGCTTCTACCTATTTGCAACACATCAATGGTGTCTTCCTGTGATGATATCTTTTTGCATTGGTTTTGGGCGTCGTAGTAACTTTCTAGGACAAACAAAACTCATAAGTTATAGCGCTCGAGATTCAGCACATTTTACGTTCACTGGACATAGAAGGGTTTTTGATGGGAATTGGGAGACGATCACAGTGATAATCTTGAATTGGAGACCGTCTCGAAAATGGTCATATATTTTCAAAATGATTTTCAAAAGTGTATGATAAGTACAATACAGATCATATATCAAATACGATCCCCAGGTAATAATAGTCTTAAACATGATAAATATATTGAACGAAAAGGTTTTTTATCAAGCGCAGTTTTTAAACATTATAATATTATTGAAAATAATAACATGATTATAGGGATATTAATAGAATAAATAAGAGTTATTTTGCTTTAGAAATTATATCGGCAGCATGAGAATATCATACAAGTGAGATTATTTCTTAATTCTAAGACCGTTTTATAGTTACCGACGATCACAGTGATCGTCTCCTAAAAACCCCCCCTGCCTCCTATGTAGCTACCTCTCACAGTGACTGCATGTCAATTACCTGCATTACCTCTACGACATCAACATCCACATTCAAGCATAACAGTGCTCGAAAAATATCAGCCGAAAAGCCCACTACAATAACCCCAATCACCCGGGTACCGTTGTCTTCGAGTCTTTCCACCATAATCTTCCCAATAGCACCAGCCTAATCGATGGAAGTATTTAAACCCATTTTGCTCCTTAGGCAACAAAATGAGTCCGTATGAGGACCAAGTGGTATTTCTTCCCCTCCCATCATTTAATAATCCTAGTTCAAGATTCACAAGACCAGAGCTTCCGAATAACGACACGAGTCGTTGTGCAAGCTGCTCTTGCTTCAAAGCTTTTTCTGGTCTTGCTCTCAGCTGATCTAACCCGGATATTCCGTATTCGGTGTCGTTGAGATCATCTCGGGTTCTTCCGAGATCCAAGTCTGAAAACGAGAGCGTTTCAGCTGTGGCATCGAGGTAGATCTTAAATGAGAATGAGTGCCGTACATTAGCCGGCATGGCTGCTAGGACTGCGCGGATTGTGGACGATCTTTCAGCTTCGTAGCATCTACGTACAAAAGTCTCGAAATTCATTAACCAGCCTTCAAAGTGGCCCCAAGTGATACCCAAGACCTGTCTTGTCGAGAATTTACATGATGATTTTAGTCCTGGCGACCCAGACTCGGGGCTCACAGCAAGATCGTTCACCACAGGGCAAGCTGAACTCTCGTTCAATCTCCAGGCCGTACCAAACCGGGCCGGCTCAGTGAAAACGTGGAGCTGGCTACTAACCGGATGTCGCTTAAGTAACTTCTCTGCCAATAAGTCCTCTAGCTGAGATATGGTCCAATATGTTCCCGCGCTGCCTGGGGCAGTGCTTCCCAATCGGAAGTTGAACAACTGCTGAATACCATAGACGCGATCTTCGCCCCGTGTAGCAGTGCGATCTTTGGCGGCAACATAGGCCGCAATGAAGTTGAGAGAGCCGATTGGAGAAATTCCGGTGGTATGCATCATATCAAGAATGGCTTTCCAGGATTGGACTGCGGAATGCGGAATACATTTCCTCGTCTTTCTCATCGACCTTTCGAGTAGAATAAGGTCGTCAAAGGTAAATTCGACACTTGAGCCACCAGCTGAAAGTCTACTTACTTTTAGTCCTTCCTTAGACAGGAACAGCGCGTCAGGTCGCAGGAATGCCTCTTGTAGTGTCCACAGCGAACTGAACCACGGGTCGGATAAGAATATTCCCAGCATCTGGCAGGAATTCTGGATATGCGTTTGAAACGAGGATTCCGACGAACCCGATCCTTCGAGATCATGGGTAAGATCTGTGATCGTAGAATATATGTCTTCCATTTGGCGACTTGGAATAGAATGTATCCAAGCAAACGGTCTGGTGGCTTTCGAGAATATAGCCGCTTGACGGCCGATTTCAGAGTCAGAAACCAAGGAACCCTGCTTTTGATCAATACAAGCGACATCTACCCAGATAAATTCAACCTTGTATTCCTGAAGCCAAAGTGTCGACTGATGGATTGCGTCTAAAAATTGTTGTGTTGTGAACCGGCTAGGATCAACCCTCGGAATGTCCCATGAAACACCCTTCACAGGAATGCCTTTAACGCCCTGCATCGTACCTACCTGTCAGCCCACCTGCGTCTGCCACCCTTTTTGGGATATGGTCAACTTACGCCGTTACAGTTAGCGCCTGTGCATCTAGCTGCTTATATGTAATAAAATACATCAACAGCATCGTTTCTTTATTATAATCAGGTTATTAGTATAAGTATGTCACAAGCTCTTAAAGAAATGCTCTGGTTAAGTACAACAGTAATAGTCTTGATAATAAGTATATATGTAGCATACAAGACTAAAGCTTGTAGAAGAGAAGAAACACATATAAAGCATGTCTGGAGATAGTACAATATAAGTAGGCTATTCTAGCAAGTCTAGTAGCCAAGGGTCTGGCATGACAAAGTAGTAGTATTGTTAAGTAATTCAAAAGCCGTATGAACACTTAATTATACGTTTGATATTATAAATTTGTATATATTTTACGTCACTTTTGTACGCCATCAATGCCACAGAATATAAGGCACTTAAGAAAGCATTTGGGCTGAGTGCTTTGGCTGCTTATATGTAAATCATCTGTACAGTTGGGAAATTGGTGGCATCCCCAGCCAAAAAAGGTGGCAGACGCAGGTGGGCTAATGGCAGTGAAGACAACCGCCATTCACTACTAACCCGACCGTCCGCTCTGCCGCGATAAATGTGCTTCGCGCGCGCGGCTTCGCTCCCACCTCGGCTGACGCCTGGAAGCTGCCTTCGTTTTTACCTGCATTCTAGGTCTTCTGCGGCTGTTGGCAGGTGGCTTAGGCTTTGAATGGCTGGTTATAGCCGCGCGCAGGCGACCAAAGCTGAGGTTGCAGGGATTCCCAAATAGAAAGTTTGAATTTCTTATTTGGGACCATGGGATTTTTTTTGGACCATAGTTAACCTTAGTTTTTTTTTGCTTAGTCATACTTCCTTCGCTAAAAAAGAAGGCATAACTTTGCTTCCTCCCGGACTCCTGGCTATGAACCGTGAAGGCCGCAGGTCCGCTCGCGCATTAGCTGTCGCCGGGCCTTGTCCTTTTCTGCAATCAACCGCCGTTAGCAAATATCCATATCATCGTGTTACAGTCCCAGGAACTATGGCTTACCTCTATCATAAACCAAAAACTCGTGGAGGCCAGCACCTGCTGGTACCATAGGCAGGACAGGCACCTTCTTATCGGTAATAACCTCGAGAAGAGCTGGACCGTCTGTGTTGATAAGCCACTCAAGGCTAGCCCGAACGTCCTCCGGCTTGGAGACCTTCCTCGCCTGCACACCCATTGCGTCGGCTAATTTGATAAAGTCTGGATTCCGCTGGTGGGTATGTGCATAGCGATCCTCATAGAACAGGTTCTGCCATTGGGTAACCATGCCTTGCTCCTCGTTATTCAAAATAATAACCTTAACGCCAATGTTAAATTGAGCAGCGGTGGAGAGCTCTGTTAGGGTCATGTTAAAGGACGCATCGCCGTCAACGTCGATCACGAGGGCGTCTGGTCTCGCTACTGCAATTCCAATCGCACTTGGTAGCCCAAAGCCCATTGTGCCTACATCCCAGGGTTAGAATTAGGGTCGTTACAAACTTCAATGACCAAGAAACATGACAAAATTTGGGTCTGGGGTTAGGAAAGACCAGAGAGAAACGGCCAAGGCGCTGCAAAAATATCACGTACCTAGTCCACCGCTCGTGACAAACGATCGAGGCTCTCTCCACGAGTAGTGCTGTGCTACCCACATTTGCTACTTCAGGTCAGTTGGTGTTCGTAATAGTGTTGGCTGCTCATGAGGAACTCACATGCTGGCCCACTCCAGTCGAGATGATTGTTTTCTTATCAATTTTAGAGGTGAGATCGCTCAGCTCCTCAATTAGGGACTGGGGTTTAATGAGACCGTTGCCTCCAGGAGAGTCAGAGCGCTCATAGTTGGATACAGGCCACTTGGCCTTCCATTCGGATATCTTCTTAAACCATTCGCTTCGTTGCTCCATGCTTATAGATGGGAGCATAGGCATAAGCGCTTTGAGGTTAGTGGCAACATCGCCCTCAATGGCCTCAGTTGCTTGAATAACCTTATTGATATTCTTAGGCAATATATCAAAATGGATAATGCCGCCTCGCTTCTCAGCTGCTGCAGCTTTAGCATTAGGAGCAAATTTTGAAGTATTCAGAACAACACGGTCATCAAAGCGAGCACCAAGAGCGATAATAAGATCGGCCTCCTGCATAGACATATTGGCATATGCCATGCCATGCATACCCAACATGTGTAATGACTTCTCGTCACGCTCATCAAATGCACCAAGGCCCTGGAGAGTTGTTGTAACAGGAATGGAACACTTATCAGCCAGCTCGCGAAGAAGCTCAGTTCCACCTTCAGACTGGATGATGCCCTGGCCAGCGTAAATGACAGGCTGCTTAGCTACTTTGATAAGCTCAGCAGCATGATTAAGGGAGGTATTAAGTTGCTTCTCCATTAGTTGTTTGGCGGCCTGAGAAGCGATGCTTGGAAAAGAGGGTAGGCAAGTTTGTGTTGGTATAGCCTTTCGAAGAATGCCAGCTGTAATATCCTTAGGAAGGTCAATGAGAACAGGGCCAGGACGACCACTGGTAGCAATCTCGAAAGCCTCGTTAATTCGACGCGGGAGCTCAGCAATGCTTGTAACCATGCAATTCCATTTGCACGCACTCCTGCTAATGCCCACAGTATCGCACTCTTGAAACGCGTCCAGTCCGATCGCGCTTGTTACGACCTGTCCAGTGAATACCACTATGGGAGTGCCATCTGAGAGAGCATCTTGCATGGGTGTGATGACATTGGTCGCTCCCGGACCCGATGTAACAAGTACAACGCCAGGTTTTCCGGAGGCACGTGCGTAGCCTATGATATATTAATATAAACCTTGTTCAACCAAGCAAGCCTTCTTACCTTGTGCCATGTGGCCGGCGCCTTGTTCGTGTCGAGGCAAGATAAAATCGAAGTGTTTTGAGTTGTAGATGGCGTCAAAGACGGGAAGGATGGCGCCTCCGGGGTAGCCGACTAGGACTAGTTAGCACGTGGGTTCTCAATTGGCCCTGGCGACGAAGACAAGTTCGGTTGGAGAAGGGAGACACACAAATATGCTTCACACCGTGTCTGAGCATCATCTCATGAAAGATCTCGCCGCCGGTCATTCCAATGAACCTGAAAGCACATGAGCAAGGGCTCATCGTGGTTTGAGAGAGAATTCTTACGACTCATCCATCTCGGGTTTCGATCGGTTGTCAAGAGGCTGAACATGACGACGGGATTCGGGTTCCAAGTTGAAGGCGGGGCTGGGCTGCGGGCGAGTTTGACTGTAAAGCAGGTTAGCAACATGATTGAGATGAGATTAACAATGAAACATCGATTGATTTGGTGGAGCGAGTGTTGGGGCACGCCTCGGCGTCTTTCGAGTCAGGAACACTGAAGCGTAACACCACGAATGAGGTTCAGAAACTTACGGCGCGGCAGTGGCCTTTGTTCTTTGCGTCGCGGGCAGCTTTGACTGCGCAAGAGTGACTGTGGGCGGCGTCGTCGTCCAGGCCCTCGCCTGGCCAAGGGCGCGGATAGCCTTTCTCGTGGGGCGATTTCGGAGCATCGCGGAGGAGTAGATGGATTCGGAGGGGAGGAAAGTCGGGGTGGGATGGGAAAGGAAAGATCTCAATTGCGTGAGCGAGCACAAGCGCTCAGTGAAGAGAGAAGGGAATCCGATGATGCCAGTCTTTGCTTCGGGATCGAGGATGATGAAAAAGAAAACAAGTTAGTTGTTGGAGGAAGAGGGAGGCGAGGGAGGTGGGAGAAGCTAGCCAAGGAAGGTTTGGCTGTGACTGTCTTGACTCCGGTACAGTGACTGTGTGGTGCCATTATTTTTTTTTTCAATTGAGTCTTGCCCCAGGTTTTTGCCAGCCAAGCTCCGATGTCGTCAGGCAAAAAATGTGGGGGTAGCCAATCGCGCGTACGTTTCAACGCCACCAGAAGAGCGCATGGTGGCGCCTTTTGAAGAGTAATCGAGGCACCGGCCGCTGTAGTCTCAACATGGTTAGCGTGCGGGGCGACATCGGAGTAAATGATCTGTGGCCGCCTCCGACTCTCTCACCTCGTCCCGCTTCCGACTCTCTCACCTCATCCCGCCTCCGGTACACAGAGCTAGCCAAGCTCTGTGAATCGGTCTGGGGATGGAACAGACAGATCTACATACATCGGCGGGGAAGAAGAGAAAGGCGGCGTCCACCACGCATGCAGTCGCGCGGCACACACGAATGGACTTTGTCTTCTCAAAGTGGTTGTTTTGTCGGGCACTACAGGTTACCTTGTCTTGCTGACTTGGTGAAATGATTATCCAAATACATAGCATCTCACAGCCCTTGTCCAGAGAGCTGTTGAACTTCGCTTCAGCTCGAGTCTCACTGAGCATGTACTCAGCTCGCGAATGAATATCCGCCGAAAACATGACATGGTAACAAGTCACACAGCATTCTCGCGTTCCTCCGTCTCCTCGTCCAAAGAGCCGCTGGTCTCGGCTTTTCCGAGGGGGACTACCTGCTGCATCGTTCTATGCTTTCCGACACGTCTGATAGAGGGTACAGCCTATTCTGGATGGCACTTGTAGTCCTCGGATATCCGAATGCTTCTTCCCACGTCAGGGGCGAGCTTCTTGGCGAGCTTCCATCTTTTGCTCAGGTTAGGATAGGAGCGCAGGTAATTGTCTTCTTCTAGTGTCCGTCTATGAAGCGTTCCACTGGGATTTTTAGACAGACGAACAAGTCTAGTTTTTAGACTCGTTAAAGTCCTGGTAGGGCCAAATTCTTTCTTCCAAGCCTGATATCTGCTCTCGTCGTTGTATCTATCCCGGAGGGTCTCGAGAAACTCGTCTTCCTTAGAAGTCTAACGTTTATGTGAACCTTGGAAAGACGAAGAGGAGTGATTTTCGCAGATCACATATACGTAACATCATTGCTGAGACGATGAAGAGGGGTATTGTAGGCGAAGCACAGTAAGCGAGCCGTATTATTGATAGTATTGTCCTGTTATACACCTGTAGCCGAAGCAATCGGCCGTGTAAGATATCAAAGTAGGTGATTAGTCATATCATCTGCCGGCCCTTAATCAGTTGAATATTTCTAGATGCCAGCTGCAAGTCATCTGCAAGGCAAAGCTGGATAGGATGTTATTGCTGATTGGCCAATGCGCTGCCCCGCATCTGCAGTTTAAAGCTGTCTGCCGGTTATCTAAAGATGCGGGGGTCACTTGTACTTGGGTTGGGCACGGCTGTAAGGCTGCGGCGGAGGTATCCAGGTACAAGTGCAGCTACGGCAGGTTGCTTATCTTAGCGATTCCGACCCTAACGCTGAGCCCACAGATTTTTACCCCCCGAGTAAATTTCGAGAATCAACGTGGACCGGGCCTTTCGACCTCCTGCATTTTCTGAGCCCAGCAAGCCCTGCCGCCAAAACCACACGACCTTCTTCCACCATTTCTTCAGAGGCGTGCTTCCGACCGACAAGAGTATCCCTTTGGACAATATGGCTGAGCAACTGATTCTCAAGGGTACCCTCGAGGGCCACGTAAGTCTGCCACCAAGACCACCATCATCACTACCACAATTGCAGCCCACCACGCTCGATGCAGATGCGATGGTGTCTCACCCTGCCGACGCAGTGCAGTGCTTGGCCCAGTCGCCAATCGCAGTCGCAGCAGTGCATGGCACATGGGCGCATATCGAATATCAAGACAGAATGAATAGGAATGCTAACGGCATTTACAGAATGGCTGGGTCACCAGCTTGGCTACCTCCATGGAGAAGTACGACCGCGCCTCACCACTCGCCGTGTCGATGACGATGCTGACTCGATCTCTCTTGTCCACAGCCCCAACATGCTCCTGTCCGCCAGTCGTGACAAGACCCTGATCGTCTGGAACCTGACCCGTGACGAGTCGCAATACGGATACCCCAAGCGGTCGCTCCACGGCCACTCCCACATCGTCTCTGACTGTGTATGTCACGCCCTATCCTGTCTTTTCTGGGAGGAATGAGAAACAGTGGGATCTGGGAGGAGGGAGAGAAGGAGAAGAAGACGAGACAGACAGAACGAAGAAAGGAAGGGAATGAATCATGGCAGACGAACATGTTGACTGACGGGCTATGTGTTGTTACAGGTCATCTCCTCCGACGGTGCCTACGCCCTGTCCGCCTCGTGGGACAAGACCCTCCGCCTGTGGGAGCTCGCCACCGGCAACACCACCCGCCGCTTCGTCGGCCACACCAACGATGTCCTCTCCGTCTCCTTCTCCGCCGACAACCGCCAGATCGTCTCCGGTTCCCGCGACCGCACAATCAAGCTGTGGAACACCCTCGGCGACTGCAAGTTCACCATCACCGACAAGGGTCACTCCGAGTGGGTGTCATGCGTGCGCTTCAGCCCCAACCCCCAGAACCCCGTCATCGTCTCCAGCTCCTGGGACAAGCTTGTCAAGGTACGTCTCTCAGAAAGGCAAAGAATTGTCGATGACAACAGACACTCCTTTTATTTCTCCCTTTATTGGTTCTGTCCCTACTTCATATGATGTTTTGCAACTTTTAAAGTATTTGCTACTTCAGAGCTTGTTCTGCAAGCCATGAGACTATTTACACCACGCACTGATGAAGCACCCCATCTCTCTATTTTCGTACATGAGCTATATTGATTATGTTCATATTTTGGAGGCGACGACACTGACTCGTACATCAAATTAGGTATGGGAACTCTCTACCTGCAAGCTGCAGACCGACCACATCGGCCACACTGGTTACATTAACACCGTCACCATCTCCCCCGATGGATCCCTCTGCGCTTCCGGTGGCAAGGACGGCACCACCATGCTCTGGGATCTCAACGAGTCCAAGCACCTGTACTCGCTGAGCGCCGGTGACGAGATTCACGCCCTCGTCTTCTCCCCCAACCGCTACTGGCTGTGCGCTGCCACTGCCAGCAGCATCATCATCTTTGACCTTGAGAAGAAGAGCAAGGTCGACGAGCTTAAGCCCGAGTTCACCTCGGTCGGCAAGAAGAGCCGCGAACCCGAGTGTGTCTCGCTGGCCTGGAGCGCGGACGGCCAGACTCTGTTCGCTGGTTACACGGACAACATCATCCGTGCATGGGGTGTCATGTCGAGAGCATAAATCCTTTTCTCTCTCTGAGTCTCCTTGGGGATGGATGAAACGGGTCAGGTTCATTGACTGGGCGTATGGAACGGGCTGTGTCATTTGGTCTTTTTTCGGAACAAAAATGGCAATCATTTGACTGAACTGGGCAGTTTAACATAGAGAGCTACTTACTGCTACTGCCGCTACTACTTGCTGTTTGGTTGTCACCACACACAATAGGTACACCCAAAAAAACAACTAACGAATTGTGAAGATCAATAATCCTATCTTGTTGGGCTTTCGTACGTATGTATGTGAATGTGTGTGTATTTAACGGTGAGCTTAGCTGTGTGGACTCTACATCATTGATACCGGGTAAGGGACGCTAGATCATTATAGAATGAGTTGAAGAGTAAGGACTATCCTTCCTAGACTAAAACACTTCCCCTTGGAATATTATTCCCTGGGGAGGAAAAAAACAAGATAGTGAGTCCTAGCTTATGGATAATAATGGTGACATTATCGGAAATTCTGATTTTGTCACGATTATTTCCGTATCTATTCCGAATACAAGCTTTCCGGAGAAAACGAGTAAAACCCAAATTTTCTCTAGATACAAGAACCCCTGCTTCCTCGCCCACCAGAATCCTCTGAGGCGCGGCTAAAAATGCAGTGCAGCCTATCGTCAACCTATGAGCAACCTACACCTACCACCCTTTCTGCTGAGGATGCTACCAATTTCCCACCTATATAGATGATATACCTACATACAAGCAGTCCAAATGCCTTCCCAAGCGCCCTGTATTCCGTAGCATCTACAACGTAGAAACCCGACGTAGAAAACATGCAAATTTATAGATTCAAGTGCTTAATTAAGTGTTCGTACGGCTTTTAAACTACTAAGTAACATTCTACTTATGCTAATAACCCGATTGTAATAAAAAAACAATGCTGTTGATTCTAAGTTATTACATACAAGCAGCTAAATGCCTAGCGTTAAAATCACGCAGAGATATAGCTCTTGTTTTAAATCTAATTGTAAACGGCTGAAGTGGTGTAAGTTGACCATATAAATGGGAAATTGGTTGCATCTTCAGCCAGAAAGGGTGGTAGACGCAAGGTGGGCCAGGACGACAGGAAACATGTGAAGTTCCCAGAGAACTATAGGTAGAATGAGAAATTGTAGCCAGTAAATAGATGTGGCTGAGATAGGAGAGAGCAATCAATGAACATATCTAGTTGTCCGCTATGAAGGAGGAGTAGTTAGCTATCTCACTCACTCACTCATCACTCATCATTTCTTACAAAGCAGCTCATTCTAACATTGACAATTCATTATACAATTGAATGTAATATTCCTATCTAGCATATCATTCTCTAGAGGAGACTTTTCCATCGTACTCATTAGTTACAGGTAGGTACTCATCTTATCACCTCCTACCAGTAGTAGCAGCAGCAGCAATAGCCGCTAAAATGATAAAATTTATTTCGGGTAATCTTTCATTTTCTCCCTCGCACGAAAACCAAAACATTTAAAGTAAACAAACGCCTTCCGGATGCATTGGTGCGAACTTAAAAAGAGAGAGAGAGAAAAAGACAACGAACACTACGCTACACGGTGAGGAGAATTATCGAATCGTAACACCAGATCGATCCGTAAACATGCGCGAGGCAATATTCATGGCCTGCAGCTCTTGGAAAAGAAGCTTCGCCGCGTACGGGATATGGATCTGCGCGATCTTGGTCTTGTTCTTGCAGGGTCGACACTCGAAGTTTTGCTGTCCTAGTTGACTATACCGAGGAGTTAGTAACACGGTCTACTAATGGGGCGAATGATGCAAAGATAATCAAAAAGAAAGGGAAAAAAATGACTTACGCAACAGGAGTCATGAGCCCACAAATCTCACAAATATGGACTCGGAAAGCATCAGAGACTTCGAAGAGTCGCTCCTTCAAGAAGGCGGCGGCACCGTGAGCAATCATACAATCACGTTCCATTTCTCCGAAGCGGAGACCACCATCTCTAGCACGACCCTCGACAGGCTGTCGCGTCATGATCTGCACCGGACCGCGGGCCCGAGCATGAATCTTGTCGTCCACCATGTGTCGGAGGCGCTGGTAATACGTGGGGCCGAAGAAGACCTGCGCCCGTAGCTTGCGTCCCGTATGTCCATGGTACAAGACCTCGAATCCACGCGACTGGTATCCGTGCTCGCGCAGCAAGTTCGAGACTGAATCGACCGTGACGTCGGTGAACGGGGTCGCATCACCTTCCATGCCCTTCAAGGTGGAGACCTTGCTGAGCAAGCATTCGATTAAATGAGCAATAGTCATACGTGAAGGAATGGCGTGTGGATTGATGATGATGTCGGGCACGATACCCTCGCGCGTAAAGGGCATGTCCTCGTTACGGAACGTTACACCAATAGTACCCTTCTGTCCGTGACGAGAGGCAAACTTGTCGCCGATTTGTGGGATCTTCGTAGTTCGGACTCGTACTTTCACAAAGCGTAATCCATCGGCGTTGGTGGTAAGCACTACAGAGTCGATGATACCACTTTCGGTACTTCGGAGAGGCGTGGACGCATCCCGCTTGACGTGTATCTTTTGACGCTGGCCCATCTCTTCGTTGTCTGGGCTGATCGGGGCTGTCTTTCCTATGATGATATCCTCGCCACTTACTCGGATGCCAGGTGCGATAATTCCATCGTCGTCAAGTTTGTCATACGTCCCTTGCTTCAGACGGAGGGTATCGGCACGGAAAGGCTTCTCGAATTGTTCCACCGTATTAATACCAACTCGCTTCTCCGAGTCAGAGTAAGAGCGGAAAAATAAACTCCGGAACAGGCCGCGGTCGATACTGCTCTGGTTCATAATAACGGAATCTTCTTGATTATAACCGGAATAACAGGCGATGGCTACAATCGCATTCTGGCCAGCTGGTAGTTCTCTGAACTTCAAGAATTCCATCGATCTTGTTGTTCCTAAAGGTTTCTGAGGGTAGTAGAGGATGTTCGCCATGGTGTCCATGCGACGTGAGTAGTTGGTGAGGAAGAAGCCCATAGCTTGTTTACCCATAGCGGACTGGTACGTGTTTCTGGGTGACTATAGCTGTGGTGTCAGTGACTGCGATGTAATGGACTGTGGTGACACTTACCTGGTTGTGATCAGGGAAGGGGATGATGCTGGCACAAATGCCAAGAAGCATACTGGGGTGAATTTCACAGTGGGTATACGTATGCGTTGTTGGATTCATTCTCGTCTTTAATCGCTTATTGGGTGCATTCAAGCTAGATTCTGCGTCGGGATCCGGCAGGCCCAACTTGGTCATTCTGAAAGCCTCCAAGTCTTCGGGTGTCATGCAAATCATGGCGGTTTCCTCTTCCTCGGCATCCATATATTCGATGACACCGGCATTGACCAAGCCCTGCCATCCGAAATATTCGTCGCTTCCAGGTGGAAGGGTCTGATCTATTTCAAGCCGCCGGACCATGTCTTTTGTCAAGACTAATGTGCCCTTTTCGATGTTGTTGTCATGATCATCTTCTTGGTGGACCACAAACAAGGGCCGCATAACCCGGCCGGCATCTGAGAAGATCTTGAATTCACGATCACGAATATCTCGGATCAGGGATACTTCGGCGGGAATCTGATTCGTCCGGCGTAGTTGTTGAACATCTCTGACGAGAGCTTTTGGATCTTGGTGGATACCAATCCAAGATCCATTGAGAAAGATCTTTGTAGCGTGTGGGTATCTCTGAGGTTCGTACTCTTCCAGAACCTCCATATTTCGCGAAATCATATATTCTATAATAGGTTCCGTCGAAGTACCCACGCTGATAGAGCACATAAGGGAAAGGTTCTTGACTAAGCCACAAGCCTGACCTTCAGGCGTCTCGGCCGGACACACTAGACCCCAGTGGGTGTTGTGAAGTTGCCGCGGCTTGGCAAGCTTACCATCTCTACCAACCGGAGTATTCGTTCTTCGCAAATGTGACAAAGTAGATGCGAATGTGTATCTGTTCAACACCTGCGAGACACCAGCAGTAGAGCTCATGGCCTTCTTCTGATCACCCCAGTTGCCTGTAGCGAGAGAATATTTCAATCCGCTCGTGATAATATTTGACTTGACGGCGAGAGCAATATTGAACTGCTTGCCTTGCTCGATACTTCGCTTCAGGTGCGATAGAACCTCCTGTGTCATCCGACGCGCTATGTTACGGAAGAGCTTGGCAAGCAGAGGTCCAGCGAGGTCCAATCGCTTCTTGCCAAAGTGGTCACGATCGTCAGTGTCGCGTCGGCCCAGAGCGCACTGAAGCAACTTATGCACCATGTAGCCGAGGAAGAATGCCTTTCTGGTTTCGCATCCCTTTGACTGGGAGATGTGCGGTAGCATTTCCTTTTGCAAAATATCCCTGGCAGCTTGGACACGTCGATCTCTGGCGCTGGATTGATTCTGGTTACCACGCTTACCAATATAATCCAAGGCCACTTCTTGGTCCTGAATGCAGAAGGCCTCTTCGATACAGGGCCGTAACAGCTCAAGCATTTGGCTGTCGTTACGATCGTAACATATTGCGTTAAAAATCTCCTCGTCACTAACAACACTCAAGGCCCTAAAGACGATAGCGATAGGTACATCGGACTTGACGTAGGGCAGCGTTGTATGTATCGTCTGACCATAGCCTCCTTTGGTGGTGTCTCCCTTCGTGTACAACTTCAGCATCAGTGATGATATTAGACGCGAGCCTTTCTCGAGAGCACTGCGAATCTCGGCAGTGTATGAGTATGCACTCGGCTGACTCTTCTTGAAAACTTGAACAATATTGGCTGCGGAACGCTCTTGGGCGATAAGAACCTTCTCGCTTCCGTTGATAATGAAATAGCCACCCTGGTCATAGGGACACTCGTTTAGCAGAAATAGGTCATCTTCGGACTCGCGGCTCAGGTGACAGGCCTTGGATTTTACCATGACCGGGAGCTTGCCGATGAACAGGCTGTCGGGGGCTTCGACGGGATCACCGTTTGCCTTATATTTCAGTGTGTTCTCCTCGTCTTCCCAGACAAGCCGGGTGGGCTGGTTGCCCGTCTCGGCGTACTCCCTCTGCTGGTCTTCGGTCATCTCGTGCAGAGGCACGGGCTCTTCGATACATATCGAGACCTTGCTGTCGACCTTGGCGTAAACGGGACTGGCATAGGTCATGTTACGGTCTCGACACTCGTAGGGTAGTAGCGGACTGGAGGTGCCCTCGGTTTCGGATACTACAGGACGGGAGATGGTGACGTTGCCGAACCGGATCTCGTAGCGGCGACACACGATTTCACGGCCATCATGAGAAGGGGGGTTGTTCTGATCGACGCTGAGGTGACTATATTCATCGAGCAGTTCCTGGATGGTGGTGGCCTGGAAGTCGTTGAAGGAGTCGATCTGCTGGGAAACGAGTCCCTTGGTGTCAAAATATGAGGAGATGACATTCCAGCAATCCTCGGGTGTAATGTTCTCGTCACCGTACTCATCCTCGTACTCGTAGCCCTCGTCGTAGTCGGCCATGGTGAAATATTAATAAGGGTCGCTTCAGGCGACGAAAAGGATAGTATGCTGAAAGGACAAAAGCTCGCTCACGTGTGGTGGAAACAGTGGTGGCGAGGGGAAGTGCGGAACAGCGGGCTCGGATTACGTTCGGCGGAGAAGGAGCGAAAGAAAGTTGGTAGTGGTCGGAGCGGTTAAAATAAATCTGGCTTGCTGTTGTGGTGGTCGGATCAGCAAAGTTGGTGACGATGCGCGCAGGAACTCTGTTAGCAAGGAACGGGTCATGGCATACACACTCACGCGCGCAACGCACGCAGTAGCAGCTACTACGCCTACTGCACCTGCTCCCGATGCCGATGCCGTTGCTTGTGACAGTGGTGGGGGGAGGAGATGGATATCTGATGTGAATCCTCCAAAGGCTGGTTGCCGCTGCGATGATGTTTGGACAATGACTTTTGCTGATGGATCAAAGAGTCGCGACAAGCATTGACAATCCGCCGGGAAAAGGTGGGTCCCACGCCGTTGCCGCCTTAGCTAAGCCGCTGACCCATTCTTCCCTCGCCGCATTTATAGACACGTGACTTTTGCATCGAGCAGACCATGTGGCGCAGCTGTGTGGCGTATGTAATGCTTTGTCTATTGCTACAGGCTTGGACTAGAGTCAACCTGAGAAATACAACCGCACACTGGACATATTTCCACTATTGGTTTCCTTTTCTTTGTTAGTCAAGAATAAGAACGATGCAAAAAATGAGTCCCACTGATTAATACTGACCATGCCCAACACATGACTTGATATCCACTCTGTTGGCCTCAAACGCTGCGTATCGATGTGTATTAGGAGTTGGTACTGAACCTGCTGGGACTTAGGATCTGCAGCCAGAAGAAGAACCCAGACGAGCAACGTGAGTACATGTGCAGAATACATTGTCCTTTGTGCTAGTCGTCAACCCGCAGACGAACCAACATCATCGACCGTGTGGTAACTTCCGTCGAGAGTTATCAGTGTCTCAACTTACGTATATTTCCAGAAATAATGCACAACAAAATCATGTAGTAGAGCCCTCGTTGAAACTACTCCGAGGTAAGAATCACACTCGGGTTCGATTCACCGACCGCCAAGTGTTGAACGCGTAGCTGTCTCATCGAGCTGAAAGCCTGTGCCCATTGTCATGTGAAGCGGTCTTGCATCTATGATCGAGGAGTTGTGGCTCAAAGGGACTTGGCACTGGATAGGCTTTGCACGGCTGCAAAGTAATAATGGCATTTGATCCGAGCCTGCCTATCTATATTTCAATATCTGCGGTTGAGGGCAGTAATTGATTTGTTTAGACCAAAGTTATTGGTATCGTTTGAAAAAACTAGAAGACGATTCAATCGAATTGCTAGCGAACGAGTGTATACATACACAACTCGACGTATTAAAATAATGTGGAAGTAAACGATCATGATCCATCCTATTATATATATCCATACGCAAGCAAACTTGCATTCACGACTCACGAGGTCCGTGCCTCATCGGTCGACAGGAGACGCCGTCTTTTTAACCCATACTTCTTCAACCGGGTCGCCATGCCCTTCGACACACTCCCAATCGCCAGTGCCGTACTCTTCGGGCGCTCTTCTTATTCCACGACCTCCCCCGCCAATGATCAGGTTCCCCGGGCGATACGACGGGTCATGTTTCATACGGCGCAGGACGGAACCGTGAATACGAGCCGTGTGAGGGATGTCGCGAGTCTCGCCCCCCGGCAGAGGCCATCGGATCGGCTTCCACGATCCGTCCGACTGTAGATCCATCCGTCGGAAAGGCAGATATTCCATGAACTTCCAACTGATAACCGGGATGGTGCCTAAGCCCGAGGAGAATTCGAGCGAGTCGTGGATGCGCGCAACGTGGGCCTGTAGATAAGACTTGAATTAATAATGTTCACTATATAGTAAGATTTGCGCGGGGTGTTCAGGAGTTTGGAGAAATATCAGAAGTAAAATATGCCTTTTAAGGCAATTCGTAATTCTAAGATATGATAAAAGGAGGAATGAAAGACTCCAGTGACAAACCTTATGCATCATATCGTGGAATGGCCGCGGGCGAGCTTTTTCACCCTGTCCGAAGTCCTGAACGTTGAAATGACCCCAATTCTCTTGGATGTTGCTGGGCTCTGCCGTTGGGCTTGGGCTTGACACGTCGATGCGGATATCGGGAACGCCGCCGTTGTTGGGATGATTCCCATTGTTGTTGTTATTAGTATTAGCATCCATGCGAACTTTGGCTTCTGACAGTCCCATCTCGACAAGCTTGTCAACATCGAAGTTGAGACCGGCCTTTTCGGCTTGTCTAATCATGTAAACGAGAGGTACATGACTTGCCGACTTGGATTCATCCAGAATCTCCCAGCCGCCGCCAACATCAGCATGTCCACCCCTGGTAAATGTTAATACGTGAGTTTTGGAAATGCATAACTTATTCTTTTCCTGGGATCGGTCCGATACGACCCCTATATAACGAATGGGTGTGCAAAAATTGACTTACTACGAAACAGTTAGCTCAAGAGTTTTTGGAATGTTTAGAAGATGAGAGTTGGAGACAAAAGCGTAGGCATGTTTGAGTACGTACCGCGAACCTAAATATGTTAGCTAGCTACCTTACATCGCCTTAGATATGAGTGTTTACGTACCATATTTCGTCAATGTCTTGATCGTCATCATCGGAATCTTCGTCGTATATCTGTGAAACCTCCGACCTGCCATCGGCGCAATGGCCATCGGCTGTACTTTTCGTCGCCCTAGACGCAGATCGCGAGTGTCGTCTGAAAGTGCGCTCATCCGGAGGCGCGAGCGTAGCCCGGCGGCCACGAGCCGCTCCATCTGCAGAGGTCGCCCCGGATACCGCCGGACGGCGCGCACGATATTTCTCGTGAATGCCATGCAGGAGATGATGGCGGTGATGGCGTCCTTCCGGTTTCTTTTGATACATGAGGTCTTGTCGGAATTTGGCTCGGCGCTCGTCGATTGATACGCAGTGTCGGATAACCTGGGATATTGTTAAGAATTTAAGATTTATGCCTTTGGTGAAGCTAACTTACCTTTGCGCTACTTCTTGCTGTGTAAGGGAACTTCGATCGTTGCATCCATGCCGTTTCGAACCGAGGTACAGAATTGACGGTATCGAAGAGACCCAAAAATCGGATCCTCTTGACCGGTCTGCTGAAGGTCTCGCGGAATCCTTTCATAAATTCGTACATCTCGTGTCTTTTGTCGCGCACCTTGGGATTGTCGTCGTGGTTGCGGCTCTGCCATTGCGAAAATGCTTTCCAAGCGAAATGAACCATCTCCTCGTTTCCATGTGAAAGCAATCCAACATAATCAATCATCTCAGCCAAGAATCTGGCGACTTTGAAATAAATCGTTAGCGCGCAAACACGTAGACGCTGCGATGAGAATGTCGAAGATCATTGTGTCACAAACTATCTCAAGCCCAATTGCTTGTTGATGAACTGGAATCGACGTACCATATGCGCCTCTGGAAAATCCGAAGAAATAGATTTCATCGCCGGGGTTATAGAAGCGCATGAGGAAGCGGTAACCGCCAACCACATGCTGATCAAAACTTGAGCCAATTGCAGAATCTTTTGCCTTCAGATACCACGACTTGAGCCGCGCGCTCGTACTAGTGTGCGACAATGAGTTCGATACGACGTATGTACCGATACCCGGTTGGTAGTAATGATCTTTAAAAATATTAATTTTAGGAATTGTAGAATTCACACATTAGTAGTGAAAGGTTAAAGAAAAACCTACACTGATCACCGGCTTCGCGATCGAGACACCTGAAGATCTTGAGGATGTTGCTATCGCTATCATCGCCTTTGAACTTATTTCCCGTACCATCGAAACATAGTACGAGTTTGCGTGGAGTACGACGGGACTCTAGAGCTTGCGCCATAACTGATGATGGTCCAGGCGGTCCTCCACCCTGATTATTGTACGCAAAGTCGACGGAGTCGTGAGAAGCGGCAGTGCCTCGCGAGCCTGGTCGTCGACCATTACTAGATGCTCCAGGATTTAAGTGCAAGCCGTCCATGATTCACGTGTCTACTATAGTCGATGATCGGTTCTGCTGGCGAAAAAAGGGTGGTAGCACAACATGTAACCGATGTGATCCGATGTGATCAGCATGAACGGATCTGAACTGCTGGGTGTACTAGTATCAGCCGCCGTACCCCGGCAGTTATGTACCGGCTGCGTCGTTGGAGATTAGTCGCACCCATAGTACTACGCTTCATAGGTACTTTGGAAGCGGTGCCCACAGCGGATAGGCATCCCGTTGGAAAGGAAGGCGGTAGACTACCCGACAAGGGTATCGGACCGCTGCTGGGTCGCTTCCTTGTCTTATCCCGGGCAAACGAGAACGCGAGATCTGGCCATGCTTCTATCCTGTCCGTAGGGACTTAGGACACAATGCTAGCTTGCATCTAAGACGTGCATACGAGAACGGTGGAACAAATCCGAAGACGAAGATGAATCAACTTGTCCCTCTCTCATATTAGTAACCTGAGTACGAGATATGGATACAGACTTATAAGTACACATGCACAGTAGTTTGGTGGGGACGATGAGGGCGGTCAGATCAACTGTCAAGACAAGGCGGTTCCAAAGCAAGTCGCCGACTTGTCTAGCAGTAGTCATCGACAAGGGGCTTGATTCGCCGGCTACAGCTGCAGACATGGCAATAGTTTGGTACTCTGAGATGGCTTGCCTACATCTACGTGATAGGTCAGCTGCATAGACCCATTCCTTGAACTATATTATCTCTTCTAAAAGACTTAGTAATAGTGTTACCTTGAGAGATGCAGTTACTATCTAAGTTGGTAACTCTATCCTAAGGTAGTAATAGAGAGCCTTTGCCGGTGTCCGACGAGGCTTGAGAAGTGAGGAGAGGTGAGATTATGCTACCCTCCCTTGCTTGCTATCCCTTGTCATGCTAAGCGACCCTAAGTACGGTAGTCTCCTTCGACAGCTTCGGGGTCGCGCCAAGATCTGCGACCCGGACTTCAGCTTGACACTAGTGGCACATCATTTGTGGACTGCGGAGACGAAGCTATCCCGATTGGACGAACTACCATCGCAACGTAGTGTCGATCTGTGTGAATGAGGGAAAGTCTCGGGCTCCCAAATCCTAGTATAATTGAATCTGATTACCATTCTCTAATTAGCGTCTTCTCACTTTCTCATTATTTCTTCCCTTTACAGATGACGCTCTCTCATTTCTGTCGCCCTTGTCGTCATTGGCCAGGAACTTTACAAATGAAGTTTCGTGAATGGCTAGCATGAGCCCACAGATATGCTATAGTAATTCTTTCAGCGGCCCACTTGATGATCGTCGTTGCCGCTTAAGAGCAAGTCTATCCCAAAACAGACTATACGCTTTGACGGACGTGGCTGGCGTGACGAGATTAGCAAAAGAAAAAAAATTAATGAACATTGGAGACAGCATTGATGACGAGTTCAACGGATACAGTGTATGTGCCACATCACGGCCTCATTTGTTTGGACGCCTTTCTTCACAAAGGGCGGGGTAGTGGTACGAGGTAGATGATCTCGTTCTCAACCCCAAGCATGCGAGACCTAATCTCGTGACTCCGTTACCGTTGATGATGATCCAGGATTCCATAGAGCGCAAAGCAAGGGTGTGACGAGCAGGGAGCACGTAGGAACAGTCGATCGTGTCGCCCAGATATGGCTCCAGAAATCGTCTAAATTTGCCCCGCTGGTGATGTTGTGCTTGTGAGCCTGTCTCGTAGATCCGGAGACCAGCATGTACCCCTCGTATCTGGATTGGATGATACGTGCTGAAAACTCTGCACTGGCCATAGCACTAGTGGTTCCGAGCAACATACCACGATATGGAGCCAGTTATACCTATGTAATTATAGTGCTGTTTCCGGAAGGGGGCTATCGACTCTTGTCTGTCTTGGGTGCATTGTGATTGGTAAAGTGACATGGGATCCTCTTGGTCGGATCATGGCTGGTCGGGCCCCGAGAAGGGAGCTTTATAACTTAATTGTGTCATAGAATTCTCAACTGTTTCTCCCTTCGTAAATATCTTGTCATTCTGCTGTACTAAATTATTGTTTACCTACCGTTTACTTTGTTTCCGAGATACCCAGATATAATCAAAATGTCTAGTGAAAAGACAAACGGCACGGGATCCCATGCGACTGGTTCATCATCAGTAAACAGGGGATCCGAGTCGGGCTTTGGTGTTGGTCCTGCTTTCAAAGAGCAGCCGGCGAAGCCACTCCCAGCAACTCGTGAAGGCATCACGAAAGCTTTCCAACAGCTCGCTCAGTGGGCACATGCATCAGAAAGCCCATTCCCAACCCAAACCGGCCATGGAACCTTCGCGGTTGCAAAGCGCCCAGGTCTTAAGCAAGACCTGAAGGCTTTGAGAAAGAAGGGTATGAATGCATATCCACTTAGAAAGATAGGAAAGCGTACTAACATGAAGCAGATGTGAAGACAATCATAACAATACTTAAGGGCGCCATTAAAGGAGAGCAGCTCATCGACGACAAGACGATGATTATGGAAGAAACCATTCAGCTAGTCGCCAACTTGCCGCACGGTTCTCGACTACGCGCCGAGCTTACCAACAACTTCATCAACCAGTTGTGGGATACTCTCGATCACCCTCCACTACTGTATATGGGCGACAAGCACCAATATCGCCAAGCAGACGGGTCATGGAATAACCCTATGAACCCCATGCTGGGTGCTGCTGGCTCGACCTACGCCAGGACGTGCCGACCCAGTGTACCAGTAGGAGCCCTGCCTGATCCTTCACTCATCTTCGAATCGATCATGAAGAGAAGAAACTACCGTAAGCACCCAAACAACACTTCATCGATTCTGTGGTATTGGGCCGATATCATCATCCATGACTTGTTCTGGACAGACCAGAGGGATATTACTAAGAACAAGACCTCGTCGTTCCTCGATCTATCACCCCTATACGGCAGCAACCAGGAGATGCAGGATTCAGTGCGCACGTTCAAGGATGGAATGATGAAGCCCGACACGTTCGCCGACAAGCGGCTTTTGGGACAGCCCCCAGGAGTGAGCGTGCTTCTAATCATGTTCAACCGATTCCATAATTATGTGGCGACGAATCTGGCTGCGATCAATGAGGGCGGTCGATTCTCTCCTCCACCGCCCGGCCTTGACGAGGAAAAGGCCGCGGCCGCCTGGAAGAAGTACGATAACGACCTTTTCCAGACTGCTCGGTTGATTACTTCGGGTCTGTATATCAACATCACACTCGTCGATTACGTAAGGAACATCGTCAACTTGAACCGAAGTAATACGACTTGGACACTCGATCCCCGTGCTGAGATGGGCAAAGATGCTGGCACCTTTGCCGGGTCTGAGCGAGGCACTGGTAGTATGGTGTCGGCTGAATTCAACCTTTGCTACAGGTGAGTTATTATGAACGAACAGCTGGAGTCTGAGCGCATGAACTAACAATTCTGCAGATGGCACTCATGCATCTCTGACAAGGATGACAAGTGGATTAAGGACTTCTATGCCGGTATATTCGGCGGAGACAAAGATCCTCTAGATTTGACCATTCAAGACATGGCCATGGGTTTTGTCAAGTTCGAGAGGGGTATCCCCGCCGACCCAGCTGAGCGCACCTTTGGCGGCTTCAAGCGCGGCCCAGACGGCAAATTCAACGACGATGATCTTGTGAATTGTATCTCCGACGCGATTGAGGATGTCGCGGGTGCCTTTGGCAGCCGTAATGTGCCCGCGGCCCTGAAACCTGTCGAAATTATGGGTATTCTGCAAGGTAGGAAGTGGAACGTTGCTGGTCTCAACGAATTCAGGAAGCACTTCGGTTTGAAGCCATATGAATCCTTCGAGGATATCAACTCAGACCCCGAAATTGCTGGCTCCCTACAGAACCTTTACGGTCATCCCGACTTTGTCGAGCTGTATCCCGGTCTTGTGGCGGAAGAAGCCAAGTCGCCCATGGTGCCCGGTGTTGGTATCGCAGTAAGTGCCTCTCACCCGCTGTCTCTCGGCGATGCTAACCTACAATCTAGCCGACATATACCATCTCCCGTGTTATTCTGTCTGATGCCGTCTGCTTGACCCGTGGAGATAGATTCTACACGACTGACTACAATCCACGGTCCCTCACCTCATGGGGATTCAACGAAGTCGCGTACGATCTCAACATGAACCAGGGTTGTGTCTTTTACAAATTGTTCATCCGAGCATTCCCTCGTCATTTCGAGCGGAACTCGGTATATGCGCACTACCCGATGTGCGGTAAGTCGAGAATGACTCCTCTTCCAGTACTAATGTCAAGTTGAAGCTCTCGAAACTGACGTGAGCAACAGTGCCTGGCGAGACGAAGAAGATCCTGACCAACCTCGGTCGTGTCCAAGATTTCAACTTTGACCGGCCCATCGTTCAAGACAAGACCATCACTGTATCGACTTGTGGCGGCGCCAAGTACATGCTCGACAACCCAGCCAAGTACAAGGTGAACTGGAACGAGAGCATCGCTGAGTTAATGGGCCACGGTTTCCCCAAGCCGTCTCCCACCAGCGACTCGGCTTTCCACGTCGGCAAGGAGAATTGTATGCATGACCAGCTATACAGGGGCGAGTGGACCACTCATCTGAAGACCTTCTACTCGCAGACGACGGAGAAGCTCATTCAGGAGAAGTCTTACAAGCTGATCGGCACGAACTTCTTGGATGTCGTCCGGGATGTCGGTCACGTTGCGCCGGTGCAATTCGCTGCACGCACATTCGGTCTTCCGCTGAAGAGCAAAGATAACCCCAAGGGCTTGTACACTGAGCAAGAGCTATACAACGTCCTGGCATTGGTCTTCATGTGCATTTTCTACGAGGTCGATCCCGTCAAGTCTTTCCCTCTGAGATACACGACCAAGACGATGACACGACAACTAGGCCAGCTCTTGGAGGCTCACGTCAAGTCCGTCAATGGCTTTTTCGCCTCGAAACCCAAGAGGGGCGACTTGGCAGCGTACGGGTCTGATCTGATCAAGGGGCTGCACAAAGAAGGCAAGAGCAATCATGACATTGCTTGGCACGAGCTTCTACCAGCTGCTGGTGCGACGGTGCCTAACATTTCCCATGTAGTAAGTGATTATCTCCATCTCCTCCACATTTAACTTTGTAGCAATGAATCTAACTCAGTTCAAGTTTGCTCAATCGCTCGATTACTACTTGACACCAAATGGCGCCAAGCACATCCCAGAGTTGTACAGAATTGCCAACCTGCCGTCCTCCGAAGAGAGCGATACTCTGCTCCTTGGTTACTGTATGGAAGGTATCCGATTAGCCGGCACCTTTGGCGCATACAGGGAGGCAGAGGCCGACGACGTAATCGTGGAAGATGACGGCAGTAGGATTCCGGTGCAAGCAAAGCACCGCGTATTCGTCAACTTCGTAAGTTCTCATCACTCTGTTCATGTTCGAGTGTCTTGCTAACAAGAGATGCAAAATAGGCTGCCGCGGCCACGGATGCTAAGAACTTCCCTACACCAGACCAAGTCAACCCGAACAGACCACTGAACGCGTACGTGACCTACGTGCTAGGCCCGCACACATGTCTCGCACACAACACGTGCCAGGTGGCGTTGACAGAGATGTTCCGTTCCATCTTCCGACTCAAGAACCTGCGACGCGCCCCAGGACCTCAGGGTGAGCTCAAGAAGATCCGCGGGACCGAGGGCTACGATGTCTATCTGAGAGAAGACCGGGGAGCGTACTATCCTTTCCCTAGCACGATGCACATCTGTTACGACTTGTAAGCTTTTTGATGGCGTAAAGATGGAAGCTCACTATGTATTCTCTCTATTTTACGTTTGTTTGTTGTACGTTATTGTTACCCAGTCTGAGTTGAGTTCGTCATCAGGGTCGAGGATGTGGATATACCAATTGGAATACTTGTGTAATGAAATTTGAATAATAATTGTGTCGCTGGATTATGGGATGGTCAAATTAGTCGGTATTTGAAAGTCGTTTGAATTGGTCGTCTTCTATGTCGCGTGAACTCTTCCCCCTCTTGTTCCACCTATCCTCATCTCAGTAGCTCGTATCCGACAACTGGACTATGGCGCCACCGCGCTTCTGTATGAGGCATTTTAACGCTCTACAAGCTCGATAGTGATCGGACTACTGGAAAAACACCTTATGAGCATACTGATCGGTCCAAATAGTATGTGTATGCCGGAAGTTGTGGCATCTCAGCCTTAAGCCACGGACTAATCATAGATGAGACATTCGTATAACCTCAAGTCAAGCGAAGTGAAGATCAAGTCGCTTTTATACTTGGGAAGATACGGCGGAATATTGTGTCAGCTTACTTGCCCCTCACAGTGAATGTTGTGTCAATTACCCCATCATTGTAACATGATTGCCGCCGGCAATTGGAACAAAGGTCCTGGAAAATTCATTTTTGACAAAAACGTGGCTCTATCAAGCTATGTTGCATCATATTTTGGTAATCAAGCTCGAGCTTGGGATAGACCCTGAGGATGGGATTTCCGTTTCAGGAAAGCTGTCTTAAATTCAAGCCTATCACAACTGAGCTTGGCAAAAGTCCCTTGAAGCTTAATGAACTAACAATGATGCTGGAAACGATGCCTACCTCCACGTGGAGCCGAACCCTACTTACATAAGATCTCATGAAAGCAAGTATATGGCCTGCAGGGTACTGGGCAAGAAATGTAACATGAGCCCTGATATTGCCTGCAGCTCTATCCCGGTTTTGTGCGGCGATGTGTGGTCAAAGCTACTCTATGGAGGAGGCCTCCCTTAGCCAGCCCCACGCACACTAACCTAAAGCACCAAAGCCCCCCAAATATGGCGGCCGGTATTGTCTTAACGGCGGCGATGTATTAACGGCGTTATGCTCCGTATTTTTTTGACCACCTCTTTGTTTCCTCACCACCTTTCCCGGTATCAAGCACTAGGGTCACACTACCCAAGTAGCTAGCTAGCTCTCCCTGAACGCAACAAATAAATCTGAGCGGCGCTCGTTGCCAGAAACGGTGCGCGAATTTCACAATGGGCTGGAAAAAGTAAGATGCAGGCTGGCTTTACTGCTGCCCAGAAGCGAGATCTGATTTGCCAATCACAAGCTGCGAGACAAGTCTTACAAGCCTCAAGTATGAAATCCGTTTGTAGCACTGTCGTAGTCCATGGGAGAACCTCACAATCGACAGTGCGGCATCCTGTTTAACCAGCTCTCTCCCCGACCACTTTTCTTCACCATGCTACGCCTCTAGGCAGGTGAGCAACAGATCAGCCAGGTCACGAGCCAACAGATAGAGTAGAAATAATATAAAGCTTCCAATTAAGAATTCACCTTCACATTAATTTATCGTCCTGCCTCGTACACTTTCACCTGCTGCACCATCCCTGCCACACCTCGTCTTAGTGATACCACCCCTTATCGAAGACCCCTTTTCGTGGTAACCACTCCGTTGAAAACGATGGATGACGAACCTGATCTCAAGCCTGCTCTCCGTTGGGATGATGCAGAAGCTGGAACTCATGGCAGCCGTCACCATCTTCGTCGTAGGGACTCGAACGGTTCCATGTCAATTCGCAGTGTGCGATCTAGGCGCGAAGTTGACCCAGCCGTTGCTCTCCCTATCCAATACCGTACGGTGTAAGCAACGAACAGCAACTCTTCACTCCTATTGTTACAATCCTCCATGCTAAAACATCTCATGATAGCTCATACCAAATCTCCGAGTCGAAACAAATTCAAGACCTCAAAGAACGCGAAAAGGCTAAAGATGCCGCGACGAAAGGTAGGCGACGAGGAATTGTCTGGTTGCAATTCATCAATTTTTCGCTAACATATTTGGGTGCAGAGTTCTCTTCCCTCGAATGGCACACTATCTCGACCGACGAAGCCCTCCGCCGTCTCACTACATCAGAAACAGAAGGTTTGTCCGACGAACAGGTTACTCGTAGGACTAAAGAGTACGGACGAAACGCTCCCTCGCCACCAAGGTCGCATGCACTGCAGACCTGGTTGGGATACTTCTTCAAAGGCTTTGGTCCCGTACTCCTGGTTGGCGCTGTTTTGGTCTTCGTGTCGTGGAAGCCACTTGGCCAGCCTCCTTCGTTAGCAAATCTGGTAAGATCTGACCACTTTTTGATTTGTTGACCGCCAGAGAACAACCGCTGACTGCCACTGATAGGCTCTTGCGATTGTGCTAGTGGCCGTGTTTTTCATCCAGGCTGCCTTCAATGCGTTCCAAGATTGGAGCTCATCTCGCGTGATGAGCTCAATCAAGAGCATGTTGCCTGAAGACTGTCTCGTCATTCGGAACTGTGTTCAATTGTCGCTACCAGCCCCGGAACTCGTACCGGGTGATATAGTGTTCATCAAAGCTGGCAACAAGCTACCTGCTGATCTGCGGTTTCTACACGTCTCAAGCGATGCTAAATTGGACCGTTCTATACTTACGGGAGAGTCGGTTCCACTCGCTGCTAGTGTTGACTCGACGGATGATAACTATCTTGAGACTCGTTGTATTGGCATGCAAGGAACACATTGCGTTTCAGGCTCATGTACTGGTCTAGTTGTGGTATGTGAACCCCTTATTTCCCCCTAACACGCATCGAAAGCTCTTCTATTTGGTGCAATATTTCAGACACAATTATGCATAACACCCTTCAATCATTGATATAACCTATATACACTATCACGAAATACGACAATTACTAATATGTGCTTTTCTAGGCAACCGGAGATCGTACAGTCTTCGGGCGTATCGCAGCACTGACTCAGGAGCCGAAGACTGGATTGTCAACACTCGAAAAGGAGATTCTATACTTTGTGATCATCATTTGTTCGATTATGCTTACGATGATCACCATCGTCCTGTTTGCCTGGTATGATTATATCGCCCTGCCACAAAAACTCAATTTCTAACATATCTATAATAAGGGGTTTCTGGCTGAGGCGCGATCACCCTGACTACATTAATGTGCCGACCCTGATCGTGGACATCGTCAGCGTGGCAATTGCGTTCATTCCTGAAGGCTTGCCTATCGCGCTGACTGCCGGTCTGACAATTACTGCGAACCTAATGCGAAACAACAAGGTCCTATGCAAGTCATTAAAGACAGTTGAGACTCTGGGTTCGGTCTCGGTTATTTGTTCAGACAAGACTGGAACGTTAACTCAGGTGGGTATTCCCAGACCCCAGTTGAAGCTCTTGTTAGGATTACGCTAATGTTCACTAGAATCGTATGACGGTTACTGAATGCACAATTGGCACGCGTAAGTATTCTGAGATTTTCCCCCTTTTCCATTCAGTGCTTCCTAGGAAGGGTCTCTACTAGGTATATATAAAACTAGCTACTACTGCGCTTTCAAATGTGCATGAGATCGTCACCATGCACAACGCTGATCTTCGCAGATACTATGACGGCGGACGAGGCCGAGGATGAGCTTGGTACAAGCACCGCACCTGCTGTTGCTGGTATTGTGACGACTGGTGTTAACCAAGTGAGAGCCATTGCTGCTCTCTGTAATGCTGCTGAGTTCGATGCCGCTGAAGCTGATGAGCCGCCCGAGGTAAGGACTCATAAGCCCCTTGTTTTCCTCTTGGTCATTGTAAATATTGACCTGAAATTACTTACTAGTCACGACGAGTCTTTGGCGACGCTACCGACCAAGCTATTTTGAGATTCTCAGAGCGCCTCGGATCGGTTCATCACATGCGCCAATGCTGGAACAAGACTTACGAGCTTGCCTTCAATAGCAAGAATAAATACATGATCAGGACTTTCTCCTTATCTCGGAAAGATTGTCTGGCCGCTACCTTACCCGAGAACGAGGTGGAGAACTTCAAGACCGGCGATACGTAAGAGGCTATCCTAGAGCAAACGACTTTGGACCTGAAGTGCTAATACATAACAGACTGTTGACGATAAAAGGAGCCCCCGATGTCCTTATTGGTAGATGCTCGTCCTTCACTACCAATGCCGGAGATACCCACCCGTTCGATAATGATGTCAAGGCGGCGTTCGAAGAGATGAAGAACCTATACAGTAGCCAAGGAAAGCGGTGCATTTTGCTAGCTCGGAAGATTGTACGCCAGTCGGACATCCCATTCGATCGTAACACAAGTCAGTTTGAGGAAGCGGTCCTGGAGCAGGCCAAGACAGACTTGACCTTGGTAGGGCTGTTGGCTATCGTAGATCCACTGCGCCCTGAGATTCGCGATGTTGTGCAGACATTGCGCGGAGCCGGAATTCGAATCTTCATGGTAAACTATAAGAGCATGAAATTTACTCTTCACTTCACTAACCGCCTACTTAGGTCACTGGTGATTTTGCCCTGACAGCCCTTGCTATCGCCCAGGATGCAGGTATCGTCAGCACCCAAACAGCCCTCGTCCACAACGTGTCCGCACTTCCTCGAGAAGAGGGGTCCATAGACAAGCCGTCAAACGGACTTCGTTCCTCTATCGTCATCAGCGGCCCCGAAATGCTTCACCTTAACGAATATCAATGGAGTCTCTTGACGCAATACGAAGAAATCGTGTTTGCGCGTACGACCCCCGAGCAAAAGCTCCGCATCGTCAAAGAGTTCCAAAAAGGCGGTGTCGTGGCAATGACGGGTGATGGTGTCAATGATGCGCCATCCCTTAAGGCAGCAGATGTTGGTATCGCGCTTGGCTCTGGCTCAGATATTGCAATTGAGTACGTCTTCCTGGTTCTTCAATACCCCCTTTTACAGGTTGGCTTTCTCATACCCCTCATACTTCGCCACCTCATCTCCTATGTAAATAAAATGAATGCTGACTCTAAAATCTGGAAAGGGCTGCGGATATGGTGCTTCTCGAATCCTTTTCTTCTGTTGTCGAGGCTGTCCAGTATGGTCGTGTGGTCTTTGACAACCTGAAAAAGGTCATTTGCTACCTGTTGCCCGCGGGTAGTTTCTCCGAGTTCTGGCCTGTTTTTACAAGTGTCTTGTTCGGCATCCCGCAGATTCTTTCTTCGTTCCTTATGATCATCATCTGGTGAGCACATCTAATTATCCTTACCTACATCCTTACCACTGGTATTAATACTGTATAGCTGTCTTACGGATTGTGCTGCCGCGACCGTGCTGTCCTATGAGAAACCCGAAGCCGATGTTCTACTACGCAAGCCTAGAAACGTGAAGAAAGATCGGCTAGTAGACTGGCAGCTAATTATACATTCATACGGAGTCATCGGTGTTCTAGAGACTGTCACGTCTTTCTTCGTGTCGTTCTGGTATCTTCAGCGCAACGGGATTCCATTCTCTCAGCTCTGGTTTGCCTTCGGAAAGATCCCGGACGGGGTTGATCCTGACTACTACGCGGAGAAGCTCAACGTTGCTTCGTCTATCTACTTTGTCAACTTAGTTGTTATGTAAGTGCCGGAAACCTTACCTGAGCACTTGCTCAACCGCTGACTATTTCCAATCAGGCAATGGTTTAACTTACTCGCGGTCCGCACGAGACGCTGGAGTATCTTCCAACACCCACCTATCTTCAACAAGAGGACACAGAATTGGTATATTTTCCCGGCTATACTATTCTCCTTGTCTATGGCTCTTCTATGGCTTTACATCCCGCAGTTACATTCCATCCTGGGTACGCTCCCTGTACCTGTTGAGCACTGGTTCCTGCCATTCGCCTTTGGCACTTTCATTCTGCTGTTCGATGAGACTCGGAAGTTCTTTGTCCGGAAATATCCAAAGAGCGCCATTGCTAGACTTGCATGGTAAGGGCTAGGAACGTCTGGGCACACAGCAACTAGAGCCCCCGTATATATCGGGGCCAATATACATGTCTGCGTATAAATGAATAGTGATTAGTTGGCATATAAACTTTCATGATTGGAAACTCTAAGATTGTTTAATAAAGCCCGGCTATGAGGGCAGAACTTCTGGGATTTCTGTACAATACAGTGAGGCCAAGTAATACTTCGCCCTGTGATAACGTTGGCGGTTAGTAGAGAGCTGTGGTAACTGTTACCTATAGATAACATCATTGCTAACTGTAATATGAATCTACAAAATGATGTAGCGTTTAGCTCACATTGTATTCACCTAGTCCTGCAAAGTATAGCACATCGTGATATCAATTGCGAGAGTCAAACTGGATTCAGAACGAGTGAAGATATCGAGTTTATCTAACAATATACTCTCCAGATCATTCATTTAATTGAACTGAGGTGAGTTGTTATGGTTCTCTTGTTGGCCTAGAAAATTGAAATATCCTCCCGAGCTTTTGAACCCTTCTCCCTGCCGGGCAAGTAATAAAGTAGGCTATATATAATAGGGGTACAATACGAGGGCTGTATCATGACTGCAGTACTTTTGAAACGCGCCTCTGTGCAAGGATTGGCAAGGTATTGTCGTTTAATTGGTGACCTACGCGCTGTATGCAACCCTTGGTTAGCTGACATGTCTGCGTCTGCGTCTACGCCTGCGCCCGCCCAGTCCTGTGTTCCAAAAATGGCATTAACATTAATCCTCTATTTTTAGTCTTATTTCTAATGGAAGAATATAAAATTGCTACAATTGGAACCTCGAATGGCCTGTAAGTGTTTCGGACAGATACGTCCCGAACTTACCCTTGAACTATGCCCTGGCACCATTTAAATATACAGCCTCCCCTATCGCTGTAATCAATTTCAAGGGACCTCTAGTATTCCCATTTCTCTCCCCTTCTTTAATTACCAATCTTTCGAGCCTACTACTATATAATGCGCTTACTCAATACAGCGACTCTTCAGTTGCAGGATTTTGTTGAAGGTGTTGAAGGAACACAGAGCCCATATGCTATTTTATCTCACACATGGGGCGATCAGGAAGTAACTTTCCAAGATCTACGCAAATATCACGAGGCAGCTTCACAAGAGTCATCATCTACACAATCGGCAATCTTACCGTCAATTTCATCACTTGAAGGATTTAAGAAGATCGTGAACTGCTGCGCAGCCGCGGCCAAAGAGGGGATTGACTGGGTTTGGGTCGATACGTGTTGTATCGACAAAACTAGCAGTGCAGAGTTATCGGAGGCTATAAACTCCATGTTCAGGTGGTATGGGAAGTCAGCTGTCTGTTACGCGTTTTTATCAGATGTATCCGACACTGGCGGCAATTTTTCTCGTGACGACTCATCATTTCGGAAGAGTAGATGGTTCACGCGCGGATGGACACTTCAGGAGCTCCTTGCTCCTCGGAAACTCCGCTTTTACAACCAGCGTTGGGAAATTATCGGACAGATGATGGAAGGGTCAGAGCTTTGTGATATCGTCAGTTCCATTACGTTTATCCCACCCGCCTGCCTCCAAAACAAAGATGCCATTTTCAAAACGTGCGTCGCAAAAAGAATGTCATGGGCTTCACGACGAGAGACAACTCGCCAAGAGGATCTTGCTTATTGTTTGTTGTCACAGATAAGTGGAACCCACAAGATCCCTACTAGTTAAAGGATCGGGTCAACTATAGTCCAAAAGATCCCCAGTATAAATAATAGGTTTAAAATTTTTTTTATATAATTAGAACTTAATTTTTAAATTATTTAAATATATTTAAATAAATTTTTTTTAAAAAATGTACTAGTTTATTTTTATTATATAATTGTAAACTTATAAATTTATAAAAGTTATAAGTTTAGTTTGCTTTTAAAACTAGTACTAAAAATTTTTAAAGTAATTATTAGCAAGCAATAACAAAAATTTTATTATATTTTATTTTTTTTATTAAAAATTATAAAATAATTATTTAAATTATTATATTAAAAATTAAAATAATAAACAAAAAAATTAATTAAAATATTTAGTTTTAATATTAATAAAATTAGCTTTATTAAATTAATTATTTAAAATTTTATATAAATTTTTATAAAATTTAAAAATTAATTAATTTAAATAAGCTAAATATAAATTATAAGCTTAATAAAATATTAAATATTTTTATTAAAAAAAACATAAAAAACAAACTTATTATAAAATATTATAAAGCTTATTTAAAAAGCTATAAAAAATAGCTTAAATTTTTAATAAATTTTTAGTTATTTATAATATTAAGTTTATTAAAAAAACTTATTAAAAAAAAATTATTTTAAAGCTTAATAATTTAATTTAAACATTTTTAATATATATAATAATATAAAAAGCTTAATTTAATTATTATATTATAATTAATAATTAAATTAAAAAAATAATTAATAAAAATTTATTATAAAATATTATTATAAAAATAATAATTAATAAAATAATTAATATACAAGCTATAATAAAAGCTTTAAAAAATTATTTAATTTTTATAAATTTTATTTTTTAGTTTTTTATGCTTTAAAAATATAAAAAAATATTTAAGCAAGCTATTATTAATAAAGTTAAATTTAAAATTTAATATAATAATTAATATAAAATTTATTTTAAAGTTAAAACTTTAAATTTATTAAAAATAAAAAAAATGCTTATTATTAAAAGCTTTTTAAAAGCTATTTATAAAAAAATAGCTTTAAATTAAATTTGCTAATAATTTTTAAACTTAATAATAAATAAATAGTTAAAAAAACTAATAATTATTATAAAGCAGTATAAAAAAGTTTTTTTTATATTAGTTTATAAAAAGGTTTTTTAAAACAAACATAATATTATAAAAATTTTTATTATTTTAAAAAAAAAATTGCTTAATTAATTATAAAATATTAAAAAAAATTATAGTAAATTTATTAGTAAAAAAAAATTATATTAAAAAAATTATAATTATTTTTGCTTATTTAATTTAAATTTAAAACATAAATAATTTTTATATAAATATAAGCGTTTATAAAAAATAATTATTAAAGTTTTAAATAAGTTAATTAAAAAATTAATATTTAAAAAAATTAAAAATATTTTTATTTATTAAAACTATATATACTAAAAAAACTTATACTAAAAAATTTTTAAAAAAAATTAAAAAATAATTAATTTTTATATTAATAATTTTAAATAAAATAATAAAAAATTAAATAAAAATAAATAGCTTAATTTTAATTTTGTTTATATAATAATTAATTAAGCTTTAATAAATAAAAAAGTAATTTTTTTAA